>VXBP01005314.1:335168-373255 GCA_013400115.1 Rhinopomastus cyanomelas | reverse complement strand
GGGATGGGAAGGGACCAAAAAAGACCAGCCAGTCCAACCCCCCTGCCACAGGCAGGATCTCCTAGACCAAGTCACACAGAAACACATCCAGGCGGGATTTAAATGTCTCCAGCGAAGGAGACTCAAAAGACATCAACGAAGAATTAAGGTGATTAAAAATTTGGATATTAAGAAAGCCAGAATTTCCAATTTATTTTGGAATCTACTGCTTGAGTGTGTGGGGTGGATCATTTTAAAATCACATCATGTTTAAAATAATAATTGCATTTTTTATACAGAGAGAGCACACTGGTTTTTCACACACAGAACATCCTCCGCTTGTCAGTTCTCAGGTTTGGGGTGTGAGGAGATAAGAAAAATCATCTCACAAACCAACTGCTTTTTCTTTGGGGGGGGGCCCAATTTCACTAGAAATTAAAAATCAATAGCCATTTCTTTTAAACAGGGGAAATCCAACTCCTAAAGAGTATTTACCTTTAGAGCTTGATACTGAGATCTTAGATAAAATCTAAAGCCAGGGAGCAGAGGCAGCGTCTCCCGAACCACAGAGCAGTCTGAACGCTCGGTCCCGTCTCGGTTCGGGGTGTCTGCACCCACAGCCCCACTCGGGTCACGCAGACGAAAGCCGAGCGGTGGCTCCGCCTGGCCCAACACTCAAAGGAACGGCACTAAAGCCAACGAGCCGACCGGAGCCGCGCACAGACGCTTCCATCACAGAGCGGCCGGAGCTCCGCGCAGCCCCGCGTGTTTACTGCCTTTAACAGCAGCAATTACCTCGATGGCTACGATGGAAGAGGGAGCAAAGTGAATTAGTTTTAATGGAGCACGGCTGACATCAGAATGGGTGAGGGCTTCTCCTCCTTTCGAGAGTCTAGTCACACAACACGATGAAAAACGAGGGTGTTTGTGCAGTCCCTTCAGTCTCCAGTCTAGACACTCTCCAGTTTAGCCTAATCCAGTTTAGCGTTGAGCAACTGATTCTAACTGGTAACGTTTAACCCTTCCTCTCCCTATTTCCTCTCCCCACTTCAGGCCCCGCACACACGTACAGCTCCTGGCAAGACGACCATCAACACCTTAAAAGTCTGGAGGGTTTGCTGTAAACACCCCGCTGTGCTTTACTCCTTCCTTTCGGGAACTGGCCCCTTCACCCAGAATTTACACACTGAGCTCTTGGCCATCAGGCAGGATTCTTCTGCCATACTGGAAGGACTGTGGTGTCCTGAAAGCAACTTACACCTGGGATTTCCACGATAGACATAGATCTAAATATGCAACTGCCTACAAATAGCTACAAACAAGCATATGTCAATACACAGAACTATTAGAACAAATAGAAAGAGAATAAATACAAATAGAAAGGAATTAAAAATTCCTTTATTCTAATAATAATTCCTTTAATCTAAAAGAAAGGAATTATTAATTCCTTTATTTTAATAATAATTCCTTTACTCTAATAGAAAGGAATTATGAATTCCTTTATTCTAATACTAATTCCTTTACTCTAATACAAAGGAATTATTAATTCCTTTACTCTAATATTAATTTCTTTACTCTAATACAAAGGAATTATTAATTCCTTTTACTAATATTAATTCCTTTACTCTAATACAAAGGAATTATTAATTCCTTTATTCTAATAATAATTCCTTTAATCTAAAAGAAAGGAATTATGAATTCCTTTATTTTAATAATAATTCCTTTACTCTAATAGAAAGGAATTATGAATTCCTTTATTCTAATATTAATTCCTTTACTTTAATACAAAGGAATTATTAATTCCTTTATTCTAATATTAATTCCTTTACTCTAATACACAGGAATTATTAATTCCTTTATTCTAATACTAATTCCTTTACTCTAATACAAAGGAATTATGAATTCCTTTATTCTAATATTAATTCCTTTACTTTAATACAAAGGAATTATTAATTCCTTTATTCTAATATTAATTCCTTTAGTATAAAGGAATTATGAATTCCTTTATTCTAATATTAATTCCTTTACTTTAATACAAAGGAATTATTAATTCCTTTATTCTAATATTAATTCCTTTACTCTAATACACAGGAATTATTAATTCCTTTATTCTAATACTAATTCCTTTACTCTAATAGAAAGGAATTATTAATTCTTTTATTCTAAAATTAATTCCTTTCTATTAGAATAAAGAAGGATTATTAGAATAAAGAAGAATAAACCTAGGAATATGTTGAAATACAGAAATATGCTCTAGAGGTAAAGTTCTGATGCCTCCTAAAGACAAACTCTTGCATCATGTTGCTTTGATAGAAAAAAAAAATCTTAATAAACAGGAAATTATTTGCCTTTTTTTTCCTCCTGGCAACATTTTTGTTAGGGTAAAAGTTCAACCACCATCAATACCTGCGCGACTCAGTCTAGGGGATCCTGCTGTGGCAGGGGGATTGGACTAGATGATCTCTTGAGCTCCCTTCCAATCCCTGATGCTCTGTGATTCTGTGCTCACACAGCCCTTGGGGTCACTACTGCTGTCCTCCATCACAACAGCTACCAACACTAAGGTTCTGCCTGGACACCCTGTTGGAACTGGATCGTCAGGTGGTCCCTTCCAACCCTGAGTGACTCTGATTCCATCACTTCTCCAGTGCAGAGATCCTGCTGTGGCCGGGGGATTGGACTGGATGATCTTTCGGGGTCCCTTCCAGTCCCTAATGATTCTACGATTCTAAGTTCAATTCATCCAGACGTGAGGGTTCAAGCTGAAATAAATCAAGGCAACGTTAACGCTAAGTAAAAGCATCCAGCTTAATGTGATTTTCATTTACTAAGTGAATTGAAGTAACTGTTCTTAGAGTCTCTTTGTAAGTAGAAGCCTCTTGTTTCCACTCCATCGACAGACACGCCAGGGCTACATTAATGAAGTCCCCGGTCTATTAATATGACTTCATTTCCTTGAGTTATTTAGTCTCATCTTGAAAAGTTTTACTAAAAGACTTAAAGTCTTCCCAGAAGTCAGAGGCTGCCTCTCTTTGTTCAGCAGAGGAGTGGACGTGGTGCTCCTCGCTTTGCACAGCCCGCAGAAGGGGTCTGACGGGATCTGAAGCGTCTCAGAAGGCAGCTCTGCACCTCTCAGATGAACTGTTCGTGTGGATCTTTATTGATTAGGATGGAGAAAGGCTGTTACTCTCCCAGACCGGCGCTACAATCACAGGGCGTCCAGCGACTCCGCGTGTCAGCCGTGCCCAGCTTACGGGCGGCCTCTCGTCCGCGGCTCCCCGCAGAATCCATCGCCTCGGTGGCCGTTTCCAAGCTGCATCAATTACTGAGCTGGCAGGAGCCCAGTTCTGGTCATCACCTGCACCGGGGCCCCAGCGCTCCTTCCGCTGACATGCAAGTACCCGGTGTCACTTCACGGGAAGGGGTTGCGGTAACAAATAAATAGGGACCATGTGTCCGCCCCGCTCTTTGAGCAAGCCTGCTGCAAGGTCAGATCCCTCTCCCCTGGGAATACCCAGCACCCGAGGTAGCACTGCACCACTTATTTTGTTTATTCAATACTGGGATGATGCCTAAAACTCCAAATCCTTGGGCTTCAGAAGAGGGACCGTCAGCAAAGCCCCCAAGCGCCCGCTGACACACGAGGCACCGCAGAAGTCAGGCGCTGTTTCGGATGCACGACAAACTCTGTGGAAAAAAACTGCTGCCTCTTAGTGGGAGAAAATGATCCCTGAAACTCTAGCAAGTCAACAAGACCTCGAGCAACAGTGCCAGGGCACCTGGACTTGAAGCACAGCTGGCAGAGGGACTGGGGTGAGGAGTCTCACATCACCGCTTGGAGTTTTACCTCCACGATAAGGACCCAGTTAAGGGGTTCACGTCTATTTCCCAAAGGCTTGATCTACAGGGCAGCTCTTTGCTTTTATTCAGCTGCTGCATCTCCTACCTGGGGCAATGAGCACTGTGGAGCAGAGTGGCCACAACAAACACAGGCAGGGACCTGGCTTAGAAATTCCACAGGACCAGGGGTAAGATGCCCGCACGCAGATTTTCAGCCGTGGTACAAACACTCCCCTCTCCTTCCCTCTGCTCCAGCCCCCCAACTCCTCTCAAAAAAAGCCCAGTAACCCCACAGGAAACCATCACAAGTTTTTTTGAAAACTAGAATTTGATATACACAGAAAAAAAAACCCAGAGAAAAACCTAAACTACCAGGAACTGCAGGGGAGTTTTTTCTCCTTTATGGTTGTGGGTTCTTTTTTTTCCCCCTTCTAATGTTAAACATGATTTGCTGGATGTCATAGCCTGAGACTTTTACAGTCTCCCTAAAAATCAACTGACTCAAAGCAAAGTTTTATTAACACAAGGGTCTGGAAGAGATATTCTGGGAGACGCTGGGCAGCCCTGAAAAAAACCAACCCTAAAACAACCTGCGGTGCCTCCGAAGTGCTCTCCAAACTGATATTTCAAGTTTGTTATTTTATTATTCAACCAGATTTTCTGAGCAGCCACAGATCTAATACAACGAAAACTTGGCACCGCGCACCAAGTTCCTTCTTTCTTCGAAGACCTCAAAAACAGGAAGGGAAAAACACTCAATAGGATTGCCTTGGGTTTAAACAAAAGGTGGCTCTGATGCCAGCACCAGTCGCTCTAGAGATGTCTACACAGCACGATGAAATGCTCTGCACAACCACCCCCCCGCCTGCTCTTCATCATTTTGCCTTTTAATGGAGCTAAAGCAGAAGGCTCTGCGCAGCAAGTTCTTGCTGCCAACCAACCTGACTCAGAACATCACATATTTACCTTGCAGGGCAGTGAAAGCAACCCCTAAAGCCTCAAAAACAAAGCAAAAAGGAAGAAAATGACCCAAAAAAGGACACTCTCTCCATCAGCAGGAGTCCTGCTGTGGGCTGCAGCAGATCTGCGATCAGGCCCGTAGGAACGGGACGTATGCTGACACTCACAGTGCAGTGGAAGACTTCTCCTTGGTTTCAAGAAGGACTAGGGATAAACATGAGTGCCAGCTACCAACATTGTAGAGTCATAGAATCACTGGGGACTGGAAGGGACCTCGAAAGATCATCCAGTCCAACCCCTCTGCCACAGCAGGACCATAGAATCACTGGGGACTGGAAGGGACCTCGAAAGATCATCCAGTCCAACCCCTCTGCCACAGCAGGACCATAGAATTATCAGGGATTGGAAGGGACCTCGAAAGATCATCCAGTCCAACCCCTCTGCCACAGCAGGACCACCCAGACCAGTCAGGGTCAGAAGGGACCATACAATCATCCAGTTCCTACACCCCACCCTAGATCAGGCTGGCCAGAGCCTCCTTCCCTTTGGACTGGTTTGTGACCCTCCCACAAGCCATTCTCCCAGCGACACCCATAAATTCCATGCTGTTATCACCAGTGATTTATCCCTAGCAAGCTCCTTCTTCAGTGCAAAGCCAGATGCAGCAGCAAACTCAAAAGAAACAGTGTCTTGGTACCAACTGACACCTTTAAGATCGAGTTTGAAGTGGCTGTGAGCACTGTTCTACAGGCTTACTACCTGGATACAAGTCATATCACAGAATCACAAACAGTTTCAGCTGGAAGAGACCTTAAAGATCATTAAGCCCAACCTTTTCCTAGCTCTATCAGCACCACTAAACCCTGTCCCCCAGTGCAACATCTTCAACAACCTCAGGGATGGAGACTCAACTCCCTCCCCGGGCAGGTTCCAATGACTGACAGCCCTTCCAGTCAAGAAATTCCTCCTGACATCCATCCTGAATCTCCTCTGGCACAGCTTAAGGCCACTTCCCCTCATCATTAGGGAGAACAGAAGATACACATCCACCTTCCTTACTCACTGCCCTTCTGTGACACTGGAAAGGTGTCAGTGGTGGTTTTGTTTCAGGGGTTTTCTCCCCAGATAAAATCCTGTCAGTTTTACAGACCTGAGAGCACTTGTGGAGCTCGTGGGTGCCTGGGATGCCACATGCTCAGATTTGATCAGCCCCAGACAATGAATGATTTCACTGGAGCAGAGCAGCATCCCCTGTGTGCCTGCACAGCAGGAGCCTACGGCTGCGCTGTTCGGGTGAGCGAAATCATGAGCAGCAGTGGGTTTGCACCACGACCATCCCACAGACAAAGCTGGTCTCACAAGCCACCCACCTCCTGTTTGCTCTCTGTGTAATGAGATCAGCCTGACTGGCAGTACATCACTGCAGAATGGATCATGATGATGTTCCTCACAACACGGGCTTCGAACCAAACGCTGCCTTGACAGTAAGGACAGGACTCTGGATGTTTATATCAAAGTGCTGCTCTCACACTGAGGTCATGGGTTTCAGCTGCCCAGAGCACACACTGTGACTCAGGGCCTTGCTGCAGGTACCTCATAACCTTCATAATTTGCAATCAGCCAAAAATAACAGCAATTAGAAGAAACATTTTGCCATTAAGGATCTTATCACCCCCTCAGATCTGAGGCAACAGTCTGTTTTATACAAAGATTGTCATTTCAGTACCTGAGTGAACCAGATGGTGATGAGTATAACACAGCTAGTAATATGCAAACACACCACAGAATCACAGCCCATCAGGGACTGGAAGGGACCTCGAAAGACCATCCAGTCCAATCCCCCTGCCAGAGCAGCATCACCTAGACCAACTCACACAGGAACACATCCAGGTGGGTCTTAAACATTTCCAGAGAAGGAGACTCCACAACCTCCAGTGTAAAGAATAACTAGTTAATTTCCTTCTGCATAAACAGAGTTTCCCTTAAATTTGTACAGTCATCATGACTGCCTCGAGGAGGTGCTTCATTAGAGATTCATAGAACACTAGGGATTGGAAGGGACCTCGAAACATCATCCAGTCCAATTCCCCTAGATCCAGTTGCACAAGAACATATCCAAGGGGTTTGAGACGTTTAAGCATCTCCAGAGAAGGAGACTCCACAACCCCACCGGGCAGCCCGTTCCAGTGCTCTGTCACCCTCACTGCTTGGAAAAAGTTCCTTCTCACATTGATGTGGAACCTCCTCTGCCACTTGTCCTATCACTAGATGCCCCTGAGCAGAGCCTGGCTCCATCCTCCCGACACCCACCCTTCACATATTTATAGACCCTAACGGGGCCACCCCTCATTAGCACCTATAACTCATTGTAGTAGCTGGATTTATCTCACTTGATGAGCACTGCTCAACTCCAGGTATTATCCTTCTAGCAGAGCATGAAGTAAAATTACAACTGCTGTGGAACTGAGATTCGCAGTTAAATGCAGAGAGTTCCCCAAAAGACTCTCCGAAGTATCAGGAGAAAACGGAGCCAGATGAGAATGCAGGTTTTGATGTCAGAAACTCACAGCGGAAGCGCTGTGAACCGCACACCACTATTAAAGAGTTCTGACATAACAGATGGGATGTCAGAGCAAGACCAACTGCTCAGCAACAGGGAAAATGTCAATGACAGACAGTGAGGTTTATTCTCTGACTTCGCCCTCAAGATCCTCATGGCTTTTGCTGCATTTGAGAAATTGTTAGTCTAGGCAAGTAAAAGCTCTTGATTCACTGGCCATTCCACTACCACTGCAGCCAAACAACCCCCTTTTTCTTCTTGCTGCTTAATAAATCTTATTAATTTGACAATTAACATTAATAGTGATGACTAAGATGTGTCGTTATCTCTGCTGCCCACAGCCCTTGTTCCTTTATGAAGAGGAAGAGGAGGAATAGGAACTTTTGAGGAGTTTCTTGAATTTTTTTCAGATTGTAGTTGATTTCATTCAGTAGAACCACAAACACTTCATCAACAGAAGTGACGGCCACTCAAGTTCCTTTAACAACCAGGGCCAGTGAAATTGGTCAAGCTCCTTCCACATTTATGGAGGAGTAAAACATGCTGAACCTCTGGATACCTGCAGATCCAAACATCTGGACAGCTGGCTGGCAGGATCACAGAAGTGCTCTGAGATCATCAAGCCCAGCTCATGACCTAACATCACCACAGTTAGCTAGACCATGGCATGAGGGCCACATCCAGTCTGTCCTCAAACACCTCCAGGGATGGGGACTCCACCACCTCCCCTCTGTCTCAAAATCAACTGATGGTCCAGAGGGTTTGTAGGATCAAGCCCCTACAAGATAACTTTTGTTTCCAAGAGAATTCCTTAGTACTTCTGCTGTGCTGATCGTGGCAGACTGAACCTGCTCAGTACGACAGCTCCTTGGGTCTGATGTCTCCAGAACAGTCCAATCAAGCAGCGATTGACACAGTCAACACCCAGCCGAGCGGGGCAGAAGGCTGAGCAGCGCTGAGCAGGCATCACGCTGGCATCTGCGACCCCTCCACAGCAGTGCAGCTCAGGGCTGTGGTATTTCACTGTCTGCACCTGGTTTACAACCACCCCATTAAACCAGGAAGAGCACTTACCGCTCGGGTTAAAAGCCATGCAGCAAATGGGCTTCTCGTGCGCGGGGAAGTGGGCCACGATGCCATCGCTGTCCGAGTCCTCACTGACAAGGACCTGCAGAGTATTAACAGAGACAAGGCAAGTTAGGAAGTGGAAGCACACTGGAGAGAAAAGACCAGCTTACTGCAACTGCTCTGCACGTCACCGACAGTGGTGTGGAGTGGAAATGAAGCTGCAGGTGAACTGAACCTTCTGTGATGTTGTCGGAACAGAGACACGAGGGGTGCTGTTAACTAGAGAGGTTTACTCCTTTATACCTGGAGTCTCTGATAATTTATCAAATATGGAAAAATATCCCTGTTTGACCACACAGCAGATTAACAGCTGCAGAGAGGCTGATTACAACAATGTGTTTGCAGGGCATCAGGACTCCCTGCAGGATTTAAGGTTTCCATCACTGTTGGCTGAATCAAGACTCATCCAGGTCTATAATCGAGAGGGTCTACTCCTCACAACTTGTGGTGGGAGCTCTCCTGCTCAAGCAGCTGTGCTGGGGGCTGGCACTGGATTCCACTGCAGAGCAGCACTGTGCAGTTGGACTAACACGTGTCTCCTTCTCTGGAGACATTTACAACCAGCCTGGGTGTGTTCCTGTGTGACTTGGTCTAGGGGATCCTGATGTGGCGGGGAGATTCGACTGGATGACTTTTTGAGGTCCCCTCCAATCCCTCACGTTCTGTGATTCTGTGAGGAGGATCTGCATGATGACACTGAAGAGCACGTACAGTTCTTCAACTCTAAACTCAACAGAATGTTCTTTGAACAATCCAAAAGAAGCTCATAATAAAGAAAAAACTAGAGGCAGCAGAGAGTCTTTCCAATGAGAAGAGGACACATTACACACAGCGGAACTTCCACAGCAAGGTTTGACAGGACCCATGGCAGACCTGAGCAAAGGCCCCAAGAAAAGTGAGTGTGCTTTCCAATCCCTAATGTTCTGTGGTGTTTGCACCCTGCTAACAACATGGTGATGGACTTGAGTTGACCTGGTTTTCCAAACAACAGCAGACTTGTGAAGGACCAGGACTGGGTATGAGAACAGCTGCACTGTGAGTGACTGCCCACAAGACCCTGCTCCGTCTTGAAATCACCCCAGTGGACACACAGCAACAGCAGTACAAGGGTTGTTCATCAAAACAACAATACAATAAAATCAGAGAATCATCAGGGATTGGAAGGGACCTTGAAGATCATCCAGTCCAATCCCCCTGCCACAGCAGGTTCACCTAGACCAAGTCGCCCAGGAACACACCCAGGAGGACTTCATGCTGCAACCAAATGCCTTCTGGCAGGAAAGAGCTTTCACAACAAAGGGAAATTAAGTGGAAAAGAAAGTCTCTGGGCTGAGACCTTCATTATGCAACAAAGGGACAAAGGTTGGGCTTTGGGGAGCTTTGAACAACAGGCTACTCGAAGTTGGTAAAACTGTTTGGGCCAGTGACCATGAAGAGGTTGAGAGGACCTCTCAAAGGGCACAGCATCATATGAAAAGGAAAAGGAAGAGATATGCTTCAGCTTTGGAGAAGGGAACCCAAGGACGTGTGGACAAAACGCCTGCAAGAGCTGGAGAAGTATTTTCTTTCGCAGCTGCATCATGATCCTGCTCTGGCTGGGGGATTGGACTAGATGATCTTTTGAGGTCCCTTCCAACCCCTAATGCTCTGTGATTCTGTGATTCAAGAGTAAATGAAGTAAAAGGGGAAAGTAAAAAGAGAAAAGGTTGGACTCGATGACCCTGGAGGTCCTTCCCAGCCATGATGATTCTGTGAACACAATGAGGAGATGGGTTTCTGTGGAGAGCAGAAACCACCTTCTCAATCAGACAGCGCAAACTTCCCCGTTTTGAGTCCACAATCATTCGTCTGCTGCCTCCAAAATAACCTGAAAAGGGTTTTAATACTTCCTATCCCTACCAGATACCAGAATATTGTGAAGATATTTTTATGCTTCAAAAAGAGAAATCATCTTTAAACGTTTAAAGAAGTCACGGAACATGGGTGACGGAGCCTGCGCCTGCCTGGCCTGAACTGCTCAAGTGACTTGGCACCGTCGCACCAGCGCAATTATGGTTTCGCTTTCCGTTGTCAGCATTTCGTGCCTCTTCCAGAACCACTAACCAAAGGGTCTGGTGATCTTCCTGAGAGCTTTTCAAAGAAACACTGTTCTTCTCTCAGCCTACGTGAGGCTGCATTAAATCTCTCCTATTCATCGGCTTTTCGCAGCTCCTGCTTTTAGGCAGCTGGGTCTCACCCTGAACGTTTTCGCTCTCGTTAGAGACACTTGATAACAATACAGCAGCCTCCTAAACCAGCCTCACAAAAGGAACAGTTTGGGGTTTTCCTTAAATCCCTCAAACAAAACTGTGTGATCTCTAACTGCACGGGGTATCAGCACCACCGCTGCTACAACCAGCCGGACGGCGCAACGCACAGGCGTCGTCTTCTGCAGACTGGAAACTGGATTAGCCCAGCAGGGCTTTTTGTTTTTTAATTAAACTAGTGATAAATGCACCAGCCCTGCAACATAAAACCCCCTCTTCGACAGGCAAGGAAGGCTCTGGATGTCGAAGTGGGTTTTTTTTTCAGCTGGAAATATGAGACCAAAAATTTCACAACATAAAAACACATGAAAGGGGAGATCGAGTTCAAAACCAGTTAATATTCTTATTTTTAAAATCAGCATAAAACAATCATTCTCATGGAAACGAGGAGGGAAAGTTGGTTGGTTTTGTTTTTAGAGCCCCACGTTGTATTTTTGCAGTGGACAGTTAGGGAAAACATGATTTTATCCAGTTCTTACGACGTCAACCCTATGAAGGAAGGAGGAAAATGAAACAACCCCAACCAAAAGGAGCTACAGCAGCTGAGTGGAGTAAATCACCAGGCAGAGAGGAGCCTCTTTGGAAAGGTCCCTTCCAAACTTGCCACTAAACACACTTGATCCACACTCCCGTGTAGAGGCTGGGTGTGATTTTCACCATTTAACCCAACTTCAGGAAGACAAACCTGTGCTGGCAGAACACAAAAGGCTTTACACCGGACTGACTTTCTGTATTAGAGGTCTCTGAGCCATCAAATTCCCTCGAGCAGAACAGGGTTTATAGGAACTCCATAGATCAAACAGCAAAGATCTGTGCAGATGAGGATGAGGAATTATTCCAGCCCTCTGCCACACAAACTTCATAACTTTTAGAAACTGCTTTGTGCAAAGGCTGAGTGGAAGGTGTTGGAGGCAGCACATTGGGGACTGGAAGGGACCTCCAAAGATCATCCAGTCCAATCCCTTTACCAGAGCAGGATCCCCTAGATCCAGTCACACAGGAACATCTCCAGGTGGGTTTTAAACATCTCCAGAGAAGGAGACTCCACAACCCCACCGGGCAGCCCCTTCCAGTGCACCCTCGCTGGGAAGAAGTTCCTTCTCATACTGATGCAGAACCTCCTCTGTTCCAGCTCACACCCATCGATGTCCATAGGCTAGAAGATGGCTCCCTTTGCTCAGTTTATGGTTTCTTCCTACTGGGAAGGGCAAAGCTGGCCATATTTAGTTGGAAATCAAAGCCAGTTGCCCAGTAACACATGCAGGAGCCATCGAAAAGCTCGATGGAAGCAGCTCAGTGAGCTTCCCGATGCACAGAGCACACAAAGCCCACAGGAATCCCAAGGCTGCAATTTGTTCTCATCCCAACTAGGCTTCCTTCTCCAAGGTAGTGGCCCCGAACCACTCTGCTCTTAAAAGACATTGCAGTCCCTCGTATGGAACAAGGTTCATAAATCTCAGCAATACCCTCGTGCACAGGCACTGAGCTCTGCAAGGATGCTCACGCGTCTCCCTTGAGGAGCTCCCCACCATTATAGGAACACAAACACCACTTTAAGGCAAACCAGCAAGAACGAAGCACCGAGGCTCTTCCTCCAAGGTGGCCTCGTGCACCAGCACTTGCCCTGGTTCTCATGCCCACGGGGTACCTGGTCGAGAGAGCCGCAGCACCACTCTCAAAGGCACCATCCCCAAAGCTGGACACGTGGAGCCAGTGCTGCAGCTCTCGAGCTGAGGTTCAACAGAACACGAGCTGATCAAGAGATGAATGGAGCCCTCTTTATCTGCCTCTCAGAGAGAAACAGGCAACACACCTAAGGGATCGTTTCATTTCCTATCAGAAAGCAGCGTCCGCTTCGAGGGCAAGAGACGGCTGAAGGGTTGTTTCCTCCCAGGCCATATCTGTCTTCCTTCGTTGTGTTTTCCATACAGCTGACCAGAAGCCACTCGTAATTATGACTTCAATTATTTTAATCTTTAAAGGCAAATTACACCACTTATCCCAGTGGAGACATGTTTTTAAATAAAACATGAAAGTAACACAAATGGAAATGGACACAAATCTAATCAAGCAGGTCCTACTCTTAATAAAATTAAGAGAGAATAAGCCCATCACCATAAAAACAAACAGGCTTGGCAATATTTATAAACACAAACATTATATAATAAACGAGATCTTCGCATGAGACGCATGAGGATCTCTGTTGGTTTGGAAAGCTCAAGTTAGGGGCAGTGTCTGTCCCTTCCAGTTCAGCCACACAAAATCCAACCTCTTCCATATCGACCCCCCCTCAAATTAGCCTCCTCCAACTTATAGCTAAGGTCAAACATCAGTGGAAAAGGGCTAGAAGTGATAAATCTGTGGCATTAACTACTGCTCTCCTTTTAATAGAATCCAGCATAAACTCAAACCAGCCTTGTGCTCAGCCTGAACCATTTATCTGAGACAAAAATGTCCTCTTGACAAAAACCAGATCTCCTTTAATAAAAGTAAGGCAGACAGCGTTATGCTCTGAGGGAATCCTGGAGCTCTTGTTGTATTTACACAGCTCAAAAGAATTCTTCTGGAGTACACCAGGATAGGAAAGAGCGAAGCAAACCGATGCCAAACACAAGAGCATCAGGACATCAAATTAGCCTTTGTGAGAGCGGCTCTTGCAAATAAAAGCGCCGGCGGAATCGCGCCTGCAGTCGCAGCTCCAGCGCTGAACGCGCTCCGTTCTTGGAGCCGCTTGTTGCTCTGGCCTGAAGTTTCACAACAATTCTTGCTCCCGATAAGCATCTTGATTGGGTTCAATTGTTAGTGATTTCTTAGCAAATGGAAATGAACTTTGGAAAGTGCAGCCGTCTGCAGTTCGGGGGTTGTTTTTTTTCTCCCCCTAAAAAATTCCTCTTTAATGCAATAAAAAAGTTAATGGGGAACAGGGCAAATAAAAAAAAGGCACCGATCGCGTTTGGAACCGTAAAAAGACCAATATGTTATCTTCCTCTGCTAAGCTGTTCCTTCAGAATGTTCCCTCAACTGTTTTCATGTGTTTTGGACGAAGGCAGCGCGGCCGCGCGCTCATCAATCACGTCGCCCCGTCCGAAGCGCTGAGCGTCGAGTTTGGGGTTTTCAGATGCCCACATACTTCTCCGTCAGCGCCGCGTTCGATGTTGAACAGAGTCACACGCAGCCGCACAACGGGCGACTCTGGAGAAAGGCCATCCCAGCAGACGACGCGTGGGTGGCCCGGCTGACGAGTTCATTAAGGAGACCGACACAGAGGTCAAAAGAAAATCATTTCTCTTCAAAAAGCCGAGCCCTGGAACATCCGACGCGTTTGATTCCAATTACCCAAAGAGGGGGAATCTGCACGGCCCGCGTTTTGGCCGTTCGGGCTAGTTAGCAGTTCTGCATCAAGAGCCGCGCCATCCAGCCGAGAGCTTTGCGAACACTTCACTAGATGAAGTTCAAACGCACATGCAGCCTCATGAACGTGGCTGGGTTTCACCGCAAAGGTCCTCGGCCACCCCGCTCGTTGTTTTCCCTTCCTTTGCAAATCTGTCCTGATGGCCAACTGCAAGGACCCCACATTCCTCCGTGTTGGTTTAATTCCCTCATCATTCACATGCTCACTGAGTATCACCCGTTTGGAAAGGAGGTGCCAGTGTGTAAACGACACCGGCCATCTCACAAGATGCAGTGAGGATGACAGAGCCCTGGAAGGGGCTACCCAGGGGGGTTGTGGAGTCTCCTTCTCTGGGGATGTTTAAAACCCTCCTGGACATGTTCCTGTGTGACTGGATCTAGGGGATCCTGCTGCGGCAGGGGGATTGGACTGGATGATCTCTCAAGGTCCCTTCCAATCCCTAATGTTCTGTGATCCTGTAATGCACCGAGCCCCATCTCGTTTTCTTCATATTGGGTGTCCCCAAGACAGCAGATATAAATTAACAAAATATTGTAAAATAGCTTAAAATATAGAAAATATCTGAAAAACAAAAACAGATCTTAAAGCTGGACTTAGTCATAGAAGCATTAGGGATTGGAAGGGACCTTGAAAGACCATCCAGTCCAATCCCCCTGCCACAGCAGGATCTGCTTTATGCCCCAAACACGTTTCTGAGTCACCCTACACACAAATCAATCTGTGCTCACACACATCCACGCAGCAGTTTACTCCGCGTTTCAAACCTGTGTTGCTACGCTCACCGCAAGTACGAAAGCAAACCCTGCTGCCTCACTGAGATAAATGCTCCTCCGAAAGAACAGGCTCACGTGTCTTCATTTTACTCATCCTCTATTTTCTTTCTCTTTCTGCAACAGACTTCTTCTTCTTCTTCTTCTCTTTAACCATGTTATCCTCAAGAGGTGTTTTATGACTCAGAAATCATTTTATCACTTGGAAATGCAGCGGGGCGACTGGACTGGGTAATCTTTCGAGGTCCCTTCCAATCCCTAATGTTCTGGGATTCTGTGAAATTATTACTTGGAAATTATTTTATTACTTGGAAATTATTTTATTACTTGGAAATTATTACTTTGAAATTATTTTATTGCCTGGATATTATTTTATTGCTCAGAAATTATTTCATTGCTCAGAAATTATTTCGTTCCAAGCCCCAACTGATGTTTGGCTGCACCAGTAGATAGAAATCTTTACAGACCTGAAGGAGGTGGCATTTCTTTTACATCAGGAACCCCCTGATGATGAGAAAATAACTCCTCTGTGCTTCTGAAATGCTCGTCGCTTACGACGAGGCCGACGACCGCTGGAAACCACACGCGCTGTATTCACCTAGTTGCCAGACAAAATTCTGATGACAGGGATTCAAGGCTGTGAATTGAGTCCCAAAAACACTTGGTGGGCACCGCTAATTTCCTGTGGGTTCCCAATTTTTTAGGAAGGGCTTGGGCACAGCCAGCCAGCAGCAATGAAACACCCTGAAGCAGGCGGCTTCAGCAGCAGCAGCAGGAGCAGGAACTGTGTCTCTGAACCCACCTAGCACCTTATTTCTCACCTGGAAGCTGAAAACTGGGATGATGAACCAGTAACTGGAGAAGAACCTCTGCAACTGGGATAATGAACCAGTAGCTGGAGAAGAACCTCTGCAACTCCCTATCCAGCCCAGAGGTGAGGCTGTGCTCCGCAGCAACATGCTCGATCCCTGCTTGCTTTCACCCAAGGGGCTGCTAACAGCAGTCTGGGTGGCTACCATCACTGACCCATTTGCCACAGAAGGGTAAAATGAGTTCAGAAATGAATGAGGAAAACTCAGTGTGGCTCAGCCAGCCACACGGATTCCCTCTCAGCACGACGCCTGACCACAGGTTTATGAAGTCTGTGAGCAAATTCATGGAGCTCAGTGAGATCACCCACAGCTTCTTAAAGGTCAGACTTGCTAAAGCACTTTCTTGAACAGCAGCTTCACTCTATTATTCTGCAAAAACCAGCCAGACCTGCTGGTGACACCCGAACTAGCAGAGCACTTGCACAGCCCTGCCTGCTTTGGCCAGCACAGAGCCTGGCCAGGCTCCCTGGGACAAGACAACTCACACAGTGGTCACAACCAGGACCTGTTGGCTTGTGAACTTCCACCTGGAAATGGACAGGCAGCTGGAGTGATGGACAAGAAACCAGTGGGGACGGCGAGCGCCCTCGACGCTCCTCCCATCAGAGGGTTCATTACAGCCTCTTCACTCCCACAACAAAAACCCAGCAGCGCAGAAGAACTCTTCTGGTTCTCCTGGGGAGAAGCCTCTATGATGTTCATTCCGAAAGCGAGCGCTGAAGAGAAATGATTAACTTCAGAGCATTTCAAACCTTCAGGTGGCCACGGAGGCAAGCAGTACCACTGGGATGCTGAACTCAGAGCCTCGCTCCCCGGAGAGTCGAGGCAAAAATCACCGCTCTCGATCGGACGGCTGTTTACGTCACGGCAGCAGTGCCTGGACAGGCGAGCGCTATCGTTTCCACAGCTCCTTCTCCACGGTGCCCTTTAGGCTTGATAGCTCCTCACTAGCAGTAGAGTCAGAGGACAAGCTCACAAAAGCTCTAAATCATACAGAACAAGAATTAAAAACCTAAGATCTAGCCTTTCCACCCCGCCCTGGGTCTATCCAGAAGAATCAAAGCTCAGACAGTGACCAGCACAAATAACGACCACACTAAACTGGGCTTCAGGAGAAATTTATGAAGGCACATGTTTCTTCTTTTTTCTTTTTCCTGGCAATTTGCAAGGAGCCACCCCCCTTTTTTTCTGCCAGCCCCAAACCCCAGCAGTCTCCAGACTTACTTTAAAAACTCAACTTTAAGATCTTAAGTAAAATAGGTTCTTTTTTTCCCATTCTTCGTTTCTCTCATTCTAATTTTGCAAGTAAAGGCCTTTAATGTCCCACAAACAATCCCCTTTCGACGCAGTATTTCTTGGCTAACTACTTCCAAAGGCACAGGAACCAGCACAGCTCAGCCAGCACATGGCGGGGGGTTCTCTTTGCTGGATTTATTCTCAAGTAAAAGGTTTCTTTTCCTCCGAGGTAGGAAAAGAAAAGAGCTTGACTATTGATTTGTCATTAATGCTCAACTAACTTACCTGCAATAAGCAGCATCACAGGCAGCAAAACAAGAACAATAGACAGTTTTCATTTGGTATTTGAACCTGTTTGAACACAAGGAAGAATATTCTACAAGAGGGTGATGGATGGAATAAGGAAGCATTGGAGAGTCCTGTACAAACACCGACTGGTCAGGACAAAGCCCAAAGCAGACCAGGAGATCTTCTGCCATAAAAACTCCCCACTTCCATCTGGTCTGATAATGGTTTTGGATATTTCAACAAACACTTTTGCCACTGCAGTGTGTGTTCGTAGTCAAACAGTGCCTCTGCCTCCCAACACAGCATCATCCTTTGATTCTAGTTTTGAAATAGATGGAAAGTTATGAGGTCTTAATATCCAACCTCACTCATCCTCCTTCTTTAAACTGGAATTGAATAATTTGCTGTATTTCTAGGTTGTCACATTTCCCACTCACATTATATGGCAGTAAACAGAATCACAGAGCCTTAGGGATTGGAAGGGTCCTCAAAAGATCATGTAGTCCAACCTCCCTGCCAGAGCAGGACCACCTAGACCAAGTCACACAGGAACACATCCAGGCAGGTTTTAAACGAGACTACATCTATGTTTCAAGTGACCAGCATCAATCACTGTCAATCACAAACAAGTGGTAGAGAGACACGATGAGACACTTCACGCTTGATGCTGTCAAAGCGTCACATAAATATGTTGGGAGGACAGTCCCAAACAGGACCCTACCTGGAGTTTTTGACTCAGAAGAAATTTCACCTACTTTCCATTTTCTGAAGCATAAAACACCCATTTTCCTGCAATTTCTCAGCAAAGATCCCAGAATCATTGAGGTTGGAAAAGACCTCTGAGATCATCAAGCCCAGCCCATGACCTAACATCACCACAATCAGCTAGACAAGGGCACTAAAGGTCGCATCCAGTCTGTCCTCAAACACTTCCAAGGGTGGGGACTCCACCCCCCCCATCTGTCTCAGTACACCCATCAAAATCAACTGATTGTTCAGGGGGTTCGTAGGATCAAGCCCCTAAAAGCCAACTCTTTGGTGCAGATCTGCATTACCTGCCCTTCCGCTACGGTCTCCGTGTCGATGATGGTGATGATTCCAGGCACCAGAGGACTTCGACGAACGTTGCTATGAGCTAAAATCTCTTCTTCAGTTGCTCCTGAAGGCAGCGTCCCCGTCAGCTGGGTAACCACTTTCCCAACCATCCTGAGTCCAGTCTTTATTGTCTGCAAAGACAATAACCAAGAAATAACATTTAGGGCTGTTCTGAGGCTCTATCTTCAATTTTCCTTCAACGCTGTTGAACAGACTGTGCAGAGCGAAGCACACCCATGTCTCTGCAAGTGACACACAAGCTGAAAAAGGTTGGAACAGAAGGACCTTAAAAGAGTTAGTGCCCTACCAACTGGAAGCATTCACCTTTGTTTTGGAATTACATGCTTCCAAAGCATTTTTGAGGAAAAAAAGAACCATTTTAGTGCTTTCTGAATGTTATGGGGTTTTCTCTTCCTTTAACTTCGTTATTTACTTATTGCAAGAGGCCCGGAGCAAGAATCAGGCAACGAAGCCAGGATGGGAGGAAGGCTTCCAGCCCCTCACAGTTCATTCTGAAATAGTTGTCTTCCACACAAGAGACAAGGAGTTTGGCCTTTGACAGATCATGGAATCATTAGGGATTGGAAGGGACCTCGATAACGACTGACATTTGTTTCTCAGCCTGTTCACAGGATCACAGAACATTAGGGATTGGAAGGCACCTCCAAAGGTCATCCGGTCCAATCCCCCTGCCACAGCAGGACCACCTAGACCAAGTCGCACAGGGACTGGACTAGATGATCTGTTGAGGTCCCTTCCAATCCCTAATGATTCTGTGACACGTCCAGGCGGGGTTTTTGCGGCGTTCCATCTGAACAGAGCTCTCCAACCCAGCCGTCCCCGGGGTGCTAGAGAGGACTCGGTTCAGCGTGTCATCCCATCACAGACAACGGGACTTTCCACAGCCTGTGTGCTTTCCAGACGCCGGTTTGCAAACACAGTCACTGCAGCAGCTTTTATCATGCAAAGAGGCACAAGATTGTTTTCATGTTGTTTTCTTTTCTGTGCAGAGAGAGAACACACGCAGTAGGAGAGATCCAGATAGAAGGAAAACAACCCAAAGCACAGCTTTAAATATTTTCTCCTTGAATCAAGGACTGCGGTGCCTTAGCCGCCTATAAAGAAATGAACAGATTTATTATGCAACATAAATAAGAAAGAGCAGAAGAGATCAGAACCAGTGACACTGTAACAGGCCGACTCTTAACTAAAAAGACAAGCTAAGCTGCCTGCTAAATTGAAACGGGGGGCAAAAACCTGCACTGAAACCAAGAAGCAGCCACAAATCAATTGCAACTGCTTTGTTTAGTGCTAAAATCTCAAACTGCAGTGATTAGAAAACACATTAGTGTTCATCAATTAGCAGCCAAACGTTTAGTTTTAATAATTCATAGGAAATGACTTACACAAAGTCTGTTAGTGTGTTGTCAGGAAAACCTCTGAAGGGCCAACAGAATTAGGCGCCACACTGTATTGATGGCCACAGCCAGCCAGGAAGCCTGATTAACCTCTGAGATGCCTCTGCTGATGTACTCACCCCATTAATGCTAATGGAGAGACTACCACTTAAAATCGAGCCATGCCTTTATCATAGGAATGGCTTTGGGGTTTAAAGTCTTTAGCAGTATCCTGCCGTCGCTCTCCTGCTCCTTGAACAGGCTGCCCAGGGGGGTTGTGGAGTCTCCTTCACTGTTTAAGACCAGCCTGGATGTGTTCCTGTGTGAATTGCTCTAGGTGGTCCTGCTGGGGCAGGGGGATTGGACTAGATGATCTTTTGGGGTCCCTTCCAATCCCTAATGAGTCTATGATTCTAAAATCTGACAAGGCTCTTCTCTGGCCAACAGTTAAAAGAGTGTAAAATGCACTGGCAGTTTCTCCAGCAGGGATGAGAAATTGGGATAGAAGTACTACAAGGCAAAGGTAAGAGAATGGTAACTGGTCTCTAACCTTGGATAGGTAACTGAGGAAACACCTTTACTAGTCTGACTAGAGAAACGGGGTGACTAAGTGCCAAGCATAAACTTATAGCCCCCTAGAGAAAAATCAACGTGTTTATCTCGCTGAATGATCACAGAATCACTCTGGTTGGAAAAGACCCCTGGGATCATCAGGTCCAACCACCTACCCTACCTTGCAAGTTCACCCCTAAGCCACATCCCTCAACACCTCATCGAAATGATCTTTAAACACATCCAGGGAGGGCAAGTCAACCACCTCCCCGGGAAGCCCATTCTTCCCCCAGAAGGGCTCCTTTCTGTGAAACAACTTGTCCTAGTATCAAGTCTAAGTGATTCACTGTTCCATGCTGGAGCAGGCTGGGACTGCAGGGCTCCTGAGAAGCAACAGGTGTACAAAGCCGTGGCCGAGGCCATTAGCTGGGACCTATCAGTGTGAAAGCATCAGGGCACTTACTGCCCTGTGCTGTGTGTACGTTTGCAGAACCTCCGCGGGTAATCTTTAACCTTTCCCATGCCACATCAGCTGTCCCCTCCATCCATTAGAGCTAATGACCTTGCACTCACATCAGCTGTTAGTACTCATTAAGAAGTTATCAGGTAACAAGAGAAAACAGATGCAGCCCTTGCTAAATCGCTTTACCGCTGGAGGATTAAGAGATATGGAGAAAGAATCAACGAAAGCAGTTACGAGGTGAGAAGAACTTGGTTTATAATTTGATGCTGGACATTTGACAGACCAGATGCATCTTAAATGAAATGGGTTAAAAGGCTGCACTGTCCCAGTTCCTCTGCTGTTGATGGGAACCTGCCAGGGCACAGTAAGGGAAACTTGTAAATAACACTGAGATATCTGATCCAGCTCCTTCTGTAAGCAACGAAGCACACGGTGCGAGCACCCAGGTTATCTGCGTGCTCACGTGTCCCGCGGACAAATGCGGCTGCTTCCATCCACTCTGATACAAAGACAGGCATATATTGAATTAAAATCAATGTATGTGCTCCTTCCTCGTTCATTTAATTGAAAAATAAGCACGACCTTAATTAGAAGGGGAAATGAAAATGCATCGCGCGGTGCCTGTCGGGCTGCTTTGTTCCAACAAAGGTCTTCCATACTTTCAGTGAGAAAACAATAGGACCTTCTAGAGAGGATGTGAGAGGTGATTCTCCAAAGGGGCTCTGCTCAAACTACTCTGCTCTCAGCTGCTTCTTTCTCTTTTATAGGAAGGTTAGTTCACTCCCTTCAGAAGGAAACTGGAACCCAAACAGAGCAAAGGCTGGAACCCAGAGATAACCTGACAAAACAAGAAGTTATACAGAACCAGTCCTGAAGCAGAAAGCAGCAATGCAGGGAACAGAAAAGCTGGTGTCCCTGCTGATCAAAACCACTGCAGGCTGGTGAGAGGTAACAGCAGCAGAGGTTTAGGAAGTGCCAGGCACTCTGACATGAATAACCAGTTAAAACACCCACAGTCTTTCCTAGCATTATAAAAGCATTTTCTCTTCACTATTCACGTGATGCAACACCACTGCTTCAGGCTTGAGCTTACTGGGGGCATTTCCAGATTGGTTCTATCCCTAGACTTTGCATCTGCAGCCTTTCCTTGGCTAGTAGGGTCATCACCATGGTCCTTACTGGCTTTAAAACCTCATTAACCATGGTTCTGGTGGGTAAGGGCTGCAGTAGATGCTCTCCTTTTGTTGATTTAGTCTGTTGACAGAAATGAAACAGAACAGTCCTTCGACTTCAGTGTCTACTGGAACGCTCTGGTTATCTTTATACAGTTTAAGAAAGGGTTGCTCTTCAGTCAGGAGCAGGCTGGGCTTTAGCAGTGCAGTGATCTGTTTGCAAGGTAAAACCACATCTGATCACAACTGTGGCAGCTCATGCCAAGCCAGCTGGACTTTCCAACCTATCTGTGCTTTAAAAGTGGGGTCATGACACGGAGATCAAAGATGAAGAATGATTTTCCCACACGTCATTTTTTCCTCTGATGGTGGAGGTGTGCAGAGACACAGCAAATTCCAGGTGTCTTCACAGGACCAGCAATTCAGCAAATCCTGAACAACATAAAAACCCGTGGGGTTCTTTTTTCCCTCCTCCTCCTCCAGCCACAGCGAGATCGTGCCCAAAGCTACGTGGAAGGAATATGTTTGGGTTCAGGCTTGATGGCGCGCCCTGGGTCTCTCTTTGTGGGTTCTTCTAACTGTTGTTTTCTCCAGTGACGCTGAGCTTTCTGTCCTGTGCTGTCATTTCATTCCTATTATTAGATCTGCTTTGTTGTGCTATCACAAATGAAAAGGCTGGTGGTTACAAGGAAAGCTTGTAATCAGCACCAGGCTTGCCAGACAATGCCCAAACTCACTTGATGTGTGAGGAAAAGAAATCACTTGGCTAGCTGTTGGCTAAAAGGACCGCTGCGGGGGGGGAACAGTCACGGAATCACAGAATCACAGAATCTTTAGGGATTGGAAGGGACCTCGAAAGATCATCTAGTCCAATCCCCCTGCAAATAACAGTCCTTCAGACTTTCACTTCGTAGAAGGCTTTTTCCAAGCCATGGTCCTCTTGTGATGCTATGAAAACCCAGACATTTCTCTGAAAACAGGGGGATATTGGAACATCATCCAAAATATGACAATTAGGCAATGGAACCTACATGTAAGCAGTCATGACTAAACTCTCAATGCTCAAAGAGAGCTGCCAGGTAATTAATTAGGTCCAGGATTGCCCTGTCATCCCTCAGAGAGATTAAAACATGTAAGGCTAGTGTGACGGAGTCCAAAAAGCAGCGGGTACTTGTAAAGTCGGGTTTTATGATGCTAGAAGACTCATAAATCACGGCGCTGATTTCTAATCCTCTAGTACCACGCACAGCCAGGACACAAATCCATTTTGCTGGGACTTCCCCACAGCAGGAGTCACCAGTACGAAGGGCTGTTGGTAATAAATAACTGGGTTTTTTTTCAATCAGAGCAGAAGGCCAAGAACCCTCCGTGAAAAGCAGCGGCTGCTCTGGGATGTGGAGGACCGGTGCCGGCGGCTGCTCGTTGCTGAGCGTGCTCTCCTCCTCTGTGAATGGGGGCGGCGGGGGCGATGACACACAGCACAGGGCAGCCGCGCAACCTAGTCATTACGGGCCGCGATAACCTCTGCCGGCAGCGGACGACGTACTCACTTTGGCAGCGCTAATGACCGTGGCGGTGTAAGACTGAATGTTGTCTCCACAGGCTCCACCACGGGACTGATGGCATCGGATCAGCTACGGGAAGAAAGACAGCGACCAAGTAACTACTATGAAACTACACAAAGCCATAAGCCATTACCATAGCTCTTACTTATCGTGTACAGTGGTGGGTGTGTGTTTTTTTCCCCTACAACTAGCAAAAAGCCCAGCTGAGACACTTAACCCCTTTTTATAATCTTCTGGGTGCCACCCAGACTGTCGCGTCCTCCCCTCCAGTTTTCAATTACCAGATGAGTAGTCAGTAAGAATTCATAAACTTTGAAATGGTGGGATTTTTGGTCTGGCAGCGATACCGCAAATAAATTTAAATAAATATAATCAAAAGCTTTAGCCATGTATATGTAACATTAAATATCAGACATGCTAAGAATCCGAGTGCGGCTTTTCCCCCTCCTTTTTATGACTGGCAAGCAAAGAAATGACAAAGGAAAAGAGCTACTTTAAACTTTCCCTCTAATAGATGCAAGGAATGTGCAGGGGCTTTACTCTCTATTGCCTTCCTTCAAAATTAATAAATCAATCAAAAGAAGCCTCCTCTACCTGCCATCAGCCTGGAAAAGCAGGTCTTCCCCTTTGAGCAGGAGCGAACAATAGGATCTGTGCTGCTGAGTAAATGAAATGACTGCACAACACAAGTCGCTGTTGCTCGCAGACGCAGCGCGGCGCCTGCCTGCTTCAGCTAGAAGAAAATCCAATTTCACTGAGGAGCATTGTGTTGCTTCAGACTTTCCTCTCCTGCTCACGTTTAAGCATCTGAACAAAAACAGCTCAGCTGTGGAGAAAGGGGAAGCCCGCGGTGGTTCTACCCGGGAGCACTCAAACCGTTTCAATCCCTTCTCTGACAGAATTCTAGAAACAGCTATTGCAGCCACAGGTGGAAGGGAGAGAAAACAGCTGCTCTGAGGTAAAAATAAGGTGTTATGAGTTGAACTGGAGTTTTCAAATGCTTCCAGTTTGAAACACACAGTCGCTTCTCTGGGGAAGAACGGTGACAACTGTTTTGCTTGGGGGCCATCTTTTCTTTTGCCTCTAAAATGAGAAAAATTAAGTGAATGTTTGCTTTGGTTTTCTTCCCCTGGAGCAGCGTTTGAAGTGATCATCTCAGTGCTGCTTCCTCCCTTCCGAAGCGCTGGGTGGTTCCGTGCAAACTCACTGGGGCTCTGCCCAGGCTCAGCTTCCCCAAGCACAACTCAGGAGCCGTCATCTGTCTTTCAGAAGCGTCTGCAGTTAAGTGCTTTCAACTTCCTAGATGCAAAATGGGTTGAGTATTGAGCAACCCCACTGCAAACATGTGTTGACAGCTGTCTTCTCCTCACGTGTGACTTCTCCTTACACATTTCTGCTCTGGGAGTTTGTGCATCTAAATCAAATGTGCACAGCTAGGACAAGCATGAATATGGAAGCACAAGTGTGGGTCAAAAATCAGGAGTGTTGTTGGGCAAGTCCTGGGAGAGTTCATCTTCTCTCTGAGCCTGTCACTGCTTTTGCCTCCCCTAGGTCCCTAAAACCTACCATGAAACCTAGAACGAAAAGAGTGGGTTTTGAAAGGAAACCTTTCCTTACCTTATTTTCTGCATACGCAAGCCACCGGCTTCCAAGAGCAATAGGGTTCATGTTTGGCCCGGGACACGGATAACAGCCTGAAAAGTTTTACAAGGCAACGTTAAGAAATCTCTTAATGACTTCTCGCGAGGAATTTAATTTATGGCCAAGAAAACACAGAAGTCTAAACAAAAACCTTTCAATTGCTAATATCACTCAGTACACGCTCGCATTTTTGTTCCTGCAGATAAGGCTGTGGTTAGATGAGCTATTCTGAGCAGCTAATGATGTGTAAATACTCATTTCTCCTTATGTTTGCATTTTTTTGATGCCATTTTGGTACAGCGGGACGAGGGCAATATTTGAGGTTGATTGGATCAGTCTGTACCTTCAAATTTCGTTCATTTTACCTGACTGATGGCTTTCTACTGGTCAACTTTCAGTTTGCTTGAGGCTTGACTAGATTGTTGTGGCACACTGTGCTTTTTGTAGGGTTGAATAATTCTGTATCACAGCTCATCAGGGATTGGAAGGGACCTCGAAAGATCATCCAGTCCAATCCCCCCACCACAGCAGGATCCCCTAGATCCAGTCATTAGGGATTGGAAGGGACCTCGAAAGATCATCCAGTCCAATCCCCCCACCACAGCAGGATCCCCTAGGTCCAGTCATTAGGGATTGGAAGGGACCTCCAAAGATCATCCAGTCCAATCCCCCCACCACAGCAGGATCCCCTAGATCAAGTGGCACAGGAACACATCCAGGTAGGTTTTAAATGTCTCCAGAGAAGGAGACTCCACACCCACCCCAGGCAACCCCTTCCAGGGCTCTGTCACCCTCACTGGGAAGAAATACCTAAGCCTGAAGCTTGTACACTCTGAACTACACCACGAGGGAATTTGTAATTCCTTGCTGTAATTCCTAATTCCAAATCTACAGCAAAGTTTCCACTGTTCACCTGCTTCTCCTCACCTTTATATTCCAATTAAAAATAGCTGTATAGACATTTATAGAGATGAATATAAAACAGACAATCATTCCCAAGCATTAAAAGGTGAAAATACCCACAAACGTCACTGAAAATCATTAAATTAAAATTAATTTTAATTTAAATGAAATGAGATTTGATAGATAAGTTGAAAAAAATGTTTTAAAAAAGTTTTGAAAGCCAAACAAAGAAAAATTTCCTCAAAAGCCAGCAAGCAAGATCCCACTACGAAACACTAAAATTAAAACCAGAGAGTTTTACATTAGTTGAAGCAATTAGATAACAGATAATTCTTAACACGGGATGAAAAGCTGAGGTAATGAACAATTAGAAGGAGCTAATGGTGACCCTCATCCTGATTGCTACGACCGTGCGACTTCCACGTCCCGTTTCCCCTCTTTTGTTTTATCTCATTTCACACGAAGTCCTTTTACGTGGACGGCTGCTCTTCCCACGTTCTGCATTTAGCACTCAGATCCTACAGACTCGCGGTTCCAGCAGGCTGGGACAGTCTGCAGTTCAGCTGCTGAAGTGACACGGATGAAGCCGCAAGACTCTTCGATAAATGAGGACCGTTGGCCGCACACAACAACATTTCCAAGACCTAAATCTGTGCTGCTACTCTAAAGACACGTGAAGCGGGGAGAGCACGGGGGAAGGACGGGGCTATCGAGCAAACAGTTAATCCCAGTTTTCCTCAGTTCTTAGGATAATATAGACAATTCAGACTCACTCACTGGTTGGCCAAGAAACTAAACATCTTAAAACTGAGGGCCATGTGTGTCTCATTTAAAAGAGCCCTGGGTTTGGTGAGTCTGTGTGGTGGGCAAACAGCCCTTCAGAAAAACAACGACTACAGTTTACGGCATAAAACCCTCTGCTGCCGGGGAACTGGCCGTCTCCGCGAAGCCTCTCGCGTCAGACTCTCAACACAGAGTCGCCAACGGCCGCAAGGAAGAGCAAAGATAGCTGCTGTCTTGTTTGCCTCTGCCCAGCCCCAACATGAGCAGGACATTTAGCGAGGGCAGAGAACCTCGAGATAGCTCCTGGCTTTGTTTTTAATGCTTGCAACACGGTGAAGGAGGGGTGTGGGAGCACTAGATCCGAGGTGAAACCGACGACTGCGCTTGGAGCCACGCTCACAGAATCACAGAAGGTTAGGGATTGCGAGGCACCTCGAAAGAGCGTCTCGTTCAATCTCCCCGCCACAGCAGGATCACCTAGAACACATCCAGGTGGGTTTCAAACGTCTCCAGAGAAGGAGACTCCGCAGCCTCCCCGGTTCGTCAGGCATGTGCAGAAGCAGCGGCTCCACTGCTGGCACTAGGCTAAACAGCTCTGGTTCACTTTCAGAGGCTATTGCAAAATTCACAGGCTATTGGAAAGGTCATAAAGCAGCAGCAGCAAATTCATCCAATTAAATCCATCTCAGGCCAGGAAAGCAAAACCAAGGGAATATTTTGTAGGGCCTTATCACCGCCTCCATCTCAGGAAGGAAAGCGAATTCTGAAGAGATGATGCCACAGCTCTTATTGTCTTCCACGAGGGCATAAAATGTGGGCAGCCAGAGCCTCTTAAGGAACAGAGCGAGCAAAGGAAAGGTTGTAAATACAAGCCTAGGTTGTAAATACGAACGTGTTCTTCCGATGACATTATAGAGCAGGAGCAGAAGTGTTTTAGCGCCAACTTCTGCTTTGGCAATTCTCATCTGGGCCAATTACAGATATTCAAGCACACCCCCTTATTTATTTTCATTCTCTTTTATGAGTAAAATAGAGCATTAAGAGCTGACATGAGATGATACCACTCATCACATAAAGCTCTAACAGTGATTTTAGCATCAGTCACTTGTGTTTCCCAAAGAGCAGAAGGAGCATCAGCCAACGGACGGAAGGACAAAACCCAAGCAATTCCATAAATCCTAACAACAAGAAACCTTCTTGCTTGGACCTGTTCTCAGTTACAGCAGGGAACTGAAGTACGTGGAGAAGGGCACAAAGAACTACCCTTCCATGGTGTGAACACCGCTCAGTCGCCTTCGAAAGCTGACAACTGTTTTCACCAGCCCCGCTGTGGGCAGTTTGCTCCCGAAGCGGACTCGGTCAATGGGCCAGTTCTAATAATAACCCTCCACTGAGGTCAACAATTCAAGCCGGCACTAAACTCTACTCTGCGATAGAAAAAAAACGCGTAAAACAACCAGAAAAAAAGGAGCCATTTCCTCCCTTTCTTTTCTTTGCGAGTCTCTGCATTTTGTAAGCTCACAGCAGCCCGCGGATAAACAAAGGGTTGTACTTTATGGGGAGGAAAAGCAACTTGTTTTTCTGCTTTCCAAAAAACCAGCTGCAGTCAGCAGAACATCATCTACCAGGCAAACGAAAAGACAGACACAGGGTGACCTATCGAGCTGCAACAGCCAATCGTTACCGGCCCAGCTCTCTTAAAGATTAACTTCCATTTCTATTAAACTTCAAAACAACGTAGGAAAAACCCCTCCGACGCAGCGACGGCGGGAGTTTCTGCGTGTTTACAATAGGAACGAACGCAACGAGACTGCAGAACCAACTGTCAAGAAGACCAACGTTTCCAAGTTTTAATGACAGTATGGAGAGGTCATCCAAGAAAAGATCACTTGGGGCAAGTCCTTCCAAGAGTGTAGCAAGTCAAGCAAGCACTAAAAAACATCTGAAGCTTAGAATGAGCTTCACTGGGACTATCACCCACAAAAACAGAGGTGAAAACCTACTGGCAACGAGTTCACATGTTTTTCGGTGCCGGGCTCCTCTCCCCCTTGATGCTTCATGAGGGCACAGGAGGGAAACGCACTCGTGTGAAGCTGGGAGAAGGTAAACAGTAACTAGTCTGGATGTCTGAAGCGCTTGGTTTGGTTTAATTTTCAGCTAATTTGATGAGTTTCAGCTCATTTGGTGATTTGATTGTTTAGTTCACTAAACAACTCCAGCCAGGGCTGGCCCAAGCAACACCAATGAGTAGGAAATGGGCTCCAGGCACAGGGAACAAGGACCTGGCTACTGGCTGAGGACTTCACAGGCAGCACCCTGGTACCTCAGCCTGACTTTTCTCATTTCCACGATGCAAGTGCTACCTCCATTGAAACAGAAATTCTTTAGCACCACAATTTCTTAGTTTCTTTCCGTTGTTTTTTCAATGCATTAGTTTAAAAATTCTAACCTGAAGAGCTTGTGTGGATTCAAAGATGGTTTTGGCTTACTCGTAGCTGTGCTGACTTTATATACTTGGTTTTTAGGAACACAGAGATCCTAAAAGTTACTCAAATTCCACCAAAGAGCAATAGAAACCTTTGATGGATGAGCGAGCGAGAAGGTGTTTGAATTGCATTTCTCTTCAATTGCTTTTAGGAAAATCTCTAGCACCCTTTGGAGAGTCAGATGATCAGAATCACAGAACATTAGGGATTGGAAGGGACCTCAAAAGATCATCCAGTCCAATCCCCCTGTCACAGCAGGATCACCCAGACCAAGTCACACAGGAACACATCCAGGCGGGTCTTAAACATCTCCAGGGAAGGAGACTCCACAACCACCCTGGGCAGCCTGTTCCAGGGCTCTGTCAATCTCATTGGGAAGAAGGTCCTTATATTGATGAGGAACCTCCTCTGTTCCAGCTCACACCCACTGCCCCTTGTCCTATCACTAGATCACAGAATCATTAGGGATTGGAAGGGACCTCAAAAGATCATCCAGTCCAATCCCCCTGCACCAGCAGGATCACCTAGAGCAAGTCACACAGGGACACATGACACTGAGAAGAGCCTGGCTCCATCCTCCTGACACCCACCCTTCACTTATTTACAAACATCAATGAGGTACCCACTCAGTCTCCAAGCTCAAGAGACCCACCTCCCTCAGCCTTTCCTCATCAGGGAGCTGTTCTACTCCCTTCATCACCTTCATGGCTCTGTGCTGAACTCTCCCCAGCATAAACTGAAACACCTTCTGCTCTTATCTCCGAAAATTCACACAAAGACCCACTCGGATCTTTCCCACTGGTCTGTCCCCCTGCAGAACAGTTAGACTCCAGAGTCTCACTTAAATTGTTTTCAAAAAGCTCATCCCTCCAAGTGCAGGAATGGCAGCGTGAATGCACACACAGCAGCCAAGAAGGGAAAGAAAGCAACACATTCCTCCCCTCCCACTTCGCTTTTAAACAAACAGCACATTGGGAAAACACTGTTGAGAGGAACGGGGCCATTAAATGTCATGTCAGCTCTAACAGAGACTAAGTCAATAAATCACAAAGCACATCATTAGTAAAACTTGAACCTTTGGGTTCCTTGAGCTGTAGGGGCAGCTCTTCATCAGGCTGCACAGAGTTTGCATGAGAAAGCAAGCTAGAAACCCACACATAGACACATGAGCACGTGCAGACCCGAAAGCCCCGTACAGGACAGTGAACTGGTGGGCAAACAGTGTCATCTAATGACAGGACAAGGGGCAATGGGTGTGAGATGGATCAGAGGAGGTTCCACATCAATATGAGAAGGAACTTCTTCCCAGTGAGGGTGACAGAGCCCTGGAAGAGGCTGCCCAGGGGGTTGTGGAGTCTCCTTCTCTGGAGACTTTTAAAACCCATCTGGCCATGTTCCTGTGCAACTTGGTCTAGGTGATCCTGCTGTGGTAGGGGGATTGGGCTGGCTGATCTTTTGAGGTCCCTTCCAACCCCTAACATTCTGTGAAACACTGCAGGGATACTCCAGGTCCATAAAAACTTGGCAGTCTGCTGCTTCACATCCAACCACTGAGTTCTTGGAACTTCATAGGCAATGAGCAGTCTGTAGGCATCTAAGCTGTCACCAGCTCAGTCCTGCAGGAGGACCAGAGCTGCTCGTGCATGATACTGCTACAGGTCTGATCGGTCTCCTCAAACACATCCCAAACTGCCTGTTTTAAGGCATGGCTGGTTGTTTTTCAATTGCACTGAATACTGTAGGAACTCCTGTGCTCTGCATCTATTTTTGAAGTCCTGAAAAGATAAATCTCTGCTTGTGACACCTCTCAGGCTTTCGCCCCCTCTAACTTTACATTTTGGGTAACTTTTTAATGAAAACCATTTTAGTAAAGTCCTTCTCTGTCTTGTATTTCCTTTTTCCTTAATTTTTATTGCTTTCTTTTTCCCCATGCTCTCTGATTCTCTCTGTACAGACACATACTCATCCTTTTTAGTAACAGGTTTAGGAATGATCCTCTTAAGCACTGGAATTTATCAGCTTGAATGATATCCTGCACCCTGTGAGCAATGCACTGTCCAGATTTGAGGTCCCTTCCAATCCCTCATGATTCTGTGATTTATTTCAAGCTACTCTTCCATGTGTGTACAAAATCCATGGGTATGGACAGCGCTGCTATAAAACCTTCATAGGATTCTGTCCTTCATCCCAACCCATGGAGTCTCAAACCATCTCTTGAGTATGATGAACACGACTTTGGGGTTGGATATGGGGCTTTTTAGTTTGAAGAAGAGAAGGCTGAGACCTCATCACTCTCTACAACCACCTGAAAGGATGTTGTGGAGAGGTTGGTGCTGGTCTCTTCTCACAAGCAATTAGTGATAGAACAAGAGGGAAGGTATTCAAGATACAACAGGGAGGTTTAGACTTGGTATTAGGAAAGATTTTTTCACAGAAAGGGTGGTCAGGCACTGGAATGGGCTTCCCAGGGAGGTGACTGAGTTGCCATCCCTGGATATGTTTGAAGATCATTTGGATGAGGTGTTGAGGGATGTGGCTTAGGGGTGAACTTGTAAAGTAGGGTAGATGGTTGCACTTGATGATGCCAGGGGTCTTTTCCAACCAGAGTGATTCTGTGATACAGCCAGCAGACACAAGGAACGCTGGTCAAGGCAGACATCTCCAAGGCCAACCTGCATCCAAAGGCAAAACCAACAGCAAAACCTTTCTGAGGAAGCAGACTGGTGGATACCACAAGGTTTTCTCTGCAAAGAGGTTCATCAAGGGTGATCAATGCCACCGCGTGTGTCCAGTGTTCTTAAAGACTTTTTCCTGAGCAAATTCCAAAACTCTTCAACCAAAATGATCTGCCTGGAACAGAGGAGGTTCCATATCAACATGAGAAGGACCTTCACAGTGAGGGTGACAGAGTACTGGAGGGGGCTGCCCAGGGGGTTGTGGAGTCTCCTTCTCTGGAGATGTTTAAAACCCACCTGGACGTGTTCCTGTGTGACTTGGTCTAGGTGATCCTGCTCTGGTAAGGGGATTGGACTGGATGATCTTTGGAGGTCCCTTCCAATCCCTAATGTTCCGTGATACTGTAATTCCAGGTATTTTCCAGCTACCAACTGAAAAATCAGTGAGCAGTGCCACTGTGTATTTCTAAATGAATAGCTGCAGCTGTGCTGCTCTTCAGGCACTGGATGGAGCTTAGAACCAATGATATTTTTTTCTATCAAAATCAATAATGTATTTCCATGAAATAAATGGCATTTTATGGCATCGAGACTACAAAACTCCCTCCTTCAGCCTTACAGCCCAAAGCAGCCAGGAGACAGAGCCATGCCAGAGAGCTCAGAGGGAGCACACAACAAATACTGTTGTTGCAAAAGCCTTGTTTATTCCAAGGAAAACAAATCATAGAAGTTGTTTTATCTCCTATTTTTTTTGTTTGGTTGGTTGGGTTTTTTTAGCATCACCAAGCAAACTGCCTGTATTTGTTTATAAACTGTCTAAAGCAATATTGTTTATAAATTCCTCCGGGTTCCTTCTAGATGAAAGGCCCTGTGTAAATGTTATTACTCTCACACTGTCACATACTTTCCAAAACTCTTCTATTGTTCTTGTACTTCCTTCTGTTTAAGGATCACCCATCAAAACGGAGCAAAGGAGCAGGATGCACCGCACTGTGAATTCATGTTTGACATCCAGGGCCACCACCTCTTGTTTCTTTGGAACTGAAATCATAGTGACACTGTCACTACAAAAACACTAACACACCCCATCCACCCCCAGCTAGGAATGAAGTGAAAAATGGAAGCCACCAATGCTACCCAGGGCACGTGGCACGTACAGAGCAGAGCCAGCCCTGCTGTGAGTCGCAGCTTGGGCTCTCCTGGGTCTCAAGAGCAGAATTCCCCCCCATGAGCTTGGGGAAGGACCATAGGAAGGATTTTTCTTGTTATCATCAATATTGTGGCTGCTGTTACTACTCACACAGAGAGCTCCTTTCCTTGCCAGTTCTGTGGGGGCAGTCTGAAGCATTTTGCTGTTGTTTTACAGGTCTAAGAGCAACACCAGAGCCTTTACTAGAAGGTTCCAGTATCACAGTATCACAGTATTGGACTAGATGATCTTTTGAGGTCCCTTCCAATGCCTAATGATTCTATAAACCTTTCCCTAAGCCAGCCAGTGTTTCTACCTCAAAGTGATCCAGCTGCTCCCCGTACGCCTGTGAGTGGAAGGGACCCTAAAGGAGCCCATAAACCCATGTGAAACAGCCCAGCTGATTCCCAGATCAGACCTGCCACAAACTCAAGCCACCACCTCATCTCTTGCGTGTGAATGTCAGTGAAAATAAGAGCGTCACGGTCGGGGTCTCAAACACCACTTGGGTTGGGGTTTGTTCCTTCTGAGAGCTGCAGGTGGGGTCAGATTAACATCCACGGGATCATTTTTGGCTCGTGGTTAGGCGAAGCCTCAAAAGACTTTCTCTACAATAAAGTGCTCTGACTAAAATCTGGACAATTACCTCTTAAGGCTCTGGCTGTAGAGCATCAACAGAAACGTGGTGCCAGCTAATGGCTGCAATAACTGTCTCCATCCCTAGAGAATAATGGATGGAGAATCTATCGATACGAGGAGTGGAAGGGCCGGAGAAACCGAGCAGGCACTGGCTATCGGACAGAAAGATGATGCCACACGACGCATGATGTTATCTGTGATAATCTTTACTTGGGGCCCAGGGGGTGGGAAGGATATTCCTTACAGAGAAGAAAGGAGCCATCAGGCCACACTCATAATCGTCGATGTTGCACTAAGTAAGCAGTTCTGGACAAGGGCTGAGGGAGGACTGATGTAATAGAAATCAATGAAATTCAGCTTTTCTGCATCTATTGTTTACAGCAAAGGGGGGGGGAGGAATAAAAAGCCTGTCCATCAGTTTGGTTTCTGACCAGTGGGTCACAGGCAGCACTCAGCAAACGGAAAGCTCGAGTGAACCACAACAGAACCATGAACTATTTAAAAACCTACTTAAAATCCACACCGTGCCATTCACAACTTCCAAAGGACCCACATTCTCCTTGTGAGCATCACATGCTATTTGTTTTTAGTTTGTGAGCGCTTCGACGAGCGCACGATGTGAAATCAGTGTTTGGCTTTATCTGCTCCTCAATACAAGCCCTTCCTGAATGAAACGAGCCAGCTCCAAGGGAAGGAACAATCCCAAACCAGTGTTGGGCACCAGGTGCCACCGGGAGTTCTCTGCACACCGATGCTGTGCCTGTCCTCAGCACACATTGACAAGTAAGAACGTCCCACAGGGCAGACTGAGACCACATCTGCAGTGTTGTGTCCAGTTCTGGGCCCTTCAGTTCAAGAAGGATGCAGGACTGCTTGAGAGAGCCCAGAGCAGAGCCACAGAGATGATGAAGGGAGGGGAGCATCTCCCTGATGAGGAAAGGCTGAGGGAGCTGGGGCTCTTGAGCTTGGAAAAAGGGAGACTGAGGGGTGACCTCATTAATGCTGATAAATATGTGAAGGGTGGATGTCAGGAGGATGGAACCAGGCTCTTCTCAGTGTCATCTAATGATAGGACAAGGGTGTAGGCTGGAACAGAAGAGGTTCTATATCAATATGAGAAGGAACTTCTTCACAGTGAGAAGGGGTGACTGGAAGGGGTTGTGGAGTCTCCTTCTCTGGAGACATTTAAAACCCACCTGGATGTGATCCTGTGCAACTTGGTCTAGGTGGTCCTGCGGTGGCAGGGGGGCTGGACTGGATAATGCGTCGAGGTCCCTCCCAATCCCTAATGTTCTGTGCTACTGTGACAAGATAGTCCTCATGTTCTTCCTGTCTCAGACACACCTGTACACACACTTTTCACTATGAAAGGCACAAATTATTCTGGCCCTCTGCCATTCAAGCAAAAGAAGCAGCAAGTTTCCACACACGCAGAATAATAAAGGATTTTCTACGTCAGATTTGCTCCAGACAAGCCAGGAAATGCAGAAGCTCAAACATTCCAACAGCAGCACAAACTGGACTGTGTTCTACACCCTGAGTGTCCTACAGTGTATTTACTACCAAAACATATTGGACCACCAACACAAAACCAGAAAGGCAAGTGCTTGTTCTAGGTGGTCCTGCTCTGGCAGGGGGATTGGACTAGATGATCTTTCGAGGTGCCCTCCAAACCCTAATGTTCTGTGATACATGTGCAGGGCAGCTGCATTAGCACTGGTGAGGAACACCCAACTGCACAACTCCTGACACCGGGTTTATGTTTTGCATTTAATTTCTAGGTAGAAAAAGTCAACGAGATGGAGAAGAGCTTCTGCTTAGATTCCCTTTGGTTTGTAGCTCTCAACACAACTTAACCGATACGGATGGAAGACGTGATCTCACATCATCACCCAGTCATCAGCTTCAGAGGGCTAGTGGTCCTCACTGAATATTGTTGACCTTTTCTTCTGTTACTGCTGACCAAAAGCAGAGAGAAGTCACAGCTGAGAATATGCTTCATGCTGCAACTGTCACTGCTTGCCTAGAGGACTTCTTACTGGCCTAGAGGATTTCTTACCCAGCTGAGGACGGGTCTACACGGGATACCAGCTGACTGTCCTGCAAAGCAGGGATGCTCCAGCAGTGGGAACAGAGAGGCCTCTAAGACCTTTTCCCCAGCTTCTTTGTCAGGGATTTCTATTTTTCCAGTATAATCTGACAGTGCCCTGTCCTAAACTGAAGCACAGTGAGTCACTGGCCAGCTGGCTGGCTATCAAAAGTCTCTGCCCCCAACCAGGTAGCTCATTTACCTCACACTTCAAACCCGTTAGAGTAACGTAAGCCTTTAAAGATCTGTTCTGAGGTCAAAGAGATTTCAGCACATATGAAATCTGGAAGCTCAGACAAAGCTTTAGTGCAGCCTCCAAGGAGCCAGAGCGCAGCACCCGCCTGGCAGCAGAAGCTGCTGAGTGAAACAACCAAGCTGCAAAACCCCTCAGGACCGCTATCAGCTTTGGAAGCCCGGGACTAGAATAAACCCTGGGAACATCCTGAGTTTCTTGCATTAAAAAAACCAACACATAGCACTGCTGGAGAAAGACACTGTGGGACTGCAAGAGTTTGGATTTTCAAATCATTTGGGAAATGTCTCCCAAAGCTGCTTTATTTTACCCTCTTTAAATCCTCCTGGAACTACTGAATTTTTACTGTGATTTACCAGAGTTCTACTGAAAGTTATGGTTAGGAAGAGACACTCCTGTGCTTCAAAAGACTAGTTTTGAAATGGAAATTGTCCTATCTTTTAGCAAAAACAATCAAAACAAGCATTAATTGGAATTAGAAGAGTTAGACTAAAGTCAAAACACACAACTAATTCAGGTGGTTTTATTTTAGTGTTGATCTAACATCTAGCCAGGCTTGTGCCTCCATTCTCTTTGGTGAAATAAACAGGAGTGAGGAGCAGGAGGACACAATCAAGTCTTTTCCCATCAGGGAAGCCCAGCTGATCCCAGTACCTTGCAGCGATGTGTAGGAACAATCTGACACCTATTGGCAGCTTGAATATCACTGCATCGAGCTGCTTTTCTGCCACAAGAGAAGGCTTCTCCTCTGTTTCGCTTTAAGCACAGAGATGAGGTAAAAAGATAATTTAGAACTTTTCCAGTTGGGACTGAAAACACATCCAGAAAATTTCAGAATCTCCCTTTTCAGCATGAAAGTCTGACTCTTCCAAAGAGCTTTCAGCACCTTCCCCCCCACCCCTGGTGATCCACAGACTGTAAGAGGTTATTCTAATTGATAAAGAGAAGGACAAGGCACTAACTACTTGAAAAAATAAATCAATAAGCTGTTTTGTGGGGTGAAGAGTTTCCTGGTGTTTAGCATTACACCTCAGGACACAGGTAAACCACAGCCTAATCCTAAACCCCATCCTGTGGCAGAACACAGCACAAGCAGCACAAACACACCCCTTGTCTGTACTAAAATATTGGCGTAGAGGCAGTAAAGGGGCACTTGCAGCAGAGGAACAGCTTTTGGGGAGCACCTGACCCATTGCTATCACATAATCACAGAATATTAGGGATTGGAAGGGACCTCAAAAGATCATCTAGTTCAATCCCCCCGACACAGCAGGATCAGTTAGATTCAGTTGCACAGGAACATATCCAGGTGGGTTTTAAACATCTCCAGAGAAGGAGACTCCACAACCCCCCTGGGCAGCCCCTGCCAGGGCTCTGCCACCCTCACCATGAAGAAGTTCATTCTCGTATTTATGTGGAATATCCTCTGTTTCAGCTCACACCCACTGCCCCTTGTCCTATCATTAAATCACAGAATCATTAGGGACTGGAAGGGACCTCGAAAGATCATCTAGTTCAATCCCCCTGCAACAGCAGAACCACCTAGAGCAAGTCACACATATGACACTGAGAAGAGCCTGGCTCCATCCTCCTGACACCCATCCTTCACATATGGATCAACATCAATGAGGTCACCATCAACTGCCTCCTGCTGAGAGGCAGATTGTAGGGTAGACAGAGATAAAGGGGAGTCTGAGCAAACAGTTCCTTCAAGCTCAAGAATCACAGAATCATAGAAGCATTAGGGATTGGAAGGGCCCTTGAAAGATCATCTAGTCCAATCCCCCTGCCACACCAGGATCACCTAGACCAAGTCACAGAATCATAGAAGCAT
>VXBP01005314.1:320708-334954 GCA_013400115.1 Rhinopomastus cyanomelas | reverse complement strand
GAAGCATTAGGGATGGGAAGGGCCCTAAAAAGATCATGTAGTCCAATCCCCCTGCCACAGCAGGATCACCCAGACCAAGTCACAAAGCACCCACAAGCAAATACCTGCCCACAGCTGTTCTACTACAACACCCTCCTGATCTGTTTGAGCTGTGGGGACATAGTTATAAAAACAAAAACCCAGCAAAAACCCAAGAACCCCCCAAAACGGTGCCCAGCCCTTGAGAGCAATGAAAAAGCAAAGCAGGCAGCCTGCTGTGGACGTGTTTTCAAACCGCTGCTTGTGCGCACAACCTGAACGCTAACCCGAACCCTCTGCGCCACATCTGCGCTGAAGGAACCAAAGGGTTTCCTCGGGTCCCTATGGATGGCGGTGAGCAATCCGAGCCAAAGACTCACAGAGGAACACTGCTGGGGTTTTTGAAGCTATGGATCTCCTGAAGCTCCAACTGAAGTCATGGAGATCTCCTCTGAAGACTTAAGTATTTTTGAAACGTGAAGCATCACCCAGTTTCCTCTCCCTCCAGCAGCAGAGGAAGCAGACCCAACCCATCCGTCACACGTACTTGTAACGAAGAACTTTTTGGTGAAGGTGCAGCTGTCGAAGGCGGCGATTTTCTCTTGCAGGACTACGACAAGTATCCTGAAAGCACAGAAAGGGAACACGGCGCTTGAAGCATTAAATACGTCGGTTTAAAGACTCGATATCTAAATGTAATTATTTCAAAAGCATCAATATGAATTCTACAGTGATGAAGTGCCAGGTTACCGGTACGCGGCAGTTATTGAGGGTTCTCTCTCATCCCAACCACATAACCTTCACTTCAGGAAGTACAAAGATCTGATAGAGGACAACACAGCATATTTATGACAGACCTTGCACAGTAAAAGCTCCATTAAAAACACAGAATGGGATCGCGAGGATCCTGAAGTACCTTCAGCGACTCGCATAACGATCAAATCTACAATCAGCAGAACAAAAGCTGAATTTGAAATAATCCCACTGCCCAGCTCGCTGAAAATTGATGAAACCACTGTAATTTACTAAAAGCAGGGTGAGGTTTTTTCACACTGAGATGATCAGCACCCCCGTAGAGGTGAGGAAAGCAGAATCACAGAATCATCATGGCTGGAAAGGACCTCCAGGGTCATTGAGTCCAACCTTTCTCCTAGTGTCAGCAGGAAGAAGGGCTGGGGTATATTGATTTGTTCACTTGCCACAGAATCACAGAACATTAGGGATTGGAAGGGACCTTGAAAGATCATCCAGTCCAAACCCCTGCCGCAGCAGGACCACCTAGATCAAGTCGCACAGGAGCATCTCCAGGCAGGTTTTAAATGTCTCCAGAGAAGCAGACTCTACAACCTCACTGGGCAGCCCCTTCCAGGGCTCTGTCACCCTCACCAGGAGGAAGTTCTTTCTAATATTGATGTGGAACCTCCTATGTTCCATCTCACACCCATTTCCCCATGTCCTATCATTGGCTGCCACTGAGCAGAGCCTGGCTCCATCCTCCTGACACCCACCCTTCACATCATTATCAACATTACAGAGGTCAACCTCCAGTCTCTTTTTCCCCAAGCTCAAGAGAACCCTGCTCCCTCAGCCTTTCCTCATCAGGAGGTGTTCTACTCCCTTCACCACTGTGCAAACTCTGGTTGTAGAATTCCTGTTCACTACAGGAAACAAAGAGCAACAGGCAAGTGGTGACTGTGCATGAAACACCAAGCTGCCTCAACAGAGAGAGGCCAAACATTCAAACTTGTAAAGCAAAGCTCCCTGAAATCTTTATAACTGGGACACCTACTCTCCCACTCTGACGACTTCCCAAAACCAACCTCTTAAATTCCTGAAGTGAAAGCAGCGCTCAGGAAGCCAACAAATGCCCTGATAAAAATCTACAAGCTATCTGGAACGTTCAGCAACATGACATAGCTCATTAGGAACCTGATTACTCGCTCATTAGGAAGAATTTGAGACGGTGTTTTTTTAATTAGCTGACACCATGGAGCATTATTAAACACATTATTAAAAGCTGGTCTAGTTGTTTTAATTGTCACAATATGATGTGGCAAAAAACTAATTGCATCTCTCTGCCTGAAACTGACCCCTGATGCTGCAGCTGGGAACTGTGATTGCACATCGTGGTGCGGAACAGCCATCTCTGAAGACATGAGGAACCACACTGATCTCAACACACAGCCCTGGGTGAAGTGTGACAGTGTGAAAGCCACATGTTAACTGCTCTTTTCTATTTTTAGTTGTTTAGCCACAAGATCACCTCCTTACCCCGTGAGAGCTCAAGATCTGAGACACTCTGGGGAGGGACTACAGACCGTACACACAGCTGGCTGATCTTTTCAGATATGAACTGCTGGAGAGAGTCCAGCGCAGAGCCACAGAGGTGATGAAGGGAGGGGAGCATCTCCCTGATGAAGAAAGGCTGAGGGAGCTGGATCTCTTGAGCTTGGGATAAAGGAGACTGAGGGGTCTCCTCAGTCATGACTTCCACCTAGAAGACTGTACTAGTGCTCCTCCAACACACACGATGCATCCATGTGCCTGCTCTCTGATTCTGCTATTATTTTCACCAACACAGTTGCCAAGTAACATCAATCACATCTGCAGTTCCCAAGAGAAGTCCTGAAGCCTGTTCCTAAGGCTGGTGGAACACCAACCACTTTCTATGTGTCTGATACAGAAGCTGATCAAAGTGGTAAGTTTGAATTCTGTCAGGACTCTGTTTTACAACGTCTTGTTCGGGGGCTCTGTCACTGCTCTGTTTATCAGAGCCTCTATCTAGAAAAAAGGAGAAGTACAAATACATGCAAGAAAAGGAGAAATCCAAGGACATTTCTGGACAGAAGCCTTTCCTATCCACAGATCTGCAGACCCATAACGGGAAGCACACGGACACTTTCTGAGCTGATGGCTAAATGGTGAAAAAGGCAGTAGAAGATGTAACTCAGCAGAGGGATCCAGATCATAGAATCATTAGGGACTGGAAGGGACCTCGAAAGATCATCTAGTCCAATCCCCCTGCAACAGCAGGATCACCTAGACCAAGTCAGAGTCAGTCAGGGTTAGAAGGGACCACAGGATCATCCAGTTCCAAGTCCCCTGCCATGGGCAGGGACACCCCACCCTAGATGTGTGAATCACACACCAAATCAATATATGGCTTACTTGATTTTAGCTCTCATAGTAAAAGATATTTCCCCACCTCCTTCTGATTTATTAATCTCAAAGTAAGAGATTCAGTGATGCTCCTGTGTGCCTTGGTCTAGGTGGTCCTGCTCTGGCAGGGGGATTGGACGAGATGATCTTTCGAGGTCCCTTCCAACATCTGATGTTCTGTGACTCTGTGTCAATCCCAACTTCTTCCACAGGGCCTGAAGACCAAGTCAGCCAATGAACAGCAGAAAGACTCTGTATGTGCAAGTGTAATCCACAGAGACCTCTCTCTGCACCTGACTGTAGTGCTTCCCATCCCTGTAAGACTTCCATCTTCTACTCTGTGATGATGCCTTTCTGCACGAGTGAAGTCTCCCACGCGGATGACTCCAGAGCAGGAATACATAAATAATAAACAGTCTTCCCTCCTCCTGCAACTCAAGTTTTCTTTTCAGTTCAAATGTAGGACTGCATTAGTCTCCAGCACAGCTCAGGCGCTGTTAGCGCTGCGCTCAGGCACATTTAATGTGTTTTCAGTCTGAAATGGTGAACTTGCCTCGGACTGTAACCGAACCTGATCCGTTCCAGAAGCCCTGGATACAGCCGCCCGGCTTTGAAGTAGCTTTGCCATTTTTACCACGTAGGAAAAGAAACATTAGCACCTGGAAAGACTTTTGAGTTGGGAGCAACTCTGAACGATGCTTTTGCCGCTGACTGTTTTTGCAATTGGATTTTTTAGTTCTGCTAGGAGGCCAGGCTGGAAAGATTTACTGTCATCACACTGCTCACAAGGGAACAGTAAATCTTTCACGGGACGGTTGCACAGACAAGTGCTGACCCCCTCTGACAGCTTTTACAGGAAGGGTGACCTCTTCACTGCACACAACTCTCACCAATTCAACCACTTCAGTCAGGCTGTTTTTTGATGTAATAATTGTACCTACATCTCACAACAAGAGGCTGATGGAGATAACAAAAACTACTCTCCTTTAATTCTTTAAACATTCACATCATCAGAGCACCCTCTTCAGTGTTTGATCAGTTGTGGTGTTAAAGATGCTCGGGAGTTCTTCAGCTTCTCCTGGACCTACTTTGGTCATCAATGTTTAGATTTGAAGGTGTAATTACAGACAAACATCTGCTGAACAAAAACTCTGTGGCTCCTAGGATGCGGTTTTGGGTTTTTGTCTTAGTTGCACCAGTTCAACACATAGAATCACAGAATCATCAGGGATTGGAAGGGACCTCAAAAGATCATCAAGTCCAATCCCCCTGCCACAGCAGGATCACCTAGAATCATAGAATCATCAGGGATTGGAAGGGACCCCGAAAGATCATCTAGTCCAATCCCCCTGCCACAGCAGGATCACTTCACTAGAGAAGTTATGGCATCAGAATCACTCAGGGTTGGAAGGGACCACCTGATCATCCAGTTCCAACCCCCCCACCAGGCTGGGACACCCCACCCTAGACCAGGCTGGCCAGAGCCCCATCCAGCCTGGCCTTAAACCCCTCCAGGGATGGGGAAAGACTAAGTCATACAGTCAGTCAGGGTTAGAAGGGACCACAGGATGTAGAGATCTACAGTCACCTCACAACTGTTACTTGACCAACAGAACATGACCTCCTGTAAACCACAGACTGCACACTAGGAATGCTTTGGATGTGCAGGAAGGGAACTACATGACACAGCACTGGAACACAAAGAAGAGACACAAGGTCTGTAGTGCTTGATGCTGTTTAAACTCTCGCTGATCCCATTTCTCCATCTGTAGATGGATGATAGAGGATTCCAATGATTCCTGCTCACCCTCATCACAACTGAAAGAGGCTTAAATGATTTCAGATGCAAAGTGCCTTGAGCTTCTCAAAAGAAAGCCACTGAAGAAGGACAGAGGAGGACACTGTTGTAGTGCTCAAGCTGAACTATTACTCGAGAAGTGAAGAAGCAAAGCTGTGCTGACAGGGAAGTCCAACTAACAAAGTCAGGGAGCTCATACACCAGGACTCATTGGTCACTCAGATTTCACACGCCCTGACACACAATGTGTCAGGAACCTCCTTACCTCTTATTGCAATGCAGGTCATAGATGGGAGTTTTGAACTGTATGGACTTGACCATCTCTCCTGTTCGCAAAGAATACAGGTCCACGCAGCAGTAAGGCGGGCTCGTGCTGAAAGGAGAAACAGGACAAGATTTTAGTGGAAAGAAAGGCCTTTAAAATGGATTTGAAATACATTTCAGCCTCCTCATAGTATTTATCACACTACAGGAAAAATCCTGCCATCTGAGCAGAATGCTGGAGAGCAAAGGGTCAGTCTAAGAGAAGGTCTGACTGACAATGAATGCTGACACCCACGATGGCCAAGAACCTTTATTCTCTGACTAATCCCAGAACATTTGGGATTGGAAGGAACCTCGAAAGATCATCCAGCCCAATGCCCCTGCCACAGCAGGATCCCCTAGATCCAGTCACACAGGATAATGTCCAGGTGGGTTTTAAATGTCTCTAGCAAAGGAGACTTCAGAACCCCCCCGGGGAGCACCTTCTAGTGCTCTGTCACCCTCACTGGGAAGAAGTTCCTCCTCATATTATCAAGTGCTTTGCTTCCTTTGTCACAAGTAAGACCTTGGGCCAGTATATGTGACCAGCAAAAAGCCATTTGAGAGGCCTGAAGTGCAGGCTGTGTTCTAGTTATTTTACAAGTAGCACTTAGTAAGGGGAGTGAGTTCCTCCTTCACTCTGCAGCCGCAGAGCCCTACAGCTGGGTTTGCTAGAGACCCATTACACAGAATTTACATCCCATCTCTGCTGGACTTTTGTTTCAACTCCACGGATCTTTTCAACTGCTTTGTGTCACTTTTATCATCTCAGTATAAATAAAGCTCTGAGGCCACTGCTGAATAAAAAGGCTGCTTTCTTTCTGAGAGGGAGAAAAGTGCTGAGTGTTCCGATAGGGTTGAGGAAGGTAGTGGTGGAAACCATTTTACAAGCTGAGGAGAGGCTTTGATGTGGCAGTTCTTTTCCATAACACCTTTTTTCCCCTCCAAGAACACATTAAAACGTTGGCTACTTCTAGGTCAACGAATACGAAGGAGCACAAACTGCCAGCTGTACAAACATATCCTCAGGGTTGGTAAAAGAGGTTGTTTCCCCCTTGCCCATATCTGCTTTATTTTACAGAGCTGAAGGCAATTCCTGACACAACACTCGCTCACCTTTTGGAGCTGCTCAGGAATTTTCTGGAGGGCTGGGGTTAAAATGCCAAGTGTCTACCTCAAACGTCTTGGGGGGGAGACACAGGTTCATGCAAGGAACTCAGAGGGGACAAACAAGGTCCAATCTAGGCACCGAGAAACAACTGACAAGGAAGTAATGTGGAAAAAGAGTTGTGACATTTTGCCTCTTGAAAGTCTTCCCAAAATACACATTTTTCTAGGCACATACCTGAGCTAATAACTAGAGGGTGCTACTTATGACTCTTGAGCACTTCAAAGGCCCTTCAAAAACACTTTTAAAACAGCAAGACTCAACTGGAGGGTCTGTGCATTAGAAGCTCGTTGCTGCTAGAAACCACAGCAAGGTCTACGGCCCAGGGGGGATGTGGAGTCTCCTTCTCTCGTGATGTTTAAAACCCACCTGGATGTGTTCCTGTGAGACTTGGTCCGGGTGATCCTGCACTGGCAGGGGCATTGGACTAGATGATCTTTCGAGGTCCCTTCCAATCCCTAACATTCTGTGATAAACTTTTCTTAGTACATTTATTACCTGCAGGTGATTATTACTCAAAGAGCCCACACATTATTTCCAAGAACAAAATCATAGAAGCTAACAGAGTCAAGATCACATCAGTGTGATTGACCCTGATTCCTGCTGCCACAGAAGCCTGTGTTGAACAGTTCCTTGTACAGTTCCAGCTGGATTTGAGTTATGGCTAACTACGTGACTACAACTCGAGAGCATGGACCTTCTAAGATGTGTTATGGCTAACAAAACTATGGGTAATAATCATGTCACTCAAATGAGTAATTATTGTGATGTCAGACCTTTCTTTTGGCTGATCATGGTAAGACTGTTCTACCAATGGCTTTTTAAGCTGTCCTGGATAAAAAAAAGCAACTTGGGTTCAAGTGCTAACGATGGAGCAGTAGGTTGGGCTAAGTCAGAAGTATCACAGAACATTAGGGATTGGAAGGGACCTCAAAAGATCATCTAGTCCAATCTCCCTGCCACAGCAGGATCACCTAGACCAAGTCACACAAACATATCCAGGTGGGTTTTAAACATCTCCAGAGAAGGAGACTCCATAAACCCCCCCCACCAGGCAGCCCCTTCCAGGGCTCTGTGACCCTCACCGGGAAGAAGTTCCCTCTCATATTGATGTGGAACCTCCTCTGCTCCAGCTTACTCTGCAACTCTCTAGCCAGCTCCAATTCAAAAGTCCTCTTTCCAAATACAATCTGATTTTTAATTGCACGATATGCTGCAACCCATGATCAGAAAGTGGGTGCATATCAGGGTTTCTTTTCTTTTTCTCTGAAATAAATATCAACACAAGGTCAAACACATTTATAGATGTTCCTAGGACCTGATCAAGGAGAATGAGGACTGAAGGACTCATTCTGTGTCCTTAAGAAGAGCAGCTTGATTAGCCTACACTATTCACAAGCAATGGTAAGAGCTATCTTCCACTCCTCCCGTTCTGTGACGGCCAAAGCTCAGGCTCAGCATCCTCTGTGCCTCTGATGCATAGTCCTGTGCAACTTGGTCTAGGTGGTCCTGCTGTGGCTGGGGGATTGGACTAGATGACCTTTCGAGGTCCTTCCAATCCCCATTGTGATAGGTTCTATACTGATGCATTTCAGCACAATAAATCACCAGAGGAACAACTCTTCCTCCATTCTGTCTCCTCTAGAGGAAATTGTTCCCCAGGTTAGCTCACCAGAAGGGTTCAGTGGAAGGTCTAACAAGCATAGAAGCAAGAAAGGAAGTAGAAGCACAGGAACTGAGCAGTAAGAACTGTGCAATACAGCTGCAAAAGCTGAACTGCCCTGCTACCACACAGCTGGAACAGTCCTGACCCTTCATTTCATCAGAAGGTCAAGCAGGCATTGTAAGTAAGTGTGTCTGAGGTAAACAAATACACAATATGTGGGAGGAATAAGCACAGAGGCTTCCAGTCAAGGTTTTCTTCTGATAAAACTGAAGGTTTGTGTATTTCTCATTGATCAGAAGGGCTCCGATTGTACTTTGATAGACTCATAGATTCAACAAGTTTGGAAAATACCTTCAAAATCATCAAGTGCAAAATTTTTCTGTACCAGTGATGATTATGTAAAGGATGACACCAAGCTGGGTGGAGTCACCGACACCCCTGCAGACTGGGCTGCCATTCAGCAAGATCTGGACAGGCTGGAGAGCTGGGCTGAGAGAAATGTAATGAACTATAACAAGGGTAAGTGTAGAGGCTGGCAGTTGGGCAAGAACAACCCCAGGGACTAGTATAGACTGGGGACTGAGCTGTTGGAGAGCAGTGGAGGAGAAAGGGACCTGGGGGTCCTGGTGGACAGCAGGATGGCCATGAGCCAGCAGTGTGCTCTTGTGGCCAAGAGGGCCAACAGCATCCTGGGGTGGATCAGAACGGGGGTGGATAGCAGATCAAGAGAGGTTCTTCTCCCCCTCTACTCTGCCCTGGTGAGACCACACCTGGAGTATTGTGTCCAGTTCTGGGCTCCTGAGTTCAAGAGGGATGTGGAGCTGCTGGAGAGAGTTCAGCGTAGGGCAACGAGGATGATGAGGGAGGTGGANCTAGGTGATCCTGCTGTGGCAGGGGGATTGGACTGGATGATCTTTCGAGGTCCCTTCCAATCCCTAATGATTCAGTGATTCTGTGAAACAAGACTGGAACATGAAAACACTGGCTTTTGTGGTCTGGCAGTAACATTAAGTCTGTCACACGTAAAAATTCTTGCAGATTACTCTCACAGACTGACAAACTTGCATTAAAGTCTACCTTGATCATTCAATCACTGCTCAACGAAGAGATCTCAAGGGCTTTAAAGATAATGGACACAAATTCTCCAACACCGTCAAGTTATTGCTGTTAATAGGTGTCCAAACACACCGAGAGTCTTGTGTCTTCCATCAGACTGTTGCGGCACAGGGACAGAAGAAAAATAACAGATGCCTCATGCAGCTGGCACTCGACTACATCTGTGCCTGTGCGCCACGCGCCCCAACTCCCACCTCCTCGCAGATTTGCTGGCACGGCCCCGCGTGACACGTTTGCACACAGGGACAAAAAACCCTGCACAAAACACACACTTTTTACAGGAGAAGACTGATGGAACCAACACGAAGCCAAATCCCTCTGCGCCCAGAATGACTTCGCGCTGCCTCTTCGGGGTGTTCGCTCTCCTCCCTGCTGCTTCTCCCCACGTGAAAGGGAAATGGGACAGTGACTATAGAAGGGTCTCACGAGTCCAGAAACAAAACTTGAGAAGCCTGAGAGGTGTGACGTTGAAATAGAGCTGGTGCTGGCAAAGCAACCACCAGGTCCTTACAGGACATCCTTTGCCTGAGGTGTTTTCCAGTTAATTATGGCAGATTATCTCATGACGGAAGCTGTTCAGCCAACACAGTCCATCAGGGTATATTTTACACCATCTCCACAAAGACAGGGGCTAGAATCTTTAGAAGAAGGTGGAGGAAAGCAGCTCCAGCTGCCTCCTCTTCCTCTACATGCACACAACACAAGCTTGAGGAGATGATGCCACCACGGAGCAATGACTCCAGTTACAGGGTCATGACACACTCTAGATAGTTGAAATACTAGGTACAACCTCCACTAGGGAACAGCCTGTCAAACCAAGTAAAACTGTTCTAAAGACTAGTTAAACTTGAGCATCTTCATTCACTGGAGCAGGCTGCCCAGGGTGGTTGTGGAGTCTCCTTCTAAAACCCTCCCGGCCATGTTCCTGTGTGGCTAGATCTAGGGGATCCTGCTCTGGCAGGGGATTGGAGTGGATGATCTTTCAAGGTCCCTTCCAGTCCCTAATGATTCTATGATCTGTTGATTCAGTTACTGCACCTTGCTGTCCTTCAGACTACTCTGAAGTGCAGCTTTCAAAACCACAACCTCTCAGGGTTTATAAAAAGTACAATCACCAGCCAATGCCAGTTACTGCTCTGCAGGCTCCCAGACTTCCTTTTCCTTCTACTACGGCCACACCGCTACCGCTCTGTTATTCTAGCGTATTCCTCTTCGTGCCTGTAGTGATCAAGCCCAGCAGAAAACTCTTTAAGAAGAGGTACAACTACTAAAAATCAAACTGAGGTCACACTGGAAAACCAGTGATCTCTTACTAAGCTCTAACAACTGGTGGGATTTGAAAGAAAAAGATTAGAAGATTAAACCTCTCTCTAAATGCGAAGTTGTCGGGTGCCTTAAGTGGACCGTAGCTTCAAAACTCACTTTGTACAAGACAGCTTATTTCATTGTCGAGTCAGAAAGGCCCATTACACCCCCCAGACTTCCTGCCTAGATATCTCTTCTTAAATGCTTTCAAGACAGCTTGGCACTGAACGGGCTGTCACACAGAGAAACCAGCAGGGAGACGAGCGACGGCAAGCGCAAGGAACTGGCTGGACAGGGGATGCCCAAGCAAGCTGCTCCACTAAGGCTTTTCGAAATCTCTCCTCTACAAAACAGCAGATCTACCAGTAAGTTCACAGCATCACAGAGCATTATGGACTGGAAGGGACCTCGACAGATCATCTGGTCCAATCCTCTTGCCAGAGCAGGGCCACCTAACGCCAGGTCCATCTAGGAGTGAGGAGGACCATGTCAGTGACACTGGTTTCTGAGCAGCAGTGCTGTGGTTAAGATGATCCAGCAACCTGCTCTAGCTGTGGCCACTAGCTGATGCCTGATACACAGGGAAGAAAAGCAAATCTGAGTTCACAGGACAGAGTTAGTTAATTGAATGGTGGAAAAATTCCTTCCTGAGCCTTTACACTTGGAAAGCTGAAGCACGAGATTTGATTATGATCTCTGTAGTAATATTATTAGTATGTTGAGACCACAAAGGCAATTCTGTTCTCCTCAAGGCCCCTGCAGAAGGTCTGCTCAGATGAACAGATTTCAGTACTAGAAGGATCACCTTCTCCTTCCAGGCCAGGCACAAAACATCCCCGAAACTCAAAGACACTATTTTTTACCAAGCAACCTAATCTTGTCTTAAAAGACTTTGAGCAACAATGAATCCTCTATCTTTATGGTAAGTTTTTCCAACATTTAGATCATTTATTTTTATGAAATTAATTCTTACTGCAAGACAAAATTTGTACCTGTTCTGCTTGTCAGCTTTTATATCTCTCAACAGCACGAAAGCAGGGTCTCACTGGGTACCTTCTGCACAAGTCAGAAACCATCCAAGTGATCCAATCACTAACTAACCTGCAGTTAAGTAAAAAAAACTTTGAAGCCTTAGGTTGTAGAGGGTTTCTTCCCTGCCCTACCACAGACTTGCAGTCCTCCTCCGCGTTCTCTCTGCACTGCAGCCCATCATCAGCTCCCTCCTGAACACACCAGAAGGAACACTTCTGAAAATAAAACACAGATCTAGTCCTTAAAGACCACTGCAGAAAAAAGCTTCCAGAGGTTCATCAGAAGAGGGGTGGTTAGGAGATCAAGAGAGGTTCTCCTCTCCCACTCTGCTCTGCCCTGGTGAGACCACATCTAGAATCTTGCGTCCAGTTCTGAGCCCTTGGTTCCAGAAGGACACAGAACTGCTTGAGAAAGTCCAGCGCAGAGCCACAGAGATGATGAAGGGAGTGGAGCATCTCCCTGATGAGGAAAGGCTGAGGGAACTGGGAGAAAAGCAGACCTCATCAATGTTGATAAACACGTGAAGGGAGGGTGTCAGGAGGATGGAGCCAGGCTCTGCTCAGGGGCATCTAACAACAGGACAAGGGACAATGGGTGTGAGTTGGAACACAGGAGGTTCCACATCAATGTGAGAAGGAACTTCTTCCCAGTGAGGGTGACAGAGCCCTGGAAGGGGCTGCCCAAGGTGGGTTGTGGAGTCTCCCTCTCCAGAGATATTTAAGACTCACCTGGATGTGTTCCTGTGCAACTGGATCCAAGGGATTCTGCGCTGGGAGGAGGACTGGACTAGATGATCTTTCAAGGTCCCTTCCAATCCCTAACATTCTATGATTCTATGACTTTCACCTTCTAGTCCCCTCAAGCTCTCCCCTCTCTCTGAATCCCAACTTTCCACAAAACCAGCTTGAAAACTCCACTCTGGAAGGAATTTCCTTGCTTTTGCTCACAATTTCATTCCAAAGCAGGAAAAGCAGCGTGGGGTTTCTGAGGAGGTGACACCTCCCAAGAACGTGTGCGCAGCAGTCAAACCCAAAGCAGCAGAGACGTTCTAAGTGTTCCGCACGTTACAAAGAGCATGGGAGCACTTAGCTCCAAATCAGAAAAACCTGCGCCGAGCTCAGGCACGTGTTGCTAAACCTAATCCTTTACACACGACACAGAAAAACAGTTGACACAGCACTAAAACATTTGTGTTAAATACCGAGAGACACAAACTTCAGTCTTGTATCTTACTCTGATTTCGATCACGGCTATCACAGTCTAGTGCAAAAAAGCTCCGTCTTATCCTGTTACTTCACCCATCTTTGTCATCTCAGAGGCAGAAAACAGATGTATTTCCTAAAAGTCTGGAGCCCTGCAGAAAGCATTTAGTCACAGAATCACTGAATCATTAGGGATTGGAAGAGACCTCCAAAGATCATCCAGTACAATCCCCCTGACACAGTAGGATCACCCAGACCAAGTCACACAGGGGCACATGCAGGTAGGTCTTAAACATCTCCAGTGATGGAGACTCAACAACCTCCCTGAGCAGCCCCTTCCAGGGCTCTGTCACCCTCACTGAGAAGAAGGTCCTCCTCATATTGATGTGGAACCTACTCTGTTGCAGCTGCCCCTTGTCCTATCACTAGATGACACTGAGCAGAGCCTGGCTCCATCCTCCTGACACCCACCCTTCACATAATGATAGACATTAATGAGGTCACCCCTCAGTCTCCTCTTCTCCAAGCTAAAGAAACCCAGCTCCCTCAGCCTCTCCTCATAAGGGAGCTGCTCCACCTCCTTCATCGTCCTCGTTGCCCTGCGCTGGACTCTCTGCAGCAGCTCCACATCCCTCTTGAACTGAGGGGCCCACAACTGGACACAACACTCCAGATGTGGTCTCCCCAGGGCAGAGTAGAGAGGGAGGAGAACCTTGCTTGATCTCCTTACAACCCCTCTTCTGATCCACCCCAGGATGCTGTTGGCCCTCTTGGCCCCAAGAGCACACTGCTGGCTCATGGCCACCCTGCTGGCCACCAGGACCCCCAGGTCCCTTTCTCCTAAACTACTTGCTATCAGGTTATAGAGTTGTGGTAAAAGATGCCACCCTTTGGCCAAGCATTTGCCAAGGTACCTTTGGAAGAGATTTAAGAACTTACAATAAAAAGCTGATTTCATGCCAGGGGACTGCTCTGCTGTTTACTCCTGTCCTCTCCCCCCTTGGCTTGCCGAGGCAGTGAAATAATAATGCCAGTGGACTGATTCTAAGCAGACAAAGCAAGTTGTTCTCTGCCTCCACATATTACAGTCTCTCTTCTATTACAGATTACAAGCCTCAGGCTCTCCCACCAGATCCCTGTTCTCTGTTGGCTTCCAAGCCAGCTTCTTCCCCACTGTTTTATCCCTATTTAGCGGTTCACCAGCTGATATTTGCTGTCGAGAGCGTCAGATACAGAGACTCCCGTGAAGCTGCTCTAATTACCCTCCCATGAATCAGTTGTCAAGTGGTGCTGGTAAGTGGCAGGGCCAGCGGTCCCCTCCAGGAGATCAAGTGCCTCCACTTACCCTAACAACGGAGCATAATGGACCCACTGCACAAACAGCATTTATCACAGTGGCACCAAAAGTCCCTCAGTCAAAAGGTTTATTATCCAGACAGCACTGGAGGAAGAACAGAGGGGGGGGGGGGGGGGGGGGAG
>VXBP01005314.1:187194-320695 GCA_013400115.1 Rhinopomastus cyanomelas | reverse complement strand
GGGGGGGGAAGAGTCTCTGTTGCATTAATAATGCAGCAAGATGTTGGAAGAGAATAAGTCTAGCTCTGCAGCAGGCAGGGCCATCCGAACTTCAGCAGACCATGAGGAACTCTTGTACCCGTGAAAACTAGTTGCCAGCTCATTTTTAAAGTCTGGATCTGAGGATTTCAGGCACATTTCAAATGCTCAAAGCAGAGCACTACTGCCCATATCTGCACTTGTGTGGAACCACGTAGTTCCAGACGTTGCTATTGCTTTACAAGAGGTGTCTTTAAAAGCCCTTCGCTAAAAGAAACATATTAAAAGACATTAAAAAGTTTTCCCTAAAAATACTGAAGAATGTTTTATCTAGTGGATAAGTACAAAATGATCAGAACAACACAATCAAAGACATTCTACTATCAGCAAATTCATCTGGACATTGATGCAGCTTTCTGAGAAGAAGAAAACACCCGCGTGCTACTCTACTGCCACGTACTTCACAACCACGGTATCACACAGCATCACAGAACATCAGGGACTGGAAGGGGCCTCCAGAGATCATCCAGTCCAATCCCCCTGACACAGCAGGACCACCTAGACCAAGTCACACAGTAACACATCCAGGTGGGTTTTAAACAAGGGGCAGTGGGTGTGAGCTGGAACACAGTAGGTTCCACCACAATATGAGAAGGACCTTCTTCCCAGTGAGGGTGACAGAGCCCTGGAAGGGGCTGCCCAGGGGGGTTGTGGAGTCTCCTTCACTGGAGATGTTTAAAACCCATCTGGACATGTTCCTGTGTGATTTGCTCTAAGTGGTCCTGCTGAGTCAGGGGGATTGGACTGGATGATCTTTCAAGGTCTCTTCCAATCCCTAATGTTCTATGATTGCTCAAGTTTACCACAGCTCTGTCACGGAAACCATGCAGCAAAGTTCCCTTCATGCATGGCACAGGGAAAGATCTGCTTACTGAGGGCTGACAGCTCAACATTGAACAAATGAAGACTAAAATATTCATTTTAATCTAAAGAGCAAAGTGGATAAACATTTTCCCACCAGCCTTGCACACTGATGTCACCTGCAATTTTGAACATTCAGGTGTCACTGCTGGTGCAATGAGGTTACTCTCAACCACATACCACAGCTCGTGGGACAGGCAAAACCCCTGACAATGTAAAATCACAGAACATCAGGGATTGGAAAGGACCTCGAAAGATCATCCAGTCCCATCCCTCTGCCACAGCAGGATCCCCTAGATCCAGTCATTATGGATTGGAAGGGACCTCGAGAGATCATCCAGTCCCATCCCTCTGCCACAGCAGGATCCCCTAGATCCAGTCATTAGGGATTGGAAGGGACCTCGAAAAATCATCCAGTCCAATCCCTCTGCCACAGCAGGATCCCCTAGATCCAGTCATTAGGGATTGGAAGGGACCTCGAGAGATCATCCAGTCCCATCCCTCTGCCACAGCAGGATCCCCTAGATCCTGTCGCGCAGGAACATGGCCAGGTGGGTTTTAAACGTCTCCAGAGAACAAAAAGCTGTTTCCACTCATGGGGCTGCGCAGGGAAAGGATGTGAAAACACCAATTTTTCTGCCTGACAGAGGTCACAGATTTTTTCAGTTCTCAGCACTTTTGTCAAGCATCGCATCCACTTTTGTTCAATTAAATCAACAGCTGCCTGGCTTCCTATTTGGAGTTGAGGTGTCCAACTCGGCCACATCAAGAAGAGAAGGAGAATTTAAGACTAGATTTTATCCACGTATGGATGCTACAGGAACAGGACCACCAGTTCAGAGAGAAAAGCAAAAGGGAAGGGGAATCTTTAGAAACACGAGAGCGCTGAGCGAATTACTCTTCAGTTTTGGCAGCAGATGGCTTGTCCCACATTCTGCACTACCAGCAGTACGTGACGTTTCTCCGCTGCCGCGTTCTCTGCCTGTGACAACACTCCTCGTTCCCATCAGAAGATGCTTCCTAGACATTTTTTGTCATTTTTTCCAATTTCAAAACGCATCCAGCTAAATAAAGCCCCGCAACAGCCCACGACCTAGCTCTCCGTAGCGCAGCATGTTGTCTTACATTGCCTCGCGTTCGGGCACGCGGCAGGCCTGTCACTGAAGTGTAAAAGATGGCACAAGCTGGCTTTTCAGCTGTGGCACGCTTTTGCAGAGAGACCAGAGTGTGACACACTTTCCACTTCACTGAGATGTACCACATGTTACAAAACATAGCTGTCCCATCACATTTCCAGTTAGTTAATAGAGGGAGATTAGCGGCATCTCGGGAGATTTGTTCATCTACAAGGCTGACTTGACCACCGCTATCGCTGAGGAGAAGTACATCTGGAGCTCCACTTTTCAGAGCAGAGGCTTTTTTTTCCTGGTGTACTGTGGACAAGATTTTGTTCTCATGTGTAGCCACACGGGCCTTCTGTGCAGAAGCTGCAGACTTGCACTGGCTGTCCTTGGTCACTCTGTGGACATATGGTTAACTGGAAAAACACCCATCGGTCTTGGCGGGCACGAGCTAAGAGTAACTTCTGGGCAGAGCATGACTGCATCTGTCATACCTCTACCTAAACCTGAGAGTGCCTCTGCAATCTGCGCGCATCAGAGAATCATTAGGGATTGGAAGGGACCCCAAAAGATCATCTAGTCCAAGCTCCCTGCCACAGCAGGATCATTTCACTGGAGAAGTTATGGAATCAGAATCACTCAGGGTTAGAAGGGACCACCTGATGATCCAGTTCCAACCCCATCAGCAGGCTGGGACACCCCACCCTAGACCAGCCTGGCCTTAAACACCTCCAGGGATGAGGTCCCAGCTTGTGTGTGGCCAAATCATTGATATTCAGAAAGCAGCTTTACCCGGTGAAATTATCACAAGGGACTAAATATTTTATGCTGTTAATTTCTTTTGATGCATTTTTGCTTCTTGGTGCTTGACCGTATGATTCACGGCTCCGACAAGCCTATTGGCATCTCGTCATCTCACATGTAACCACCAGCACCAGCAAAGGGCAAGTTAAGCAAGCAGTACCACGCCTGCCCGCCTTGCCACCCTGGCCCCACAAATCCACTTTTTGGATTCAACATTAAATGCAGAACCTTGTCCTGACATGTTTTGTCTACAATGCCTTTGCCATTGGTGTCGTTAACGACGTAGGCAGAGCCTAATGGGGTTGTGCAACGCTTCATCACCTCTGCATTAAGTAGCTTCTGCCTCCAACTGCCTGACAGCCATCAGCAGCAGCAGCCATCTCTCAGTTGCTCATGAGTCTACTAAACCTTAATTCTTTCGATGTTAGTCTATGGCTCAAATTACCATTTTGGAGAAGCCTGAAAACAACCCCATTTCCAAGAAAGAATTAGAGGGGTTTAAAGTGCCTACGACTGAAGCTCAGATCTTGCGGTTAAAGCGTTCGAGACGTGCTGTGAACAACAACGTGAGGTTCTGCTCACACCAGGCCAGCGTCTGCACAAGCGCCCGTTAATCGCACGCTCTTACGTCGTGCTCCATTCACTTCAGGACTTGCCACAGCAGCCCACGTTCTGCAGACACGCAGGGTCTTCATTGTAACTGATGCTGGTTTGAACTTGCAGTATAGTAACTGAAAGTAATGACTCTTGATTAAAACTATTAGTGCTATCAATGCCTGATCTGTTAAATGAGATCATTAGCCTGTACAAATATTCCACTAATAATTTAAATGAGAATGACTTTTACAAACAAGTTTGTGAGCGACCATCCACAACTGTGGGAAGGGGGGGTCCCCAGGTGATAGTCTGAGTTTATTCCCTAGAAGTTTAAGAAAGAGATTAAACAAGACCTTTTCTCAGGCCAGGCCTTACAGTTGTTTTTTCTTTACATAGAATCACACAACATCAGGGACTGGAAGGTTCCTCATCTAGTTCAATTCCCCCACCACAGCAGGATTCTCTAGATCCAGTCGCACAGGAACATATCCAGGTGGGTTTTAAATGACTTCAGGTGGGTCTTAAACATCTCCAGAGAAGGAGACTCCACAACCCCCCTGGGCAGCCCCTTCCAGGGCTCTGTCACCCTCACTGGGAAGAACACCCTTCTCATATTGTTGTGGAACCTCCTACGTAGAAAGAGCTTCCAGTTCTCTATTTAGAATTACTGAGCAAAAATTCATGCCATTATGTATGTTCAATTATTTGTAAATTAAATACAATATTTAGAAATTAAATATAAAATTGAATATATTCTTTAAAAATTAGAACTAAAGGAGAACTATGTACTTTTTTTTTAATGGATTCCACTTATTCTGTTTTAATAGTCCTTTTCCACACTTTAGAGATTCAAAAGAATCTACACCATCTGTGAACACCTGAGGCTGGCAAAACTCTTTGTATATTAAATATACCATTCAATTAATCAATGTTCTTAATTAATTATATGTTTAATTAATTAATAGAGAAATTAAATATATGTTTAATAGATATTTAAATAATTAGGTAGATATTTAATTAATGAATAGATATATTCAGGCACTGAAAGGACACTTTAGAGATGCTGGTGCTGGTCGCTTCTCACAGGTCATTAGTGACAGAAGCAGAGGGAAGGGCTTCAAGCTCCAACAGGGGAGGTTTAGACTGGACATCAGGAGAAAACTCTTCATGGAGAGAGTGGTCAGGCACTGGACTGGGCTGCCCAGGGCTGAGTCACCATCCCTGGATGTGTTTAAAAGATGCTTAGATGTGGTGTTGGGGGATCTGGTTTAGGGGTGACCTTGTAGAGTAGGGCTGATGGTTGGACTCGATGATCCCAAAGGTCTTTTCCAACCTGAATGATCCTGTGATTCTATGATACTAAACCCTCTCTGTAAATCAAGTATTATTGAAGGAATGAAAGAAAAGAAAAGAAAACAGACAAGAAGGGCTCCTGAGACCCCTGTCAGGGGGAACAGGGTGTTTAGTAAGAGATGCAAAGTTGAAGTCCTAGTGAGTTACTCCCGCAGCAGCAGTTGTGCAACAACACAGGCACCAGGGCTGTAAGTGAATGCAGCCTGCAATTAGCTACGAGTGTGAAGTCATCACAGTTACTTAGGAAAAAGCATGTTCAATATCACCAGTAGGGGTGATGGTGTCTGTATCCCCAGGAGAAAGAATAACTCAAGATGATCCTGAGATTTCTAACTCTTTTGGACTGCACTCTAGATAGCAGGAGAAGAGGTTGGGCTTGATGAGCCTGGAGGTCCTTTCCAGCCATGATGATTGTGTGCATTCTGTTCAGAACACAGAGAGAAGGAAACCCACTCCCCGCGCGTTCTCCGCGCCCGTGTCACGCTGACTTCCAACAGCTATTTCTGAGACAGACGAAAACACCCAGATGCAAACAATTACTCTATTTTTGTAGGCAACAAGTGAGGTGGGTGGCAGCGGAGAGATTCTGAAGAATCCTGTCACAATATTCCGCTTTTCCTTCGGTAAGCCCCATCACACAACAAACGCTCGCCACATCAGAGACTTTCCAGGGCCTGAAGGGCCACTTTGATTCCAGACCGCTGCAGGCATTAGCGGGGACGTAATTAGGGTAAAAAGTTCAACCACAGCTCCATGTCTAGAGTGCTGCCAGAAATAAATTTCCTCTCGTTCGCTGGTTTCTACTGTACCCTCCCTGAGAAACATATTGAAAACACATTTATCTTTGTAGAGTTTGTTCCTCTTCTAATTAACTTTATAGCGTTTACAGTATTTAATAATTTAAAGTGGAATTTAAAGTGGCCCTGGAACCAGCAGCTTTGCCTGTAATGGTGCTGTGCATTATCTTTTTCCTGTGGTGCTTCTTCTGACAAGTTACTGGGGGGAAGGTCTGTGCTCCAGCTGGTTTGAGCTGGCCGGGCATTTAGTGAACGGCTACTTCCTCCCCTCCATCTCCTCCCTGAACCACTGCAGGATGCCACAGCAGGATCCCCTAGATCCAGTCATTAGGGATTGGAAGGGACCTCGAAAGATCATCCAGTCCAATCCCCCTGCCACAGCAGGATCCCCTAGATCCAGTCATTAGGGATTGAAGGGACCTCGAAAGATCATCCAGTCCAATCCCCCTGCCACAGCAGGATCACCTAGACCAAGTCATACAGTCAGTCAGGGTTAGAAGGGACCACAGGATCATCCAGTTCCAACTCCCCTACCATGGGCAGGGACACTCCACCCTAGATCAGGCTGGCCTGAGCCTTATCCAGCCTGGCCTTAAACACCTCCAGGGATGGGGCCTCCAGCTATGGCTGGGCTGGGTGACCTGCTGCCCCAAACCTCGACGCCATCCCTCAGCTCACTTAAGGAAAGATTTATCTTTCACAGCTTCATAAATCAAAGTTTTAGCAGGTCCAAACCAGCCGTGGTTCTCACCAACTGGTCAATGTTTGACCCCAAGTCCTCATTTTCTTCCTTCTTCCAGTTTTGATCCAAGATTCACAGTTTATTATAGTGCAAAGGTTGCTTCTTACTACAGTTCACTCAAACAAACATTCAGTCCATCGGAAGAACAGCAGACCTCTCCTACCCTTGGTATTCACAGATGGAACCACCACCTTGTTCCATTAAAGCTGTAGCTCCTGGCACTGCCGTCTGCGAGAAAATTCACAGCGTCACCAGTAACCACCACTTCAGCATCGCAAAAATAGTTCAGGTCTATTAATGTCACTAGAGAAACAAGGCACAAGAAAACACTCTGGGCTCTGCAGAGCTCCTGTAAGATGAAGAAGGCTGCTATCTTTAGCACACAACAATCAACTCTGTCACTGAAAGGACTTTCAACTGCTTTATTCAGGGGTTGGGTCTCTCAGGATCTTAAAAGCCACCACACAACTGTTAGGACTAAAAGCCACCACACAACTGTTAGGACTAAACTGACTTTTCATCCCATAAGCAGAGAGGATAATGTTTTTCATCTGCTAGAAGGGAAGGAAATCTTTGCAAGGCAGCTGCTAGGAAACCACACTTTGTCCTTAATGAGCCTTTACAGGTTTTCAACAGCCTTTGGGAGTCAGTCCCTCAAAGGTAACAGAAATGGGAGAGCTCTATCCACTTTAAAAAGGTTCTGCTCCACTTTTTAGAACAAAATCAATTCAGTTTGCTCTCTAGACATTTAAACTTTGACAGCCATTAGGAGGCAAACAACCTAGGAGGTCTGATTCTTTCCATTTCAAAGGAATGATAATCACAGAATCACAGAATATTAGGGGTTGGAAGGGACCTCGAAAGATCAGCCAGTCCAATCCCCTGCCACAGCAGGATCCCCTAGATTCAGTCACACAGGAACATGTTTAGAACATCTCCAGTGCAGGAGACTCCACAACCCCCATGGGCAGCCCCTTCCAGGGCTCTGTCACCCTCACTGGGAAGAAGGTCCTTCTCACACTGATGTGGAACCTCCTCTGTTCCAGTTCACACCCACTGCCCCTCGTCCTGTTGTTAGATGCCCCTGAGCAGAGCCTGGCTCCATCTTCCTGACACCTGCCCTTCCCATATTTATCACCATTAACGGGGTCATCCCTCAGTCTCCTTTTCTCCAAGCTCAAGAGACCCAGCTCCACAGAATCACCGAATGTTACAGGTTGGAAGGGACCTCCAAAGATCATCTAAGTCAGCCTTTTCCTCATCAGAAGTCAGAGATGCTTTTTAACCACACTGTCCTTGCATGGATGCTTCCTTCCCAAAGGAAAGCTGAGGAGAAAATGCCAAACACGACCAAATCTTCAGTAAAACACCACAAATATTTAATGAACTTAATGAAATCTATTTCCTGGTGTCCAACACAATTGAAAATCACAACCAGCTGCCCAAAGCATTTTTATGTGTGAACTGGAAAACACAGGCTGTCTTTTATCTTGAGGGGATACACCCTCTCCACATGATTCAGTCGCTGGCACTACTGGGTGAGTCCAGGGCATTCCAGAAGAAATATTCCAGGGACTGTTACTCTGAGCAGCGTGAGAACTCGGAACAAGAACTGCATTCATCACGGCTGGTCTCCTTCTCTTGGGTGATCCTCCCAGAAAACACTGCTGGTTATCTCTGAAAATTCATTTCACAGCTAGCTCATTTTAGACATTAAAAGCCACAGACACGTAGGACTGGACGCTGGGTCTGGGCACTAACGAGTTGCTCTGCCAGATAAGGAATGGGGTGGGGGTTCATGTGGTTTTAAAGTTACTAATGTGAGAAAAATCTGCACACTCTGTTTGTTTGTGTTCTTGCACATTGGTAGACTCTGAAAATGCTTCCTACCCAAACCTTAACACTCCCATGAACACACACCAGAGTTAAATTTGTCTTCAGGTTGGTAGGTTTTAATCTCTATCAGCCACATTAATAAAACAAACTTCCTGAAAATCTGGTGCCAATTGATTTGCCTTGTAAAATGATCAGCAGGGGGAAAAGAAATGCTGGCTAGTCAGTTATACATTTTGTTTGCTCTATCTGCTCCGCCTCCTTGAACCCACCCTTATTTCCTTTCTCCTCCTATGATTAAAGAAGACTTTACCTCTTGCTTCTCATGCCCTTGAATGATCTCCATCCAATTGAGTCATCCAGAATTTTCCATCGGATTGCATCATTAATTAAATACATTAACTACATTTAATTAACTAAATGTAAAAAAAAAAATATACAGATACTGTTGGAAAGTCTACTGGCCTCATAGTGTGTGTGTCCAGCTGAGGTTTCCAGAACCCAAATGAGGAGAATGGGAATATACTTCCATTTCGTATGGTCTTATCTTTAACTGACTGATGCCCTTCTGTGGCCATCACTGCTGGTTTTGTTTCTGAGAGGGGGGAAAAAAAAAACTCCTGTTGAATTAGGAAGAAAGGCTGAGGGAGCTGGGTCTCTTCAGCTTGGAGAAAAGGAGACTGAGGGGTGGCCTCATTAGTGTTGATAAATATGTGAAGGGTGGGTGTCAGGAGGATGGAGCCAGGCTCTGCTCAGGGGCATCTAATGATAGGACAAGGGGCAGTGGGTGTGAGCTGGGACAGAGGAGGTTCCACATCAGTATGAGAAGGACCTTCTTCCCAGTGAGGGTGACAGAGCTCTGGAAGGGGCTGCCCAGGGGGGTTGTGGAGTCTCCTGCACTGGAGATGTTTAAAACCCACCTGGATATGTTCCTGTGTGACTGGATCTAGGGGATCCTGCTGTGGTGGAGGGATTGGACTGGCTGATCTTTCGAGGTGCCTTCCAAACCCCAAAGTTCTGTGATTCTGTGACTTCCCAGATTGCTCATTTTGATGTTTCCCTCCCTAGACAACCTATTACTGGGTACTGAAACCCAGCAATCAGTTCTGTGTGTGCATAAAGATTTGTTTATCTTATCACCAAGAACAAAGGAAGCATCTCCCTGTGGTACCCCACAAAACACAAATTTATGCAGATGGTCTTTCCTTTTTGGTTTTCCTTTAATTTGCAAATCTTGTAATCTAAGACTGAAGTTGACTGAACCAGCATCCAACCCAGCACAGCAGTATCAGCCAAAAACACACAATCTGTTTCCCATTTACGTGTGAGGACTGCATCCTTTCGGGGGGGCTGCAAAAACTATTGTTTTGAGAAGATTATGTAGTGAATCACAGAATGGTTGGAGTTGGAGGGGGACCTTTAAAGATCATCCAGTCCAACCCCCAACGTTGCAGTCGTTTTACTAGATGGAAAATTGGACTTTGAAAGCAGAAAAATGTGTGGACCAAGGAGCTGGTGAGAAAGCCAGATGCATGCCAACAAGTTTACAAAACACAGATTCCATCTTTGCTGTTAAAATACTTGGGGTAGGGAACACAAGGCCTGTGATGAAAAAAAAAAAGCTTTATCACTGTATTTCCATCATCTCAGTGCCTTTGCTTCACAGCTCAAGGAAAAAGAGAAGAATTTCCTGACTAGCCACTAACACAGACTAGTGGTCAGAACCCCAGCTTCTACCTGGCTATCAGTATCTCACTGATGTCATCCTAAAGGATAAAACACTATTAAATTTGGGGTGGGAAAACCTGTATTCTATCAGATTTCATAGAATCATAGAATCTTTAGGGATTGGAAGGGACCTCTAGATGAAAGACATCTAGTCCAATCCCCCTGACACAGCAGGATCACCCAGACCAAGTCACATTTGTACTACTTTAATAGTTTAAGTATCTTCAGCACTTAAAACCTGCTCACACCTGCTTGTTTTCCTAACTGCTGAATTTAAATTACCTCAAAAGTTCTAGAATTTCTCTAATAATTTTTGGAAAATACACGAACCCATAAAATCATTTGGTCATTTACAGCACCTCCTGAACTTTAATGAAGAGTTAAAAACCTAATATGAGAAGGACCTTCTTCCCAGTGAGGGTGACAGAGCTCTGGAAGGGGCTGCCCAGGGGGGTTGTGGAGTCTCCTTCACTGGAGATGTTTCAAACCCACCTGGATGTGTTCCTGTGTGACTGGATCTAGGGGATCCTGCTGTGGCAGGGGGATTGGACTGGATGATCTTTCAAGGTCCCTTCCAATCCCTAATGATTCTGTGATTCTGTGATACTGTGGTTTGCTCATATGTCAGGTAGAAAAGAAATTTAGCCTTTACCCTCCCTCCAGACAGTTCACTTCGAGGCACTTTCCAGAAGAGCTACTGAAAATGAATCACTCAGAATCACAGAATGGATTCTATACAAATGACTGCCAGGAGAAGGAATTTCAATTCCTGTCACCTCCACGTACAGCAGGGTTCACAAATATCCTTCAACACAAAGTCACGGTGCCAGCAACCAAACGTTTCAAAACATTAGCCACGTCCCTTATTTGTTAATAACCAAAATCACCAAAAACCTCTCTGGAAAGGTTAAAATGACCAGGGATGGGTGTTTGACGAAGGGAGGAATAATTGCTGCAAAATTGTGCAGAGTAACCACAAGTCTGAAATTTTAAACAACTGCTAGGAAGAAAAAGAAATGAAAGTGAAAGTTATTGGCAAAACAGGGAGTTTGCAAGGAATCTTTCAAAAATATCTGTGATGAAGAGTAAATGTAGAAGCAGTTGCAGAGTTTTTGGTTTACCACCTCCGTAGGGGGGAGGTTTGCCACCTGCTGTAGTCACACAAACTGGTGTCTTCACTTTGAAAACACACGAGCTTTTTATTTTTGTAGAGAAGCAGGAACTACTGATAACCCCTGGAGTACTTCCCATCCACTGAGGAGAACAGTTCGCTCTGTTCTCAGACATCTCAGCTTCTAAAGCAAAGGAACGAGGGAAGGTTTTTACCATCCAGCATGTTCTTTACGTATAAAATGTGTGGAGAAAAGTCACATGAACAGTTCTGCAAGTTGCCAACAGATCGACAGAGAAAGGTTTCACTTCTCTGCCCCACATGGGTTGTGTTTCAAACATTTAAGGCAGGCAATGTCAACGTTCTACGATTAGTAGAACGTTCTACAACGTTCTACTAATGACACCTTCAGAGGCATTCGCAGGGACTGGGGAGTTTCCTTCCACCCGAGTGATTAAATTCTTAATTGAACGGGGTGTGGTGCAGAATTAGCCTTACTACCATAAGAAGATTTACTTCAACTCTTTAGCCTTTGAATGGCTGTGCAGAGGATTACCCTTGAAAGGCAACTATTTTCCTCCAGGGATAGATATAAATCCTTCGCATCGTCTGAATCAACACAGCAAACAGACATAAAATATCTTAAGGCCTTCTTTTATATGAAGAGTGACACAATAATACTGTCCAGAGAGCACAGGGCTATTAACTTCTCTTAGTAACTCCAAAGAAGTAGATTTAACATGTATTTTGCTAATAAAGTGGCTGTAACAACGAAATCGCTCGGTGCTTTTAATTCATTTCATGTGTGACTGCTGCTTGAAAGCAGCTAATTCCTTCTCAAGACACAGATACTGCTTTAGAGACTTCTTGATAATAATTCTGACCAGGATTCATATCAGCAAAGGTTGATCATGGAACTGTGATTCCACTGAGACCAAAATAAAATGGATAAGGAGACGTTTTAAGTTTTCAATGAGAGTCTCTATGTTTTTCATTCCTTCTCAAGAGCTCTACTCAGAGGCAAACGTGTGCTGAATCACTGGAAAGAAACTGTAAAAGCATTTCACAGTGTGAAAAATGAGTGAAGAAAGGAACAGAGATTTAAAGATGCAACCGACCGGGTGCTGTGAGATGATACTGCCACTTGTAGAGAAGACTTCACGCACAAAAACGACGCTTACCCGGAAGAGCCGATGCTTTTGCACACTCCGAGGAGAGGCCTCTTCTCAGAAAAATTATCACTCTTCTGAGCACCTGAAAAGAAGGAAACACACGATAAAGCAAATCGCTGCGTGGCTTGTGTGTGTTGTGGGAGGCCTGAGATATCAGATGGATATCGAGTGTGGAATGGAGAACTCTGCCTGTACAACACTAGTGATAGAAACAACGGGCAGAGTCACGAGCAGCGGGAGGACCGCTCTTGGAAGAGGCAGCAGTGAGTAACAAGTGGCACAATCTGGCCAGGATCAGAGCTATTTTCATTTCAGTCGGGGCTGAGGAGTCTGTAAGTGCAGCACTTGCTCACTTCTCTTGGTTTCGTAAGAATTGTCTGTCAGCAACTCCGCGTGGATTTCACACACTTTGCTCTAGCGAGGTGTAAGTGGAGTGTAAGGGAGAGCAAACCCAGGAGAGCACAGAGTAAGGGCAGCTGCTCTGCTCCGTGCGTGACAGGCTGAGCTGCTGGTGCCTGCCCTAAGCCTGGCCACAAGAAAATACAAGATTAAATTCAAAACAGTCTCCAGTCGGTTCCACCACCAAGTGATTTAAGCCTTTAAGAAAGCAGTGTCCAGCAGCTTCCAGTGAGACTCAGGCTGTTGACACAAAGGGAAAACACAGCTCCAGCACCGTATCAAATCTACTTCTGGGGTTTAGCTTCACTGCAGAACACCGGCACAGCCCCAGCAGCAGAGGCTGGCACGGGCTTGTCCTCTGATCCAGTTCAGCCACTGAGACGGTCCTGCCTGACCCGGGATCCATCCTAATCATAAGGGATTGGAAGGGACCCCGAAAGATCACCTAGTCCAATCATAGAATCGTAAGGGATTGGAAGGGACCTTGAAAGATCATCTAGTCCAATCCCCCTGCCACAGCAGGATCACTTCACTGGAGAAGTTATGGAATCCGAATCACTCAGAGTTGGAAGGGACCAGTTGATCATCCAGTTCCAACCCCCCCACCAGGCACCCTAAAATCCGTGCATGCCATCACCAGAGCCAGGCAACCCAGACCAGCCTTTCCTCTTCCCAAACTGCTGTCACACCTTCACTCCAGACCCATCGAATTGTTAAACACATTGCACTTCTTAGATTTGGATGGTAAAGGTTTTTGAAAATCATTGCTACATAAATAGAAATAAAACTAAAACCGAGCCAAAAGTCTAAATCAGTTTGTAAACAATTTTTTAGTAAATTCCAGAGTATTTTTCTACCCAACTTAAATAACAGAATAGCCACCACCAACCCTAAATCCCTGCATCGTCTTGCAACCTTTGCCTAATTATCTATCTACAGGTGGGGGTGCATGCAGTGAGTAATGAAAAATATTCCCTCCCCAATCAAACACCAAACCCTTTGATCTCCAAAGAATATTGTTGTGTAGATGGCTCAAATTTTAATCCACAAATACTGGTTGCGCTGCATTAAATCAACTCTTCAGAAAGGCACAACAATTAACAATATACTTTTTCGCATAACAGACTCAGTTAATTATTAATAACTTGAGCCCATGCAATTAATCTGTAACAAAAACCGCTCGGCGCTCTCATCTGTGGAGGGATATGCTCTTCCCTCCTACACGTTTGGCTATTTCTCCAGTCAAATGGGTCCCATCAATAATTTCACCATCAACAATAGGTTTACAAATAACCTAAAGCAGCCGCATGTATTTTCCTTTTATTCCTATTATTTCAAGGGCTATTATGAGTCACAGCTGAACTGTATGTACTGACCTGCACATTGATAAATGAAATCTATAGTCTTCGTAAGAGTCTGGCAACCAATTTGTTTTCTCCGACACAAGTAACAGATGAACTCCATTTATTTCTGTTCCCGTGGCCAGAATCGCAGCATTAAGGGGGAAATGCCGACTACCAGGAGTTCTGATGCTGGTTTAAGTGGAGCCAGGATTTCTCCTTGAGCATGTAGCTCTACTTGCTTCTTTTTATTAAACTAGGCTAGAGGCATGAATTCAGCCTGATCTCGGGTGAGGAGTCCCACCCCATGAGCCAGCAGTGTGCTCTTGTGGCCAAGCGGGCCAGCAGCATCCTGGGGTGGATCAGAAGAGGGGTGGTTAGCAGATCAAGAGAGGTTCTTCTCCCCCTCTACTCTGCCCTGGTGAGACCACATCTGGAGTCTTGTGTCCAGTTGTGGGCCCCTCAGTTCAAGACGGATGTGGAGCTGCTGGAGGGAGTCCAGCATAGGGCAGCGAGGATGATCAAGGATGTGGAGCAGCTCCCTTATGAGGAGACGCTGAGGGAGCTGGGGCTCTTGAGCTTGGAGAAGAGGAGACTGAGGGGTGACCTCATTAATGTCTATAAATATGTGAAGGGTGGGTGTCAGGAGGATGGAGCCAGGCTCTGCTCAGGGGCATCTAGTGATAGGACAAGGAGCAGTGGGTGTGAGCTGGAACACAGGAGGTTCCACATCAATATGAGAAGGAACTTCTTCCCAGTGAGGGTGACAGAGGGGGGTTGTGGAGTCTCCTTCACTGGAGACGCTTAAGACCCACCTGGATGTGTTCCTGTGTGACTTGGTCTAGGTGATCCTGCTGTGGCAGGAGAATTGGACTAGATGATCTTCTGAGGTCCTTTCCAATCCCCAATGATTCTGTGATTCTGTCCCTGCCCATGGTGGGGGAGTTGGAACTGGATGATCCTGTGGTCCTTTCTTACCCTGACTGACTGTATGACTTGGTCTAGGTGATCCTGCTTTGTGGGGGGATTGACTGGATGATCTTTTGAGGTCCCTTCCACTCCCTAATGATTCTATGATTTCTGTTCTTGTTCTAAGCTTAATGATGAAAGGAAGAAAGGTGAAAAGTAAAGGGAAACAGCAGCGCCAAACCAACTGCCCAGAGGGGTTGTGGAGTCTCCTTCTCTGGAGACGTTTCAAACCCGCCTGGACATGTTCCTGTGCGACTTGGTCTAGGTGGTCCTGCTCTGGCAGGGGGATTGGACTGGATGACCTGTCAAGGTCCCTTCCAACCCCTAATGATTTGCAATTCTGTTTTCATACCCTTACAACACAAATTTGCAAGCACTGCACAATAGGTGCTTAAACGTTCGATTCCACTCTGCAACCACTGACGCCCCCATTTAACAAAAAACCCATTTTGTCCCCCAAATACAGACTTTCTGAATGTAAATATGAACAGGGCTGAGAAAAGGATCGTTATTTTGAGGACTCTGCGGGGCATTAAATCAGGTTAACAGCAGCCCCATTCACGAGATTGCAAAAAGCGACATGTGTTGTTCTCCGCGATGCTTAATGGAGGCAGCAACCCTTCCCAGCTCCGCGCTGGGATTTAATCTCCCAAGTTATGGTGGATTAATTTTGATTTGTAAAATCGTTGTTTATTCGCATGTGCGATACACGCTGACGTTGCACACACCTGCTCCACACACAGTGTTTAACCAAATGCAGCAGGATGATTGAAATGAAAAAAACCCACCCAAAACCCTCGGCTAGCTAAATCCCTCAAATACAAAAAGTATTGAAATCCTGTTGCAAAGTCTCTTTCTTAAACTCCTTTTATTCTAAATCCTTTTAATTCTGTCATATAACACTACAGCATTTAGAAAAAGCTGAAAATCCCGACAAATCACACAATTAAAGTAATGAAAACTGTCCTTCCTGCCAACAAGGCACCACCTTATCTAGAGCTCCATTTAGCTAAATTATATGGGTTTGGGTTGGTTTTAAAATCTAACTTCCGATACTTAAAACTGAAACGAAAAATAAATATCTGCGGCCAAATGGAATTTCATACAAATCAACATGTAGAACTTTATGAAGTCAAAAGGTTATCCACACATAAGCTCAAAGCAGCTTATGTGCTGTACTTCTGATGAAACTGTGAATAGATCTCTCTGGGGCCCACCGAGGGCTCTCAATAATGCCAATAATAATAGGAACAGCAGCAGCAGCTCCACCACACCTCTCTGAAGAATCAAAATGAAACCCCAGTGATTTTCCCAGGAACTCCAAAGCAGCTCAGACCTATGAAAAACACCCTCGTTCTCGTTGAGTGAGGATGGGGCTGTATAAATCACAAATTCTGACCCCATGTGCACAATGGAGAATGTTCTTCCGGCGTGGGATTCCACGACCACGTTCCATCGCAGCCGTCTAACAAGGTGGTGCTTCTCCACCGCAGCTAAAGCCCTCTTAGTTCTATCAGTTACTTGACAAGTGGTGTTGTATTTGTGCTCTGCCCCACAGTGGTACCTGGGAATGCACTGGGCTGACATTTACTACCAACCCAGAGGGTCTTCACTCTCTATTTGTTTCTTTTCAAGGGGCAAAAACCAAAACAGAACTGACTTCAGTCTAAAAATAGTGTGTGAATTCTGCAGGGGGGTTGGACTGGATGATCTTGGAAGGTCCCTTCAATCCCTCATGTCCTGTGGTTCATGGTAGCACCAAGAAAGGTCTATTTTCTGCATCACTCAATATAGTCCCTGATCAACAGCCCCTGACTGCTGCCCTCACCACAGAGCTTCAGGTGCTGCTTTAGGGTTAAGATTCTATATAGAACTTTTCTTCTTTCGATATAGAAGCTTTTCTTCCACACAGCTCTGGAGATTTACTCCCTGACAGCTTCCCTATGAAAGAAAAACACTAAAAAATGACCTGGAAATGATTGGTAGAGATCACAGAACATTAGGGATTGGAAGGGACCTCGAAAGATCATCCAGTCCAATCCCCCTGACTCAGCAGGACCACCCAGACCAAGTCACACAGGAACATGGCCAGGCAGGTTTTAAGCATCTCCAGAGAAGGAGACTCCACAACCCCCCGGGCAGCCCCTGCCAGTGCTCTGTCACCTTCACTGGGAAGAAGGTCCTTCTCACACTGATGTGGAACCTCCTCTGTTCCAGCTCACACCCACTGCCCCTTGTCCTATCACTAGATGACACTGAGCAGAGCCTGGCTCCATCCTCCTGACACCCTCTCTTCTCATATTTATCAACATTAACGAGGTCACCCCTCAGTCTCATCAGTGCTTCTGGAGTCACACATTAATTGAGGACACAGGGAAATATCTGAAATACTTTGATTGAATAGATTTTTGATAGAAAAACCCTTAAAAGCCCTACCTGCCTAGCACAGTGAAAGTTCAGCCTAGAGCCCTGACATGATGTGGCCAGAGCAGACATGGTGGCACACAGGTCAGCCCCTGCTGCTTCAAAGAAACGAGCAGTTTAAAATGTTGTGCTCCCTGTAACACCCACAAAAAGGCTGAACTTGCTGTGCCTGAGGATTCTGTTCTGCAATTTCTATAATCCACACATTAACATCCATGATGCCACAACAACCCACAGAACAGTTACAGAACACCACAGCCTGAACACACACCTGTGTGACCCACAAACACCCCATCAGGCTACCAACTGCTACTGCTTGGTCAGCTCATAGGGCCAGTTCCTCCACTACAGGCACTGTGCAATTACCCTGGCCTTTGGGGACTGAAAACCACTCGCTCAAGCCACCCAAGTGGTTCAGTTTATACAAAACTCACATCTCCCTTCCTTTAGAAAGCAACTTAAATGCTGTAGTTCTTTTAAATACACCTGCACACAGGGCTGAGTCAGCTTCTGAGGTTCAAGTTCTATTTTGCCAACATCAAAGATGGAAGCAGCAGGCTACGGGGATAAATCTGCTGCGAAATTTAAGCTTTCTGTTCCATTTACATCTCATTTAAATTTAGACTTTTCAAATGCAAAGCTGCTCTTTGTCCCAACTGGCTTTTCATGTGAATTCCAGGTTTCAGCCCTCATCCATAAGGTTCCTTCGGTTCACAGTTGTTTCACACACAGCACCTCAGATTTCTTTGATTTCTTTATTTGGGGTGGGTGTTTTCCCCATCAGTCAATTTCACAAGGCAGTCATTCATTGAGAAGTGGGACCATTCTATCTCTTCTGCCAGCAGCATCGTCTAGAAAATGGCAATAAATTAATTCAGTTCACTGGAGGAATTTATTTTAGTAACGCTGAGACACGGAAAGAGGTTTTGCAGACAGTGACTGATCTGAACTTCAACACACAAGCTTGTCACCACGTGCCCTTTAACCACGAATTACCACACACAAGGCTACTCCTGCAGCTCCTCTTCATTTCTTGATTGACTTTTAAACGAGCACAAGGCAGAAAGTGGGTATTTTGCCAGGATTCTGTAAAATGACCTGAGATAAGTAATGAGAAATGGGAGACTGCAGCACCTTGGAATCACAGAACATTAGGGATTGGAAGGGACCTCGCAAGATCATCCAATTCTATCTCCCTGCCACAGCAGGATCACCTAGATCCACATTCTGATTTTGAAGGAAGAAGAGCAAAGCTGCCTGAAGTACAGTAAATGTATGATTTCCTCAGCCCTGACTGCAGAAGGGGGTCTGAAGCATACCTCACAGCACAGGTGAAACACAACAACACTCTAGATCTACTAGATGGGTTCCGAATCTTCTTTGGTAGTGACTAAGTCAGAACACACAGCTGCTACAAAACACCTGAACAAGGAACATTTAACATCTCCATCCATATCACAGAATGCTAATCATGGAATCATAGAATCATTAGGGATTGGAAGGGGCCTCAAAAGATCATCTAGTCCAATGCCCCTGCCACAGCAGGATCACCTAGACCAAGTCGCACCGGAACATGGGCAGGTGGGTCTTGAACGTCTCCAGAGAAGGAGACTCCACAGGAGCAGCAGCACAAGACAGAGGTAGAACTATCCCAAGGCAGAAGAGTTCATAAAGCTCGCTATGGCTTCACTTCTCCAAGCCCGCGCTCATGCCGTCGGTGCCCTCAGAAAAATGAGCAAGCATTATCTAGAGGAAGTGGTGGAAAATGATAAAACATGTTGAACAGTGAGCATGGATAATTAGGTTAGTGTGGCTACACAGAGCCATTAGGTGTCATGTGAGAGGAAGCCCAGTGCAGGGTAACCTGAGGAGCAGTGAGGATGTCACAGATTTGAGTCCGCTCAGCTGCAGCAGTTAACACATCCTTTATTACTGCTTGGTTCTCTCTCTCACATTAACTACGACGCTGTTACCAGCCATAGTTTCCTCTTCACAGAGCTCCATTTAACCGGCACAGTTCCAGCTTTGTTTCATATCTACCACTTAAAATATCTTCTCCCTTCTAATAACCACAAAGTGGCATCAAATTGTCTTCACACACATCTTTGCAGGCTTGTTTGAGCTGAACAGACAGCAGCACCCAGAGCCTGGCAAACCAGGCACCTGCGTACAGATAAGCACGTACTAAATCGCAGCAGAGATTTGAAAGTCAAGAAGATCCAGACAAGTTAAAAAGCCAACCAGATGTTCTCATATTCTGAATGTTAGCTATGCAACCTCATCTCCTCTGTGAAGCCCAGAAGTTCAAACCTTCCATCTCCTAAAAGATCATTTATATAGCAAGAAGCAGAAAACAAAGCCACTGAAAGCAACAGAAGATCTCTGTCCACACAGAAGAGTTCACATCTACATATTTTCATATTTCTCTGCATTCTTTACAGACATCTTCTCCAGATCACAGAGCAACCATGCCATGGACACAGAGACATCAAAGCACTGCGCTACTGGGCCAGGTCAGGTCTTGCCCAGTTTGTTAGCTCAGACTAAACCCTGCACGAACGCTGCAGTGTAGCTGCCAGGTCAGAACAGTTCCAGGAGCCATTTAACTGCTCTAGCATGGCACAGAGCCTGAACTAATAAACCTCACCAGATCCAAGCTGGCAGCATGCAAGGCCAGCTCCAGATAATGCACCACGTTCCTGGCTAGTAGGACCACTTAAACCTGCTAAATCAGATTTGAGGAGTTCTCCTTCGCAATAAGCCGGCATGAAACAAACCTGTATGAAATCACTCTTTGGAAACAAAGCTTTATTATGGTATGAAGCACATGATGCAGCATGGGATCTAACATCAAAGGACTGTCGTATTTTAACAAAATAGTTGATGAACTATTAAGTTCTGCTACTGTAAAGTCATCGAGTTAAAGCCATGAACTTTCCTTTCACACCTGGGAATGAGCGTCTTATCACAAACTCAGATCTGCTTCTAGGAACGTGCCAAATCCATCCACCAAGAGAGCCCTATTTTCAATAATTCCCTTTTTACAGCTTTACAGTAAAACAGTGTTTGAGCTTTCTGATGGTAATCAGCTTCTCCTTTACCAATTCCTTTTATTTAGCTCAGAATCATTAAAGCTCATGTGTTCGTTATCTAAGGCCTCTTATTACAGCTTGACTTTTATCTGATTCCAGATACTGGCCAATGATACGTTCACGTACTTTTAATCAGAGATTTATTTAAACCAAGCCATGTAAAGAGAGACCAAAACATGTTTTTAAAAGGCTTGCCTTCATTTAATGTGAGCTAATTTGGATAGTTTTCTAAGGTAAGAACTATCATTGTCAGACGCTAAAGATATCCAACGCAGAGACAGACAGCGACTGCGCGCAGGCAGCGTCGCGGAATCATCAGAAAACCCTGTTTTACTACAGAAGAAACAGAACTTTGAGGTTGTTCAATTAATAACATCTAAAACACCCACTGTATCCCTTTTCTAAACACCTTGAGTTTAGAATCACAGATTGGAAAGGACCTTGAAAGATCATCCAGTCCAATCCACCTGTCACAGCAGGACCACCTAGACCAAGTTGCACAAGAACACATCCAGGTGGGTTTGAAATGTCTCCAGTGAAGGAGACTCCACAACCTCCCTGGGCAGCCCCTTCCAGGGCTCTGGCACCTTCACTAGGAAGAAGATCCTCCTCATATTCATATGGAACCTTCTCTGTTCCAGCTCACACCCATTGCCCCTCATCCTATCACTAGATGACACTGAGCAGAGCCTGGCTCCATCCTCCTGACACCCACCCTTCACATATTTATAGACATTAATGAGGTCACCCCTCAGTCTCCTCCAAGCTCAAGAGCCCCAGCTCCCTCAGCCTCTCCTCATCAGGGAGCTGCTCCACCTCCTTCATCATCCTCGTTGCCCTACGCTGGACTCCCTGCAGCAGCTCCACATCCCTCTTGAACTGAGGGGTCCAGAGAACAGCATCACGTAACGAGTAGACTTTAAAATGGGCTATAACAGGAGTTTTTAATCAATATTAATAATTTCTACATCTACTGGTATCAGCCTCTGCCTTGGTACAGAAAGTGATTTCAGTATTATTTTAGAGCAATAAAATATTGATTGTTTGCAAACAGACTCATTAATGTCTCAGGAGTGGTCTCTGAGCAGAAATACACCTAGATATCCTCTAAACTACAAAGGAAGCAGCATCAAAGCTGAAATCTGAAGATGAAACTGGAGAAAGCACTGGAGCACTAGGAGCAAAAAAAAGGATAAACAATAGTTGTGGAGAACTACTGCGAAGGTGAGAGTTTGAAATTAATGGAAGAACCTACACATCAGGTCACAGCAATGATTTAGACAAAGATCTGTTCTAAGGTGTGATTAGGAAACAGCACTTACTGATCTGTGGAGCTGGTAAAATCCGGGCAGCTCGAACTGGACCGTGGCGGACAGAAAAGAGTTCCTGAGCTTCACCACTGATCTGAAAAATAATGAACACACAGTGTGAAAAATAAATATATCCTTAGAAAATTACATGGTAGAAAGACACTGTATGTAGGTAACGAAAGTAACTGGGAAGTCACTGCCTTTCTCATCCACCATCAGCAGTTCCTCAAAAGGAAACACAAATATATACAAATAGAAAGTGATATGAATTCATGTCCCTTACAAGTCCTAACTAGCACTAATTAGAGCCACAAAGATCTCCTGCCTATAAAAACACATACTTTTTATAGACTGTGTGAATGGGGAACCCAATGATAGGACAAGGGGCAACAGGTGTGAGCTGGAACAGAGGAGGTTCCACATCAATCCAAGAAGGACCTTCTTCCCAGTGATCACCAAGACCAAGTCACACAGTAACACATCCAGGTGGGTTTTAAACAAGGGGCAGTGGGTGTGAGCTGGAACAGAGGAGGTTCCACAACAATATGAGAAGGAACTTCTTCCCAGTGAGGGTGACAGAGCACTGGAAGGGGCTGCCCAGGGGGTTGTGGAGTCTCCTTCTCTGGAGACATTTCAAACCCACCTGGATGTGTTCCTGTGCAACTTGGTCTAGGTGATCCTGCTGTGGCAGGGGGATTGGACTGGATGATCTTTCGAGGTCCCTTCTAAGCCCTAATGTTCTGTGATATGCTCGAGGTATGAAATGATGTTTAAAAACAGGGGGTTAAGCTAATTAAGTTTGTCACTAATGGCAATCTTGAAAAGATTAGACCAGGAGTAGTTAGAAAAGCCTCTAGACTCCCCATAAATAGTCAATCCAAATGCATTTCCATAACTGCCTGGTAAAGGAGCTGATATGGAACATCACAACCTTCAGGAAAACAACACACATTACAAAGCTCTTTCCAAACAAGCAACAACTTGAAACAGATGTAATGACACCGAGAACACGGCCAACGTATTGGCATAAGTTCTGCCAAATAAGCAGTCTGCAGTATCAGAAGCGAATGTGATTTGGAACGAGGTTCTTATGAATCCATAAATACCAGCCAACTTCTTGAAATGTCATTCTAGGGTCACTCCCATTTCTTTTCTGCACTTCAGCTCACACCTTCATGAAGCTAGAATACTACTACTGTAGTATTAGTGTAGTACTTCAGACTCTGAGCTTAGTCCAGTCTTCACCCCGAGCCTCACTGTTTATTAGCACTGTGCTAGATAATGTGGGCAGAATGAACCTTTCCCACCAAAGTGCAGGTCTTCCCTAAGATTCCTCTGAAACCACAGCTTCACAGTATCACAGTAATGATAAGGTTGGAAAAGACCTTAAAGATCATCCAGTCCAACCTAAATCCAAACAAACCCAGTAATCCTACCATCTAGATCATGCCACTCAGCACCTCATCCAGCCCAACCTTGAACACCTCCAGGGACGACGACTCAACCACCTCTGTGGGCAGCCCATTCCAAAACCAGATCACTCTCTCAGTGAAAAACCTTTTCCTAATGTCAAGTCTAAACCTCCCCTGATGGAGCTTGAGACTGTGACCCCTTGTCTTGTCTCCAGTGGCCAGGGAGAAAAGACCAACCCCTGTCTGACTACAGCCACCCTTCAGACGGTAATAGACAGCGATAAGGTCACCCCTGAGCCTCCTCTTTTCCAGGCTGAACAAACCCAGCTCCCTCAGCCTCTCCTCATAGGGCTGATCTTCCAGCCCCTTGACCATTCCAGTTGCCCTTCTCTGGATTCACACATAAAAGCACCTGCATCCAGGAAGGAGAACATGGAAAACCAGTACAGAACAGCTCATCAGAACATGAGAAAAAGAGAGTGATAGAGAGAGTTAAAAAGATGCAGGCAGCAGCACATTTTCTATCCATCCGAACACACCAGCTCTGTGATCAGGGAAATGAGGAAATGGAGAAGAAGAAGAGCCTTTGGAACTATTATTATTGGCAATTAATGATTTTTTCCCCCAAATCATGAAAACAGTGTTTCACACGTGTGTGCGCATCAGCGGCTGTAAATGAAAAGAAGATGGAAAGGAACTAACATAACAAAAGTGTGGAAGAAGTGATTCACATAAAATAATCCAACCCCATTCAGCCACCTCCTTTGACTTTTTTACTACACCAGCACATCAGCTCCAACTCCAATCTACTTCAAATAAAGGTCTAGTCCCCAAAGTAAGATGCACAACCAAGGCCACGCCTTCTTAACTCTTTCTAGTCTTAAATACAGTGAACTCCAGAGAGCGTGTTGGCCTCTGACGCCAAGAGTTTGTAGAGCTCAAGGATGAGATTTCCAAAGAAAAACCTAAAATGCACAAATAAAATGAAGTTTATTTGTACTTCAGCACCTACCACGGATATCCCCTCTTCTCACGGGCCTTTACTAAGGAAGAATTAATATTCATTAGCTGAAAGATAACTATTTGATCGCTCTACACTGGAGGGGAATTACAGGGGAAAAAAAGGTTAAATGGAGTAACCAGAGCCACAGGATGAGGCAGTGACAAAGATGAGATTATAGGTAGCTGGCTCCTGTTTTGAAAACAAGTAATTGTTCCGGTGACTCCAGCCATCTGCTCCGCTCGTGTATTGAGCGAGGTTGATGTCTCTGATTCCTACGAGACCAAAATGCACCTTTTGAAGACACACTCCCAGCGTAGAGTCCATAATGAAAATACAAGATGCCACCACTGGCATCTCATTTGCAAACAAGAAGCTAAAATCTGTGAAAAGGACACAGTTTTACAACAGATGACTCTGCCTCATGGATCAGGTTAAACACCAACGCTTAACCTCTGAGAGCTCCGTGAAGGGTGACTTCATTAATGTTGATAAATATGTGACAGGCAGGTGTCAGGAGGATGGAGCCAGGCTCTGCTCAATGGTACCTAATGATAGGACGAGGGGCAGTGGGTGTGAGCTGGAACAGAGGAGGTTCCACATCAATGTGAGAAGGAAGTTCTTCACAGTGAGGGTGACAGAGCCCTGGAAGGGGCTGCCCAGGGGGGTTGTAGAGTCTCCTTCTCTGGAGATGCTTAAACCTCGCCTGGCCATGTTCCTGTGCTACTTGGTCTAGGTGGTCCTGCTGTGGCAGGGGGCTGGACTAGATGATCTTTTGAGGTCCCTTCCAATCCCTAATGTTCTGTGATACCATGAAACAACACTTGCTAAGGGATTTCTTTCACAGTATGTCCTTAACTGCAATGTAGAAGAAGGAAATGGTAGGAGGCATTGGATGTTGGTTTTGCCGTGCGTAAGTAGGAGCTTGGTGGTTCCTCTGGTCTGCTTGGTGTTGAAAAAGGCATTAGGGCTTGAAAGACCACAGTTTCCTTTGACTCACAATAGACTTCTTTTTAAATGCTACCACCAGAAGCTTCTGCAGTCTTAGAAAATTCTGAACTCGCTGTGGTTGATGCCAATACCCCCCCCCCATTTCTCTATGGAAAACATAAAACCTTATTACTGTTGCTGAGGCTACATCTCACAATCTCAACTGAAAGCACCACCTTCAGATTAGGCAGTCTGCAGCCTGATCTTCCTGTCAGATCAGGCTTCCTGTCACCCCTGAGACAGCCAGCACAGCCCAGCTTTTCCAAGACCAGGACACTTATTCCACCAGGAACCGGAGAGGGCCAAGGAAGTACATTTATGGGAAGCCCAGCCCTGTGGCTAAATGGCCAGCAGCTTTGTCTCTGCCACTCTGGGTGAGATGTGGGCTGGCAAGTGGAAGTAAAAAGGCTCCACATGCCATTACCAGTCCCTGGAGCTAGAGAGTCTCATACACACAGACAAAACATAAATAGACTCTGTGAACTGAAAACAGAGCTCTAAATTCTTCAGAAAGCACCTGCGAAGGAACGAGGTTGTGGCTGCCACGCTGGACTGCATCCAGCCAAGTAGCGAGTCCCTGTGGCAGCTTTCAAAGCTCTTAAAAGTTTTCCTTTCCCATTCCAACAGCCAAAGCTATTTCCAAACAGGTTTCAAGAATTGGATATTGAGCTATAAAAGCAGCTTCAGGTACTCGTTCTGTCAAACAGAGAATCCAAAATGACGGCTCCAAGCTGGTGCGATAGAACACTGCGGCTTTCGCAGCGCCTCACGTCAAACCACGAGCCCCAGACCTACGCGGGAGGCTGCAGGCAAAGAAGATGCCAACTCAAAGCCCGGCCCCCAGTGAAGGCTTCATCACTCTCTTCCAATAATGACAGCTTCAAAGAGGAAGAAGAGCTCTCCTCTCCATTTAGCTGTCTGGAGCTACTGCTTTAGACACGACAGACCAGAAATCTGGAGCCCTGGTTAATTTTTGATGACAGAGCTGTATTGTCTGGAGCACACCCGTTTGCACCCAGAAAAACAACAGAACAAAGGAAGTTCTGTTCACACTAAGGAAAACCAATAGTTTCCAACCATAGAAAATGGTTTTCACGTGGTGGGGGGAAATGAAAAAGGCAAACACACCAAACTGGAACAAAATTGAGTTTGAAACTCAAGGCTTAAACTACTGCACAGCTACACAAAGGGAAACCACTTGGAGATTAGAAACGTGTCAGGGAAGGTATCAGGAGGATGCTGAGGTTGTTTAATATCCTTAAGTATGTTATAGAGATGATGCTACAATAAGAGAAGCAGCAACTGACGGATACCACCACGAAATACTGCTTGGTATACTGCGTTAAGACTACGAGCACTCATCTTGCTGCTGAGACACTAAGGGAGGACAGTAAGTAAAAGGGCAGGTTTTATCACCCTGCTTTTTCCAAGTGGCTAATACAAGCCTTAACATTGGGAGGTGTCTGAAGAGAGGAAGAATGGCACCTTGCTGTGTGCCCAGTGACCAGTCCTTTTCCCAGCTTCAGAAAGAGTGAAGGGAGTAGAACACCTCACTTATGAGGAAAGGCTGAGGGAGCTGGGGCTCTTGAGCTTGGAACAAAGGAGACTGAGGGGTGACCTCATGAATGTTGATAAATATGTGAAGGGTGGGTGTCAGGAGGATGGAGCCAGGCTCTGCTCAGTATCCTCTAATGACAGGACAAGGGGAAATGAGTGTGAGCTGGAACAGGAGGTTCCACATCAGTATTAGAAGGACCTTCTTCCCAGTGAGGGTGACAGTGCCCTGGAAGGAGATGCCCAGGGGGATTGTGGAGTCTCCTTCTATTGGAGACATTTAAAACCCACCTGGACATGTTCTTGCGTGACTGGATCTAGGTGATCCTGCTGTGGCAGGGGGCTTGGACTGGCTGATCTTTCAAGGTCCCTTCCAATCTCTAATGTTCTGTGATCATAAAAGCAAAGAATACAAAGACTACCACACCGCAACCCCAGCTGGCAGGGCTTCTGAAGAACAGGTGAGAAAACAGAATGGAACTGGCACGCCTGACTTACCACATATACCCACATCCACCCACCCCCTGCAGCCCGAGCAAGTTCAACATCACCATATTATTGACAGCAGCATTTAAAGACATTTGAGGGCTGGCCACGGGGAAATGGCTGCCAGGGTGTGATGCTATCCCTGTCCAACCAGTCCTCTGCATTCCAGAGGTCTCCACACGGAAGTCACCTACCACAGTGGCTGACACATCCCATCACTCTGTGGCAACGTCATTATACCACAGCCTTTAACTATTTTTTTGCTAAATATACATCTCTGTTTGTTACTGGAAGCTCCTTCATTCAAGTCAAGATTAATCCATTTCTTTATTGTAATATGAACCACTAAATTAAGATGATTTTTCTCCTTCTGAAACTTCCAGCGTACAACGAAAAAGCACCAAGGTATCGGCTACGAAAGCAGCCAACATGCATTTCCCTGAACAGGAACATCTAGAACAGATACTTGGAAACCACATTAGGCAGAAACCAGTTCCAGTTGTAGCTGAAACATGAAACTGGGAGCGCGGGGGGAGAAACAAATTCCAAATAAAACAGAGCCCTGCACTGCACAATTATCAAGTAGGACACACAGAGTCATACTTCTGTGTGTCCCCAGATTTCGCCCCACTTAGCCAGGCTGTATTTTAAGAAGTGCTTTTAACCTTCCCACCCCCATTTCAAAACAAAGATCAAAGAGAAGTGGGTTGGATGGACACCTTCCACTTCTTATGCAACACAGATTTAGAGGCTGCACTTCAAAACCCCAGCACCCAACGGTCCAAACAGGATTCCAGGCCTTTGAAGCAGCACTAATGGTATCTTCCATTTGCAAGTAACACTTGGGTAGTCAAAGATCTTACTCCAAGGAGATGTTAATGTGAAAGCACTCAGACTGCAAAGAGACACACACACTCCTGGAGGCCGACTGCGAAGGTGTTCAGAAGTCAATGTAACACCATTACGGCCGAGTGTCAGCTTAGAAGCTGTCATAAACACTTCATAATCACTCAGACACAAACCGGACTGCCCGCAACACGTTACTTTATTAAGTGCTGGATAGAGGGTCAATTGTACGAATAAAAAGCACAATGCTACAGATAACAGCCTCACCAAGCAGGCTTTCACATAAATGTCAAACTGGTGCCTTTGGAGACGGAAAGGTTTTTAAAACTAGACAGATCGGGGCAGGGGTGGGGGTTTCTTAACTGGAATGAGGTTTAATTACAAGCTAAGCACCAAGTAGGAAGGTTTGTACAGTACCCAAGGACACAAAAAAGCTCTGCCAAATAAACTCCCAACGTTTACCTCAGACACATAACTGCCAGAGTTTATTTTAATCAGACTGAGCACAAAAACAAGGTGCAGAAACAACAAGGTGGAAAGAAAACAGGTTATGTTACCTCCAAGTCTGATGGAGATACAACTCTTGCTCCAAAACTGATGTTCTGAGACTGTCACTCTCTCCAAGACTTCTTACTAACAACATTGAACTCTACGAAACTATCTTACTAACAGATCTTTTGAGGTCCCTTCCGATCCCTAATGATTCTGTGAATGTACCCAGGACCCTTCTGCCTCTGGCCCTGGAATTTCACAGAACAGACAAGTGAAGGGCTGAGAGCGATGCAGCATCTCTACAGTGGACTTTATTGAGATGGATGGTAAAACACTTCTCATTTGGCATTCTTTCCATCTCGGTAGACTTCCTCCTGCCTTTAAAAAAACTGTGAGAAGAAATAATGACACTAGGAGAAACTGTCCTGCAATTCGATCTAGGGGATCCTGCTGTGGCAGGGGGATTGGACTGGGTGATCTTTGGAGGTCCCTTCCAACCTCTAACGTTCTGTGATTCTGTAATTTTTTTTTTCCTTGTTTTTCAAAAAGTACTAAATACTAACAAGATCTAGAGATTGTGAAAAATCATAGAGTTATTAGGGATTGGAAGGGGACCTCAAAAGATCATCTAGTCCAATCCCCCTGCCACAGCAGGATCACCTAGACCAAGTCACACAGGAACACACCCAGGCAGGTCTTAAATGTCTCCAGAGAAGGAGAATCCACAACCCCCTGGGCAGCCCCTTCCACGGCTCTGTCACCCTCACTGGGAAGAAGTTCCTTCTCATATTGATGTGGAACCTTCTATGTTCTAGCTTACAACCATTGCCCCTCATCCTATCAGTAGATGACACTGAGCAGAGCCTGGCTCCATCCTCCTGACACCCACCCTTCAAATATTTATAGACATTAATGAGGTCACCCCTCAGTCTCCTCTTTTCCAAGCTCAAGAGACCCAGAAGGAAGAAATTGAGGAAAGGGGGAAGAAGACTACCTGGCTGTAGAGTCCTGCTGAAGAAGCAGGTAACGTCAGGCATTTCATGACCTAACTTGTGGCTTATTTAGTCAAAAGAAGGGAGGGGAGAAAAAAACCAGCCAAGAACCCAAAGAAAACCCCTTTCCCACTAGGAAACATAGATAAACTACCTTTGGACTACCTGCCTGACACTACCAGTAAGCACATCTACTCCTCTTAAAGCAGGATGTACAAAGGAGATTAACTTGTTGTTTGTTAGTAATCTTCATCAAATTATTAAATGTTTCCTGCAGCGTAGCAGTGTGAGTTTAAACTCAGAACAGGTCACACTGAGGTAAATCTGTTCACACACCAGAGCACCAAGAGTCATTTTTCATCCTCGCTCTCCTCATACATGTTAGATCCCACCTCACAGCGAGGTTCTTGAGGGCACTGACACAGATCGCTCCGACAGACACACTTGTTCATTCCGACACAGAAAGTCACTTAGGAGGGATGTGCAGAGCTCTCACCTAACCACACAGCAAGGGCAGGATACACATGGAGTGAAGAATAAACCCACTCCTCTCTGCTAGGCAAAGCTGCTCTCATCACAGAGAGGGTAGGGCCAGTCCCAGCACAACTGACTGCCATAGGTTTCTCAGAAAACACACGTTTGTTTGGATGAGAACATGTGGTTTGGAGAAGAACCTTTCAGCAGGATACGAACACTTCATCAGGATAAATTAAGCTGTTTTATAAAAATTCTTTATCTTAAGTCCATGTGAGTACTCACGGTGTCTTAACTAACAGATCAACTCCTGCTGTTAAGGGCTGGTCCCGCCACAGTTGTTTTTGCTCTCTTAGCTCAGTATCTGAGTGACACCTAATGTTTGTTGGCTGTAATACACCTCCAAGGACAAAGCAAAGCCTTCCTGAACCACTGGAAAGATCTTGTTTGCACGCTCACGTAAAACTGGCTGCTCTTCAATACAGAGTGCAAAGCTAGCTATACACTGCAAACTCCTTCCTGGGGAATGCAGAGAAGGACCTTCTTCCCAGTGAGGGTGACAGAGCCCTGGAAGGTGCTGCCCAGGGGGGTTGTGGAGTCTCTTTCACTAGAGACGTTCAAAACCCGCCTGGATGTGTTCCTGTGCAACTTGTTCTAGGTGGTCCTGCTGTGGCAGGGGGACTGAACCTTTCGAGGTCCCTTCCAATCCCTGATGTTCTGTGATTCTGTGATTTCTAATCTGGAAAAGCCACAGTGCAAAGAAACATTTTGCTCCATTAAAAGTGAAGCCATAAAAATTGGAATTGGACAGTTTCTTAGGACATACAGGCAGATGAAATTTCCTCTATGTGAGTTAAAATTGTTATGAAGTTCCTAAATTATAAGAAAAACTTCAAATAAACTCTGAATTCTAGTAACACACAGTAGGGTCTACCTTACTTTCTATTAAACCCTCTTTCAAACACAAAAGCTCAGCAGTTTTCTCCTTCATTTGTAGCTAAAAAGATGCAATCAAGAGGAGAATCCCAGCGAGGGTGACAGAGCCCTGGAAGGGGCTGCCCAGGGGGGTTGTGGAGTCTCCTTCTCTGGAGACATTTAAGACCCACCTGGGCACGTTCCTGTGCGACTTGGTCTAGGTGGTCCTGCTGTGGCAGGGGGTTGGCCTAGATGATCTTTCAAGCTCCCTTCCAATCCCAAATGTTCTATGTGTGTGATTCTGTGTGAATACATGTCCTACACAGCCAGCCACACAGCAATAAACCCCCCCCAGAGTTTCCTAAAAAACCTAACGTCTTTTACAAAGAGGAAAAAAAACCCTTCATCCTCTCTACATCATTTTGAGGGACAAGGTGTTACAGGCCCTTTTTTTCCCTAAGAATTTTATGATCCACTGTATTCAACTTTACTCTACAGTTTCAAGAAATTTGGGGGAAATTCCCCAAATGAAGACCATGTGCTCATAAAGCTCTCCAACTGCAGGGTGACAGCGTGAAATCAAACCCATATGCACAGGCAGACTGGAATGAAATTAAAATTGCAAATCATGTACATGACAAACATGGGATTGTAAAATACTATTCATACAGTCACACTGGGCACTCCTGGCACAAACAACTGCTTCTCATATTTTTCGACCGTTAGCTTCTTTCTGTTGGTTCAAGAGATTTCTGCTCTTTCCTAGACACAAACTATTCTATAAAGTCAAAGAGTCCGACTCTGAAAATTGACTTAACAGAAGTAAGTTGTAAAAAGCCCTCAGATCTGAAGGTACTTGAGTTCAAGTGTTTGATCTACGCTCAGTTATTAATCTCGAGATAAGCACATTGCATACAAACCATATGACATCGGTGGTAAATGTTAGCTCTTTCCACTTCAAGAGGAAAAATTAGAAGTAAAGTATTTAAGTGATAACAGAGCGTTCCAAACAAAGAAGCCTCTGGCAGAGAAGGGAGCTCTGTACTTACAGGTATGCTCCACACTTGCATTCCATCGCTGTACCCGATCATTAGCAGTAGCGGCGGCTCGTTCCCAGTGCTGTGGATTTCATGGAACTCCATATTCCTTGTTGTATCTACACGAGGTTTAAACATCACAGCCATTAGTAACAGGTTAGGACCAGCTCTGGCTGGTGTCAGTTACCCCAGACAGTGCTTTCTCAGCTGTTATCACAAGTAAAAGTGAGCAAGGTGCTTTAAATTTTTTATGCTGCGGTTATACTGAAATCGACTTCTTTAGACAAACACAACTGTGGAAGTTTCACAGAGAGCTTAGAAAAGATTAAAATGTTAAGTGATGGAGAACAAGTCTCTGGATCATGGGTGGAGTTGTCACTAAATATCCCAAAACTTCTACAATTCATTCTCCAATGATTAATAAAACTTTTCCAAGAGAGAAACATTTGCAAAGGACCAATAAAATTAACTAGCACAGAAATTAGAGCAGCACAGACTGGTCAGATCCATTTCCAGAGACTACAGAATTCATCGTTACATCAACCCTGCTCCAGATGTGAGACCACATCTGGAATATTGTGTCCAGTGCTGGGCCCCTCAGTTCAAGAAAGACACAGAATTGCTGGAGAGAGTCCAGCACAGAGCCACGAAGACGATGGAGTAGAACACCTCCCTGATGAGGAAAGGCTGAGGGAGATGGGTCTGCTGAGCTTGGAGAAAAGGAGACTGAGGGGTGAGGCCATTAATATGTGATAAATATGTGAAGGGTGGGCGTCAGGAGGATGCAGCCAGGCTCTGCTCACTGTTATCTAGTGATAGGACAATGGGCAATGGGTGTGAGCTGGAACATTGGCGGTTCCACATCAATCTGAGAAGGAACTTCTTCCCAGTGAGCTTTTTTTCTTTTCTTCATAAAGCACTGGAAGGGGCTGCCCAGGAGGGTTGTGGAGTCTCCTTCTTTGGAGATATTTAAAACCCATCTGGATGTGTTCGTGTGTGACTCGGTCTAGGTGATCCTGCTGTGGCAGGGGGATTGGCCTAGACGATCTTTCGAGGTCCCTTCCAATCCCTAATGTTCTCTGATTCTTTTCCAACAGAACCTTTCCAACAGAAGAAAGTGCTACAGGATGTAATCATCCTAAATACTAAGCTTCTCTGGAGCAAAGCTCTCCAAAACTACACTTTCAACAGGACAGAATGAACAAAATCTCACTGCAAGCATGTGAGCACCAAAGAAAGAGAGGGAGTACTGAGGATGATGAAACAGGGTGTAGCCCAGGCCCAATCAGATCAGGCTGCAGAAATGTATGTTTAAACAGAACATGAAGGATATTCTGAAGAATATTCTCAAGGGGTTGTGTTATCCTGTAGAGAAGAACCTAAAAATGAAATGCCTGAGGTTTTTTAGCAATGACTGTATAAGGAATGCAAACCCACACAGGCAAACAAACCTGAACTAGCCTAAAGCTGGCCATAACACTGGCATGGGCTGACAGGACTTCTCCAGTTCTAATAACCATGAAGTGCAGAACTGCCAGGCTCTGTGCCACTTCAACAGCTGGAAAACAGATCATCTTCCCTATTCACCTCTTGGAAAGGCTGTAAATTCCCCATCACAGCTTTGGCTGTGGTGGTTATTGCTTCATCAGAGAACAGAACGAGCTCTAGACAGAAATGTAAGGAAGAGCATTTGCTGAAAGACTTCAATGAGAAGACAGGGTCCTTAGTTCCCCAACTACAAGGACACACATCATACACCACAAGCAACTCCAAGTGGTTCAGTTAATTCAGGAAGTTAGTAATTACCTGGTAGCAGCACTCAACCATCTCCCATTCAGTCCCTAACCTTATGAAACTGGTTAAACAGGTAAAACAGCTCCAATCTCACTGGAATCTATGTGATAATCTTAGCCAAAGCTTGTGACAATCACCATTTTCTCTTAAAATGTTGGAGATCTGTTTTGTGCACTACATCTGTGTAGAGGATGATTTATTAGGCTACACTGGAAGTGAGAAACAAGCTACACATTAAGAATATTCCATGGCTTTGCTCTATTATTCCCTGAAAATGTTAATGGAATCTCCTGCTCGTTTTACTCAACTGCTCTTCCTTTCTAGGTCACTCTGGACACTATCTCATCCCTGAAAATACATCTGGGACCTGGAATGACAGTTAATCTGGCTTTAAAACAAAACAGGAGATGAAATAAATTCAGTTCTACATTTTAAGAAGGAAAAAAAAGGTATTTTTCCTTTTTTATTTGCCCCTCTTTCTAAGCCAAGAGTTAGTTTGACTTCAGCTGAAGTCACAAGGCTCGTTTGTCCTATTTTGTCGATACAGGACAAAACTGCAGCCATTCAGTTAGAATTTCCTGGAAGACTCGGAGTCAGCAATGCCTCCTTCTGAAAGCTGACTGAAATCACTGTATGTGGACCCAAACCCCACAGCAATAAGTGAGAGGAGACAAAGCCTTACCATTTAAATCTGCATTTTCAAATCTGACCCAAACGATCTTCTCCTTTTCCTCTGCCGGTGGGGTTCCGCTGTAGGCCTGGGGAAAGAGCAGTGAGAAAGTTTCATTCCCTTGTTTCCTCCCACTACAGACCGTGGAGGGGAATGTTAGTCAGAAAAACAGGGAACCAGTGTCAGGGTGAGGTTTGGTTTCAAAAATGAATGGCTCCATGACTAACACACACCGACCTAAATATAACTGCACGAGTGTAACACTTACTAAAGTAGAAAAGACAAGACACACGATTCCACGTGGTTCAGAACAACTCAGGCAAGCTACAGTCGAGAGGATTCTACAATCTCTAACCTCAGCAGTTGTACACTGCTGGAGGCAATGTTGGAGGTTCTCCTAGTCTCCTTTAATACAGCCAAGTGTCAGGTCCTGTATTTTGGTGACAACAGTCCCCTGCAGCGCCACAGGCTGGGGGTACGGTGGCTGGAAGGCAGTCTGGCAGAAAGGGACCTGGGGGGTCTCACTGACAGGAGGCTCAATATGAGCCAGCAGGGTGTCCAGGTGGCCAAGAAGGCCAGTGGCATCCTGGCCTGGATTAGAAACTGTGTGTCCAGTAGGAGTAGGGAGGTGATTGTCCCCCTGGATCCAGCACTGGGGAGGGCGCATCTTGAGTACTGGGTCCAGTTTGGGGACAATGAGGTGCTGGAGCAAGTGCAGAGGAGGGCAACCAAGCTGGTGAAGGGCCTGGAGAATCAATCTGATGAGGAGAGATGGAAAGAGTTGGGGCTGTTTAGTCTGAGGAAGAAGAGGCTGAGAGGAGACCTCATTGCTCTCTGCAACTATCTGAAAGGACACTGGAGAGATGTCAGTGCTGGTTTCTTCTTACAGGTCATTAGTGACAGAAGCAGAGGAAAGGGCTTCAAGCTCCAACGGGGGAGGTTTAGACTGGACATCAGGAAGAGATTCTTCCTGGGCTGAGTGGTCAGGCACTGGGATGGGCTGCCCAGGGTGATGGTTGAGTCCCCATCCCTGCAAGTGTTTAAAAGTCACTTAGATGTGGTGTTGGGGGATCTGGTTTAGGGGTGACCTTGTAGAGTAGGGTTGATGGTTGGACTCGATGATCCCAGGGGTCTTTTCCAACCTGAGTGATTCCATGATTCTAGAAGGTATTTTTGCTTTTAAAATTCTCCTTAATTCACTTAAAAGCTTTATAAGCAAGACTCAGGGAAAGAAAGAGACCTTTACTGGAGAGTTTATTTTACTGACATGGTTTAGTTGTATTTGTGACATCTTTAACACAGGTCTCAGCCACGTTTCAAGCTCCATGTTCCTTGTAAAACAGATGAGGTACAAAAAGAAACTGTGAAGGAGACTTGCAGAGTTCCCAAACTGCAAGCTTTACAGTTCTCAGGAGAAACTGTGGTAGTAGGAACATGAGCTACAGTAGAAATACCCTCGCTTCCAAGTGAATTATAACAAAACACCGAGCAGCCTTTTGGATGAAAGATGAAGAGAGCCTGTATAATCGCTTCATACAGGCCAGAGAAGCAATAAAGTGAAGGAAAAATACAAATTTAAAAAATACATGGGGGTGTTACTTTTCAAAACAAATCACATTCCATGCTTCCAAGGCAAACTGATTTGTAAAATAAAACACAGACTGTATCCTGTAACTGAGGAGGGGGGAAAATGGGACAGGGTCAGGGGGAGGTGGAATGCAGCAACTTGGAAATGGAAGCTTGGCTGTTTTGACCACGACTGCAAAACACATTTCACAAATCACTGTGAGTGAGGAGGTCTTTTATTTTACTATATTGTTGAGGAAATTCATTACTAACTAGCCCAAGTATATGGAATGTTGTGTCCAGTTCTGGGCCCCTCAGTTTAAGAAAGACACAGAACTGCTGGAGAGTCCAGCTCAGAGCCACAGAGACGATGAAGGGAGGGGAACATCTCCCTGATGAGGAAAAGCTGAGGGAGATGGGTCTCTTGAGCTTGGAGAAAAGGAGACTGAGGGGTGACCCCATGGATGTTGATCAAGATGTGAAGGGTGGGTGTCAGGAGGATGGAGCCAGGCTCTGCTCAGTGTCATCTAGTGATAGGACAAGGGGCAGTGGGTGTCAGCTGGAACAAAGGAGGTTTCGCATCAATATGAGAAGGACCTTCTTCCCAGTGAGGGTGACAGAGGTCTGGAAGGGGCTGCCCAGGGGGGTTGTGGAGTCTCCTTCTCTGGAGAAGTTTCAAACCCACCTGGACACGTTCCTATGAGACTGGATCTAGGTGATGCTGCTGTGGCAGAGGTCCTGGACTAGATGATCTTTCAAGATCCCTTCCAATCCCTAATGTGCTGTGATTCTGTGATTCTCAAGGCTGCAGGCTATTAACTGCCATGGTACTCCACCATGGAGCAGTTTTCCCAAAGAGTAACAAAACAAAACAGGATTCCCTCTGCTGCTGAAGGGTCCAGGAGCAATAGTCATCATCCCAATACTGCTGCTGAGAGGGTCCATAAGCAACTCAGAGTGATCATCCCAGTGATGACCCCAATACTGCTGCTGAGGGTTCCATGAGCAACAGAGTGATCATCTCAATTTCACGTTGCTGCTGCCTGCAAACACTACGACCAGAGCAGACACAAGTATCACAGTCATGCTCCAGAGAGGAAGATCTCAGAAATAAAAATGAAATAGCTTTAAAAGCTGAGTGAGGATTCATGTTCTGCAAAATCCAGCACGTGGGACAACAACAGTCTCCACAGTCCCACAGCAGACAGGAAAGAAGATTGAAAAAGAGTGAGTAGAGCAGACAGATGCCATTTTCTCCTCTTTAGCCACTGACAAAAGCTAAGGTGATGAAGGGTGGGTACCAAGCTTTTCTGACATCAGTCCTGCCAGGGATCAGACACAAATTCCCAACTAAAACCCAGAAAATACCTATTTGTAAGAGGCAGGGGGAGTGTGTTGCACAGTCTCTCCCCTCTCCAACTCTTCCATCAGCAAAATGATCATTGAAAAAGGCTGCAATCTCCTTCCTTGTGTTTGTATTGTAATTGTTCAGCTTCTGCATAGCTTTGAGTCACCAGCTACCAGGCCCCACTTCCCAATGGTATGCAGACTATGCTTTCACAAACCTGATCTCATATTTCATACTAAAATAAATAAATTCTGGGTTTTCAACGATCATTTGGTCAACCTGCCACACACTTCCACTGCCTAATGCACTGAAAAATCAGTTGTAAAGAAATACACCTACCTGTGGCACAACATCTTGAAGGAACGTAACGACACTTTCCATGTACGACTGTTCCCTGCAAAAGAGGAGAATTTTTACTGCCACTGGAGCTGTGAATGTTAAGAAATAAGAAACATCAGCAAACACGTATCGCAGAATCACAGTACGTTAGAGACTGGAAGGGACCTCAAAAGATCATGTAGTCCAATCCCCCCTGACACAGCAGAACCACCTAGACCAAGTCACACAGGAATGAGGAAAATACTTCTCCCAAAATTCCTAATGATGGGATGAGGGGAAACGGCCTCAAGTTGTGTCACAGGAGGTTTAGACTGGATCTTAGGAAGAAATTCTTTGCTGAGACAGTGGCTGGGCATCAGAACAGACTGGCCAGGAAGGTGGTGGAGTCCCCATCCCTGGAGGTGTTTCACAACCAAGTACTTAGAGCACTTGAGGCCATGGTCTAGGGCTTAGGGAGACATTGGGATGAGGGCTGGACTTGCTGATCCTGGAGGTCCTTTCCAGCCAGGATGATTCTATACTAAGCATGCAGCTACTTAACATACAAAAAGCTGTCGTAATGTCAGCAGTGGCCTAGAAGTCTATAAAAAAAAGGTTAAGTGATGCCAGCTGATGAAGTAACTGCCTGGGGAAAAAGTAAGGAATAGTCAAGAAAGCAGCTACATTCTCCACATCTCTGTCTGGCTGATGTAGAACAGGCCCTGGGAAAGCATTCTCCTTCAGTATTTTGCTACTTCATTGGGCTATTAGAACATGACAACAAGGACTTAAGCCAAAGGCTGAAGGTCTCCTGATGGGTCAAGTAAACTTTAAGCCCTCCCATGTATTGGGTCCAACAATGATGTAAGTGATAGTGTTTAGGGGCAGGAGATGGAACAAAACCTTAACTAAGAATAGTAAGGAGAGGTATTTTCAGACAAGATTCTGTAGCTTGGGAAGCTTATTCCTTCTTGGAAGTTCATTAGCAGCGATGATTTAGAACAGTCTACAGTGTGAGATACACTTGTTCTGGCAGATTTAAACTAATGCTTTTATTAGCTTATCCCCGCACCAGCGCTGAGTCTCTTGTGTAACTGCTAGCAACGTTCTGTGTGGGTTGACTATGGTAGATGGTTTTGAAACCATGCAATAAGTTTGTGTGCTCTGTAACCAAGAATTCTGCAACATGCTGGCAATGAGAACTACCTTCATACAGTCTGAGATAATGAAAAAAACCAAACTAGCTCTTTAGGTAACGGCTTTGCCAGCCCCCAGGTTAATTTTGATACTGGTGGGAATTTTTCCTGAGCCAAGGCCAGATTTTTAATAGAATCATAGAATCATCTTGGCTGGAAAGGACCTTCAGGATCAGTAAGTCCAGCCCTCAGCCCCCTAAACCCCAGACCATGGCCTCAGGTGCTCTAGCTACTCAAGTTTTGAAACACCTCCAGGGATGGGGACTCCACCACCACCTCCCTGGGCAGCCTGTTCCAGTGTCTAACTACTCTCTCAGGGAAGAACTTCTTCCTAAGTTCTAATCTAAACCTCCCCTGACACAACTTGAGGCCAATTCCCCTTGTCCTATCATTATGAATTTAGGAGAAGAGACCAGCACCAGCCTTGCTACAACCTCCTTTGAGGTAGCTGCAGAGAAGAAGGTTGTCTCCTCTCAGCCTTCTCTTCTCTAGACTAAACAACCCCAGTTCCCTCAGCTGCTCTCCATTGGGCCTGTTCTCTACCCCCTTCCCCAGCCTCATTACACTTCTCTGGCCCCACTCCAGCTCCACAATCTCCTTCTGGTCCTGGAAGGACCAGAAAACTAGACCCAGTACTCAAGGTGAGGTCTCACAAGTGCCAAGTACAGGGGCATTATCATCTCCCTACTCCTGCTGTTTATCTGGTTTCTGATCCAGGGCAGGAAACAGCAACAGAGGAAAAACACAAATGAGGAAATGCAAGCTCTTGCTGCCCAAAGGTAACTACAGAGCTTTCCTCATGCTTCTGCAACTGCTGTGTAAGGCTCTACCAATGGAAATTGGAGTTTTTAGTATTTAAGGCTTAAGTACAGCAGTGCAGAAGATACAGCTGTAACATCTGGATGTCTCTACTCCAAAAACAAAGATAAATGTAAACCATTAAGAATTTTTAATTTTAGAAAGCTCACTCCAACTCCTGACAAGGTTTTGTTCAGAAATTCAAGGATCACCACACCACTCTTGTCACACTGCTCTAAGCTGAGGCCCTACAAAGGAGCTGTGGTGCTGATTCTTCTCCAATTTATGTAGGTCACCACAAGTGTCTCCATGCACCTTCAGAGCCCTGTATTACAAAGCAGTAATGCTTGTCTACAGGTGGAGAATTACAGAGTGTTTGAAGTTCTCAGGTGGATGCCTACCAGCAAGAGTCACACTGTCTTCATTCTTCCCCTCCAGTACAGTCATGAAACAGAGCTGATGTTTGGGAATCGTTTAACTCGGTTTATGTTCACTAAACCTCTCCTGAAGCTAAAAAACCTCCAGATAACTGTGCAGTGCTTAAAAGCAAAGAAACCCAACCAAAAATGTTCTGTTATCAAGAATCTAGTTCTTCAACAGCTCAAGGGACACCAGCTCTCATTGAAAATACGGACATTTCTGAGGTGGAAAGACAGGCCACCAGACCAAGGCATCGTATTTAATACAGGAAAAGAACAAATTATCTTATTCTTACTGCCTTGCTATTGCTTTTAGAAAAAGTCATCACAAACAGAAATGTCTGTGGGCCCACACACAGTTCTAGGGCACTCAGTCCACTTCAGGGCCCCTCAGTTCAAGAAAGACACAGAGCTGCTAGAAAGAGGCCAGCACAAAGCCACAAAGATGATGATAGGAGTGGAGCATCATCCTGATGAGGGAAGGCTGAGGGAGCTGGGTCGCTTGAGCTTGGAACAAAGGACACTGAGGGGTGACCTCATGAATGTTGATCAGTATGTGAGGGGTGGGTGTCAGGAGGATGGAGCCAGGCTCTGCTCAGGAGCATCTAATGACAGGACAAGGGGCAGTGAGTGTGAGCCGGAAGAGAGGAGGTTTCGCATCAATCTGAGAAGGACCTTCTTCCCGGTGAGGGTGACAGAGCCTGGAAGGGGCTGCCCAGGGCAGTTGTGGAGTCTCCTTCTCCGGAGACATTTAAAACCCGCCTGAATATGTTCCTGTGTGACTGGATCTAGGTGATTCTGCTGTGTCAGGTGTATTGGACTGGCTGATCTTTCGAGGTCTCTTCCAATTGCTAATGTTCTGTGACTGTGTGTTAAGGAATTCTGCAACATTAAACAAAAACACTTACTCTGTCAGATGGCTCTGAAACCTCTACGCACGTTTTTTGTGTCACAATGGAAGGTGTTGTTGTGTTCCCTCATAAAAACAAAGTCAATCTTGATGTAAAAATACACAACCATCCCCAAGCACAAACTAAGAGCTACTGAAACCGAGAGGACAAGTCAATGTTTCAATAGGTACCATTTTACAGCAACAACTCAGCAGCACAAACACATTCAGAAAAAAAGAAAAACAAACATTCTTTAACAGAGAGACCAGCAGAAAGCTTCCAGCCTGTTTCATAGCACTCTCTCTCCTTGCCATGGGACTATTTTCACACAAACACATAAAAAGAAGAATGTCAAAGTGAAAAAAAGAGGGTCTCTTACACACTATGACTGGAAAGACACAGCTTCTCTTATTCTTGGTTTTGTTTTACACAGTTTACGAAGGTTGAAAGGAGCCTACAAAGACCATCAGGTTCAACCCTCTTGCTCAAGCAAAAAACAAATTACTGAAGAAAAGCAGAATTGCCTAAAAAACCTCAATCAGCTGCATCCAGAGGATCTGAAACATCTCCAGAGAAGAGGACTCCACAACCTCCCTGGGCAACCCCTTCCAGTATTTAATAACTGCAACTGCAAAGAAGTTTTCCCTCAGACTGAGATGAAACTTCCCGTGTTCAAGCTGGCATCCATCACCCCTTGTCCTGTCTGACACCACTGAAAAGAGAGGATTCCTTTCTCCTTGGCACTCAGCCTTTATGGATTTATAGACAGTGAGTGATTAAATCCTCTCGGAGCCTTATTTTGTCCAAACTAAAAAGTCCCAATGTTCTCAGTCTCTCTTCATAAGGCAGTTGTTCCAGATCCCAAATAATCCTTTAGCTCTGCACTGAACTCTATCCATTAACTCTCTATGAATTGGGGAATTTTTTCTTCAGCAAAATACCAGTAGAGTCCACAATTCTACTTGCTGGAGGATTTTAAGGACAGGCCTGAATGTTCCAATACACCCAGCCCTGTGCTGAGGTATTATTGAAGAGAACAAGAAAAGAACACACTGCATGTGTTCCCTCCAGCCTGAGGAAGAAATCTGCAATCACTGATTTACAGGTAGACCAGTGTTTGCAGAGCAAACAAAACTGAACAACAAAACACTGAAATAAAACTGTCAGCTTTGAAGTTTTTGGTGTCTAAGCTGAAAGCATCTAATTTAAGGAGACGGTTTGGCCTGCACAGCCTGAGGAGGCAGTAGGACAATGTGTTTATTTTACTGGGAAATACCCGAAGCAACAAAACTGTTCTGTCAGCATCAGTCCTCACAGCTGATGCTGAGTGAGAACTCAGGCGAGGCTGTTCTTCTACAAGAAAATAACAAACATTTCAAAGAAGGGCTATTCTTCTAGGAGGTGCTTACGTGACAGCTTGGGGGCGAACCACCACTCCTCCAGTACATCGACTGGGGCGGCGCGGAGACTCTGTTGCCATTGTTCCTGTGCAGGTACCTGCGAGAAACACATTTCTTATTTAATAGAATTACTTGTATCGGAGATATTTATCACACTAAATCTTGATGCATCCTTCAGGGCATAAAAATCTCTTGAAGAAGGAACCTCGGCTTACAGAAACCTGTAAAGCCCTATAAACCCCTTTAGAGCACTTTTTATACAATCACTGAATGTTGAGGATTAGAAGGGATCTCAAAAGACCATCCAGTCCAAGCCCTCTGCCAGAGCAGGATCCCCTAGATCCAGTCACACAGGAACATGTTCAGGCAGGTTTGAAATGTCTCCAGAGAAGGAGACTCCACAGCCCCCCTGGGCAGTCCCAGTGCTCAGTCACCCTCAAAAGTCAACCAACCAACTTCTTTTATTGCTCTCTCCACCACTACATGCCTTGCAATATCTATGAAAATAACAAAAGAACACAAACCTACATGACAAAGCAGAACATTTTCTTCAAACTGTGCATTAAAGACAGCCGTGCAGGGGTGCAGTTATCACTATTATACAGGGACATCATTTACTAATGAGCATTTGTCTTAGAAAATAATTACATTAAAATAAAATAAAATTGTAGTGGATTGTACTCCTGAATATCCACAGTGGGTTACAGTGAAGTCAACACAAAGTGGGGCTGTTCCAACACCAAGTGGAACACAGTCCACACTTTTGATCTCCCAGGCAGAAACTCAACATAACAGTCTCAAAGGCAAAACAAGCACTTGAGGAGCCACACAAAGCCCAGACACCTCCTCAGGCTGCTGTTCCAGCCCCAAACCAAGAGAGGTATGAGAAAAAGCCAAACTCCCAGTGTGGTGCTGGTTATCAGCATCCCTTCAGGTCTGGGGAAGGCCGGGTGTGAAGGCCATTTCATTGAGCAAGGGAAGAAGAAACATTTAACCCCAAAGAAACCCATCAAGAAGTGCTCAGGAGCACAACCAGAGGAGAACACTCAGACCTAACACCCTTAAAAGAGAGAAATGTCGGGAAAAAGAGAAAACACTCCCTCACGTTCGGCTGTAACGCAGGAGACACCTGTACCCGCCCTGAGCCCTCAGTGCCGGCCCCTGTGGAGTAACTGGGCGCACCTGGGGGCCGTGTGGGGCCGGGCCGGGCTCTGCCCTCCCACAGGCGGGAGCTCCGGCCCAGCCCAGGGCCCCTCCACCACCCGCTACTGAGCAACCACAGAGCGAAACAACCCAACCCTGCTCGGCCTCACCCGCCTCAGCGCCCCGAGATCAGGCCGCGGACACCGCAAAGGCACCGAGTCCCGCCGGCCGCCCCTGTCCGCCCGCCCCAGGCCCTCCCGGGGACTCTTGAGGCCCCCGCCCAGCACCGGCCCTGCCCGCCGACCCTCACTCGCCCTCAGCGCTGCCCCAGAGCCCCTCCCGTCCCGCCTCCCCAGCCTCGGCCCTGAGGCCGCCCCGTCCACCCTCACCTGCCGCCTCCGCCCGGCTCCTCACTGACAGTGTTTGGGACCCCCACGGGGAATGACACCTAGGCACACCGCGCGCCGCTGGCCAATCAGAATGCTGGAAAGGCGGGCTGCTCCCCGCTGGCGACCAATCACCGCCCACCTCTCCGGCAAGGGGCGAGGCAAAGGGGACTCGAAGGGCGGCTGCGCTCTCGGCTCGGAGGAGGCGGCGAGAGCCGCCCTCCCCCCCCCCACCCGCGGGTTTGTTTACATCCCGATCTCGCGAGAGCCTCCGCCACAGCCTCCGCGCACGTGGGCGAAGGCGGGACGACGCGTCATCGCGGGGCGGGGAACGGCCACGCCCACGCCGTGTTTACTTTCCGCGCGACCGTGCGCGGTGACGTAGCGGGAACGGGGCCTGGGGGAGTGGGAGCGGCCTGGCTGAAGGAAATGGCAGCGAAGGGGCAGCCAGGGGACCCCGCGGAGGTGCTCGGAGCCTCTCCCTGCCCGTTATCCTGCCTTTTGCTCAGTTTAGCTGTTGGGGGGTGTTCGCGGAGCGGCTGCAGCCGCGTCGTACCCTCGCAGGCTGCTCCTGGTGTCTCTGGGATGCAGCTGGGCCTGGAAGTTCCGCAGCTGGCAGCGCGGGGCGACACCCCTCTCGCCGTCACCCGGAATGGACCTCGGGAACCCCACCCTGCGCTTCCAAACAGGAGCGACAGGAGCATAAGGCAGCGCTGCTCCGCACAGAATGCCTCTTACCGGGGCAGGAACCGCTCCTTGTGCCTCTGACCCTGAAGAAAATTCCCAGGCAGAGCTGCTCGGCTGTCGGTGCCCCGCAGGAGAATCGTCCTCTGGAAAAGAAACCACAAATAACGGTGTTTAGAGGCTTTTCATTCTTTTTGGAGAGTGAAACGGGGATTTCGGCAGCCCCGTTATGATGGAGAACCATGGTTTTGCACATACTGGAGCTTTATTTGACAAAGAGATGGTGTAAGTCAGGCTTTTCCCGTTAGCTCTGAATTCTCACGTTCCCCTGTCCCAGCTTTGGTAACTAATTTCCGAGAAGCCAGATGCTAGGCAGGTGGGTAAAGATTACAGAAAAGCAAACTGCTATCAGTTTAGACCGGCAGGTTTAGGGGAGCTGCAGAGGAGCTGTGCCTGATGTGCCATTCCAACATCATGCACAGCAAAACTTTATCGTTGGCTGTTCAGTTACAGTCAATCCCTCCTCAGATCTCTGTAGCAATGGTAACGTACACAGAGAGCAGATCTGACTGCAACCCTTAATCCTAAGATTAATGAAATAAATTACCACCTTGGCCACTGGAGTAAAATACTGGCCTGTAACCACCCTGTTAAAAACAAAATACAGGTTAGATATTGCTACAGTTAAAACAGTATAAAGCAAGATCAGTTCCATATCACAACTACACAAAGCATCATTTCATCTACCGCAGTGAACAATTAGATTTTATGAATTCAAAATCAGCACAGAAGTGCTCAAGAGAACTTCAGCTTGCAACTTAAATAAAAAAGGCACCCCCATCAGATTTTCAGGTGTTTTATTCAGGTGAGCATACACATGGTCCACATACTCGATGAAAAGTCATCAAATAACTTAAAGAACTTGTGTTGAACAGTATTAGCAGCACCATCAGTATTGGAATAGCAGAGAGTTTGTGCTCCGGAGGGTAAAAACGCCATCATTCCGAGGAGGGAATGGGAATGGCTTTCTAGGATGCTTTTGGGAGGTTTTAAAACACACACTTGTTTTTTTTCTGCTAAATACTTCTGACGATTAATGTTACAAAAAATACAACTAAGTTAAGATACTGCATAGTATTTTAATTAACAGAAGGAAAGAGACATTGAGCTGTGTAAGAGTGAGAGTCGCCATCTCTGCCTCCGCGTACATTTCATTTCTGAGTAGAGAAATCTAAACTTTAAAAGCAAAATATAGACCTAGTGTATTCTCTAAAAGACACACTTGAGGTGGAACGTATAGTACTACGAAAATACATATCTTCCATTCTGTTTAATAATTTACTTTAGTTAAAAAGTTGTGAAACCCTTGTCACGAGAGCGTATACAAAGTCATGATTTTAGGAAATTAACAAAAAGGATTCTTCTTTTTTTTTTTTAAAACAACGTTTAGCCCTGATGTAACAATTATACAAGGGAGAGAAGAGACTACGTTTGATATGAAGGAGTACAAATTTACACACATTTTACAGTGACCGATACCCTAAACACATCTACAAAATTCACAGTTATAATACAAGCAAGTACAGGGCTGGGGTAAAGCCATTTCCATACCAAAAAATGTTCCTATTTTAAAAAAAGGATAAAATGGGAAGAGTTTCAAAACTGCTGCACCGACTTGTTAAAATTCTAAACCCGACCAAAATACTCTCGGGGAAGAGCGACGCCCTTCAGCAGACACAGACAGCTTTCCTGGGGGGGTGGAAGAGCGAGCTGCTCAGCTTCTTCTGGCCGCGCAGGCTGCGCCGCATGGTCAGCTTGTTTGAGTTCTTGCGCTGTGAAGTCGCAGACATTCCTTCGGACTGGACGCTCATGTTTCGGCTCAGGCTGCGTCTTGGTTTCTTCACAGCTGGCCCAGAGTTGGATTCTTCCAATGTCCTTTTAAAGTTTGCTGTGGGTGTCCTCTCTCCATCTTGGGCTTTTGTTTGGCCATTAGGAGACACCTTGAAGCCTTTTTGGTCCATGCCTGAATTTGTGGAGTTGGAAGGGGAGAGACTGACTGACAAACCATTACTATAGGACTCCTGTATCCTCAAAGCCAGTGCTTTGCTGCACTTCTCCTCCTGGGGGCCTGAATCCTTCAGAGTAGCTCCCGATGAAGGTAAACTGCTTTTGGCAATCTCGTTTGGCAGCTCTAAGTATTTTTCTGAGATCATGTTGCTATGCATGAGGGGAGGAACAGGCTCAGAAGCAGTCAGTCGTGGCCACACGTCATCTTCTAAAAGCTGAGGGGAAAATTAAAGAAAATATTTAGGCATAATTATTTAACTTGCTTGATCCTTTGAGGTTTGAGACAGAGTGTGACGGCTCTAAACCTTATCAGGGGCAGAAAAATCCTACTCCAGCACTGTTTGCTTTTCTTCATGTTAAGAAACAGATTCAGACTGCACGTCTGAGCGTGGTACTGAGTGCACACCAGCTTCCTAAATGCATTTACTTCCTACCTGAAGGGAAGTTGTAGTCAGGTGGGGGTCAGGCTCTTCTCCCAGGCATCTAGCACCAGGACAAGAGGGCAGAGCCTGAAGCTGCCAGGGGAGGTTTAGGCTGGTTAGGAGGGAGGTCCGATCACCTCACAGAAAGGGTGCTCAGACACTGGAATGGACTACACAGGGCAGTGGTGGAGTCCCCATCCCTGGAGGTGTTGAAGGACACCCTGGCTGTGGCCCTTAGTGGGATGATGTTAGGTCCTGGGCTGGGCTGGATGAGCTCAGGGGGGCTTTTCCAGTCTCAATCATTCTGTTATTTCAGTTGTCCAGCCTGCAAGTGCCTCAACAGCAGAATAACCTTTGCACTCGGGGCTGTTAAGAGCCTGGGCACCTTTCTTTCTGCTGCTAGAAAATGCTGAGGGAGCCACATGCCCCTGCTGTTCACTCAGGAAGCCGTGCAGAAAGACAATCTCTTTCCTGTGGTTTCCACCAGATGTGACTTCCCATCCCTCAGACACAGTGATGAAAGCACCTGCACTGCCACCAAAGACTTGACACATCATCCGACGGCCAAGCGCTATCAGCACAAACAGCCGAATTCACCTTCTGACCTTTGTACCCTTTAGGGTTCTCAGTTACTGCATAACCAGGTTATCAGGGAGACTGACCAGCTCTTCAGCGAGGGCATCCTGTCTGCACACACTGCTACTCTGAAAACAGGTACTGTTTGTGGGAGCCAGGGCTTCCTGAGCTCTAACCTCACCTTTAGCTACTCAGTTTTCACAGCCTTTGAGGAGATTTTGCCTCATTCTCAGTTTTACCTACAGGAAAAACCAGGACAACACTTGCTTTTGCTATCCACAGGGGCATTATGGCAATGAGGATTAATGCGGTGCCCCAAAGAGATGAATTATGACCTTATTAACGATTTAATTGTGAAGCAATCCCTTGTTCCTCAGCAAGTCCTTCACAGCAAATTTCAAGGCCATGTTACTCTACATACTGTCAGCCTAAGGCAAATGAGAAAGTCAGGGTCTGAAACCTCAGATGTGCACACAGCTGAATTGGTCTAAGTCCACACCACCCCTCAAACGCTTTTCAAGTCACAACCCAGAGTAACTCCATCTTCAGACAGGGATCCAGGACTGCTCAGCACTTGGGAGAAATCTAATAGAATCACAGAATGGCCAGGGTTGGAAGGGACCTTAAAGATCAACTAGTTCCAGCATCAGGAACTAGAGCAGGACAGGGACACCTTCACTAGAGCAGATTACTCAGGGACCCAGCCACCCTGGCCTTCAACATTGCCAGGGATGGGGCAGCCACAACATCCTTGGGCAACCTGTTCCAGCATCTCACCACCCTCACAGGAGAGGATTTGTTCCTCATGTCCAACCTCAATCTCCTCTCTTCAAGTTTGGAACGCTTTCCCCTTGTCCTCTCGCTACCACTCATGTCAAAAGCCCTCCCCCAGCTTTCTTGTAGCCCCCTTCAGATGTCAGAAAGCTGCTAGAAGGTCACCTGGGAGCCTCTTCCAGGCAGAACAACAATAGTAAGGTTTAATGAAATGCTCCCAAAGAGCAAATACCCAGCATTGTTTCTAGCGTCTAGACTTGGTTTTCCACTCTCCTTTCTACTCCCTTGTTGCTCTCCATCTGTTGGTAAAACCTAGACACTGTTATTTTACTGCATATAGCAAAGCAAGGGGCAAGACCTTTACAGGTTGTTATTTCAGAGGTTATTTGTGCGGGGAACTTGCACACCCAGAACAGCTCTGGCAACGTTACTTTATTAGCAAAACTGACCTCTTGAAACCCTGTCTCTAGCCACGACTTCGGGTTCATGTTGTTATTGTGCAAGATGCCGGACGCTGGCTCTTACTGCCAGTATGTTTGTCCAGTGTGAGTAGCTGAGATGGGGTAGGGCTTTGGGAAGCAGCTGAACTTAGAGGATGGACTAAATGATGACGTAACGAAAGCAGGAAAATAATACATGAGTCACCGACTTCATTTCTCAACAACCTAATCCATCACCTTCTGTCACTGACCCCAAGAACACTTGAATTAATTTGTTACTAGGAATTGTGGCCAGAAGGATGTGCAATTAAGAAAGACTTCTGGTCTGTTGAGACACTTTGGTTTAGTCTCTGTTTCACTGGAAGAGATTTTCAGTAAATCCACTGCAGAAATGCTTCTTCCTGGGTATTTTACAGTCAGAGCTCCATGCTGATTCCATGAGTACCGATAACAGATCGCACATGAGCCATACAGGACCATCGGAAATGTTTGCGAGTATTCTGAATGCAAATGATTTTCTCCACTGATGATTCTGCTCTATTTTAAGCTCAAATTTTCGTGTATTTTGCTAAACTGGGTGGAAGGAGGCAAAGTTTGAGCTTGTCATTTTATTAGCGGTTTGTTTCTACCAAGGGAACGTTAAGGGCTCCTTTTCTAATTGTTGCTTCCTTTTTACTTTGCCCAAAGGACAGTTACCCAAAGACACTGCAGAACATCAAAGGGCAGTTACTTAAATCAGGAGCAGCTGGTAATTACAGAAACAAACATGCACAGCTAACTAAACCCCAGTTCTGAGAGAGAGAAAAAGAAGAAAAGCTCTGCTTTATGTTACATTTCTGACCTGAAGAAAGACCTCGCTTTGTAATGCCTTCTTCCTCTAACGAAGGACATTAAATCAACTCCAGGAAGATAATAACATCTCCCAGTCCAGAAAGAAAACATTCTTTACAACAAGGAGCTGTTTGAACACATTAACCCATGGGTTACCTTCACACACACACACACCACAAGCACACAGAACCAAAGCAAACCCCAGCAGGCTGAACACCACCACGCCCACAGCAGTGTGCAGGTTTTTCTCTTGTATAAAGCTGTGATGCCCATAGTGTGATTCTCCTTCCAGTACCCACCTCTGATCTTGGGGGGATTTAGAGCTGTGTGACCTGTGTGTGTGAAGCTGTTAATCTCTTCCACATTAAGGAGGGAATACAGATCAACAACTACTAAGTGATCAGGATTTTAAGAGTTCTGGAAGCACTGCATCCGTAAGTTCAGCAATTCTGAGGAGTTCATACATCAATACAACAGAAAAATCAACACTCAGGAGTGGCTTCAGCTTTAAAGTGTAATGTAAAGGTTCTACTTCAAGTGCTGGCGGGTCCTACTACACCACTGCACATCCATAGGCCACACAAAAAACTACCACCCAGTAAGCAAAGGGAGATTGAGATGTATTTAATGAGCTCCACAATCAGAAGCAGAACATTTAGAAGACTGGTACAAACTGTTACCTTGACAGGGGGGGTACAGCAGCGAGAGGGTGTCGTGACATTTGTATCGGGGCTGCTGTAGCAGGGGCTCTCTGCCAAGTTGAGATACAGCTCCTCTTCATTCTCCAGGTTGCTTTTGCTGTCCTGCACCGGCGAGATGCAGATGACGATGGCACTAGTGTTATCTGCACGAAGCATTCGCTGCCTCCACCGGCCCAGCGCTCTGTTCACCAGCATTTTGGCACAGGACTGTCGGTGCTCCCCCTTGACATCAGAAGGAAGGGACAGAGAAACCAATCAGGTCTGCTTGAGCTTATGAACGGAGGATGGACAGACTGTGCGGCACAGCCCGAGATGCACATTAGAGAATCATAGAATCACAGAATCATTAGGGATTGGAAGGGACCTTGAAAGATCATCCAGTCCAATCCCCCTGCCACAGCAGGATCCCCTAGACCAAGTCACACAGGAACACATCCAGGCAGGTCTTGAACATCTCCAGAGAAGGAGACTCCACAACCTCTGTGGGCAGCCTGTTCCAGTGCTCTGTCACCCTCATTGGGAAGAAGTTCCTTCCCACACAGCACGTGCTAAAGTAGCTGAATTCAGAAACACAAGAAGAAATATTAATTGAAACAGATCTTGATTCCTAGTGAAATACAACTTCAAAATCATTAATGACAAAATCCTCCTATATATGAGTCCTTTGAACCCTAAAGCTGAAGCAATGAGTTTAACAAATAGCCTGAGTTTAGTCCATCCTACCAGTCTTTCCAAAAAGCTTTTCAGAAGGTTTACAGACTATTTACCCTCAGGCTCAGACACTCCACTACAAGTGTCACCCAATGACAGGGTAACGTGCAATGGAACAGGGTAATGAGCTGGAACAGAGGAGGTTCCACATCAGTACGAGAAGGAACTTCTTCCTGGTCAGGGTGACAGAGCACTGGAAGGGGCTGCCCAGGGAGGTTATTGGAGTCTCCTCCTCTGCAGATGCTCAAAATACAAGTGGACTGTTCCTGTGCATCTGGACCCAGGGGATCGTGCTGTGGCAGGGGGACTGCATAATCTTTCAAGGTCCCTTCCAATCCTAATGTTCTGTGATTCTATGATCTAAATTCACAACTATTCCATAATATAGTGTTAATTTTCCACAGTGACACAGAACCACTGCTCTCACCATTAAGTATTTTTTCTCCTCATGATCCTGGCACATGGAAATAGCGTCTTGCGGTGGGATCATGTTCCACAGTCCATCACTGCCAAGGATAATGTATTTGTGCTTCTGGGGATCAATTGTGTGCACGCTAGTGTCAGGCTCAGGAGACACAACAAATTCACCGCTGTAGAAGTCGTAACTCCAAAGGTCACCTAGAGAAGAAAAGGGGTCTTTGAACTGTTCCCTTACACAGGAAAGGATGAACCTTGGAAACTCCAGAGAAATGTTCCCATGAAAACAACCACCACCAGTCTCAAATCATCAACACAAAGTCACTCCAGCACGATCACTGCTCTGCTGCTATCACTTTCCCAACCTATTTATTAATTACAATTTAGACCAACTGTCTTCAAGCTACCTTGTATTTCTAAGTGTAAGACACATTCAGAGAAAGGGGAAGTGTAACAGATCATACCTAGAAAACCATGAAACCTCAATATCCAAACTGAAACCCATCTGAACAACTCAAGTTCTTTGAAAGCAGAAGCAAAGCCCACATCCAGCTGGCAGAAACCTGCCTTTCCCATTATTTGTGCAAACACTGCAGCAAAACCAAAGCATAACCTTATGTACAGGGAATCGTGGCTCAGTTTACAGAGCTAGGCTGGGGTTGGGCGAGGTGGAAAGATCATGTAACACCCTTTTCACACCCTCACTATCATACACAGCGCTAGACTTTGTGCTGTCACACGACAACACGCTGTCCTGCACACCCTAACAAGCCCTGCTTATGAAAGATAAAATGCAACGAGCCAAACAAGCTAAAATCCACCTTTTCATAGGCAAAGCACTGAACTACCCTTTTTAAAAAGCTTTCCCTATGAACTTCTCTTCCCCATTCCTCCTCCTCCTTCCCCAACATCAGCATTACTTTCAAAGCGGTGCAGTGCCGCATTAAGAGTGTCCTTCCAGCTGAACACCATGTGCCAAACTCTGGAGCTGGAAAGAAGCCACAGGAGCACAAGTTGTGCCTGGGCTCCAGCAGGAAAGCAGAAAATGAGAGCTGAAGCCTCTCCCTTGGAAGGCCTCATGCAGGGAGCCTTTCTATTTTTAAATATTTCTTGCTACACCAATGAGTTTGGGGTCACCTCACCAAGAACCTGAGCTGAATCCCAGTAACACATCTGAAACGAAATATCTATTGATGGGTTCAAGTGCTTCCTCCAAACCACCCTCCATGAGTAAAAAATACTCATGAGGAAAATGCCTCTCCATATCAATCTATTCCTATGGCATTTATCAAACACACTTGGACAAATAACATCCTTTGCAAAGGCTGGATCTTTAAAACTAGAATGCTGTGATGTTACACTCACACCTTCCCTTCCTCTTCCTTCATGTTCATAAATACCTTCCCACAGCGATAAGCAATGAAAGCCATGTTACTGTTTGCAAGCACTGGCTATGTTTTTCTGTCCAGATCATGTGGCTTTAAAAGTAGAACTTAATTAAAATGTCAGGGCTGAAAAGCATTGGGGAGCTTTAGAAGTCCAGGTTAAGGGAAAGGTTTTGTCAGGTTTTTTTCTTCTGCTTTTTGCTGGCTTCACAAAACATGCCTGCAGCCTTCTTCTGCATCCACCACCACCACCCTTTCAAAGATAATAAATAAGCTTTTTGTCTTCCTACTTCCTTCCATTAGCTTTGCCTTAAGCTATCAAGCAGCTGAAAAGACTTCTCCAGAACCAGGAAAGGGAATACTTCAACTCAATTACTCCACTTGAGCATAGCAAGTAGGGATGGTCCATCCTCATTAAAGCACCAACTCACGGTTGCTGAGGCAGCAGCAGCCAGCACAGGCTTTAAGGAGCACTAATTAAAAGCCCAGCCTGCTTGTAGAGGTGCACTCTCCTCCCAGACTCACAACAAAACAAGCCAGCTGGCAACAGGATCAAAATAATACAAGAGCTGAGGCTGCGGCGCAGCGACTATTGTAAAAAAATTGCCGCAAAAGGCTTCGTGCACGGAGAGTTCTTCATATTGTGTCTACCACCGACACAGCAGAGCTGGGGATCCTACTGCCACCACATCCTGGAATCAGTGGCAGCATCAATTTCCAACACACGTAATATTTTTGTGCTTTTACTTGCTAAGGTTGTTCATATTCATTTAGGAGAAGCGACCAGTTTATTAGCTGAATCATTTTCTAATTAAAAATACTGTTCTGTAAGATAAAAATAACCTGATGCTCTTTAATTTTGGTTCCTCTCCATCCAGCCATCTGCTGCTCTTCCTGACAAAACAGTTGAGTAATCACCAGACTGATTCTAGAGAAACTTCCTCCAAGAGGAATGTGGCTCCTCATGGGGATAATGGAAAACATCACATCCCTTACAGAGGGGACTCCAGAGTCAAATCCAGGTGCACATCTGCACGTAAGACACAGCTCTACAGTACTATCACTTTTCATGGAAGGGGCAGAAAGAGAGAAAATTAGGTACCACAACAAGAAAGTCCTTTTCTCTGAAAGAGAAGATGATCCACACCAGCTCACCAACTCATCTCCTGCTCTTGAGATGTTTAAAAGCCACCTGGATATGTTCTTGCGCAACATCGTCTAGGTGGCCCTGCTCTGGCAGGGGGATTGGACTAGATGATCTTCCAAGGTCCCTTCCAATACTGTGTGGTACTGTAACTCACAGCTTCAACAGCTAAGTTTATTGAACAGGTATATTCTGACAAAGCTTACTTCAACTCATCTCCTGTGCCATCACCACTGCTAAAGCAACATTCAACAGGTGGTGTAAAGGTACAGTGAGAACTGAACCTCCATGAGTTTTAAACTCAACTGCATCATCATCTGTTCAAGAGCTGAATAATTCAAGGAGCCAAAAAACTTCAGGCAAGTCTGGAACTAGTGAAAGCTAGAGAAGCTCCTGAATGTCACAAATTGAATAAAGCCTTGTGCTCTGACCCAAGAGAAAAGTTCTACAAAGTATATTTGAAGCCTGAGGCATAAAGAAAAATCCAGATTCTTCCTTCCTCAGCCTGGAAGGGAACAACCAGTACTTGTGGTTACCCTGAAGAACAGGAAAACTGCCTTCTGTGTGAATCTATCGTGAGACTCCTCCCATAAAGCTGTAACCTCAGACTAATCAAGCCAGCAAGTGATCCCTGTTAGAACAGTAGGGCAACGAGGAGTTCCTCACCCCATGACTAACTCTCATATATCCTTCAACTCCCAGACAGCGACAGCCAACCGAGGTCACGAGGGTGAGCTACTATTTTATTTTCTTTCTTCCAAAGGGCAGAGCACACAGATTAGGGCGATGCTTTTTAGAGCTGCTGCATAGACAGAATTCCCCCGTCAGCTGCCCGTCTCTGGCCAGCTGGAGAGCACAGCATCCACAGCAGGAGAGGGTATGTGACAGCCGTCAGCGTCGTCACCGTCTGCGGCACCCTCTGTCACAACTCCGGGCAGGAAAAAGGGAAAGTAAGCCAGAAAGCAGAGTACACGCTTCCCCAGGCCGCACTAAGTGCTCCTGTCCCAAAGCAAGCAGACAGACATGTAACCCTTGAGCAGACTGGGACGCCAGGACAGATAGGCACCGCGATGTGCCAACAGCTAGGGTTACACAACTGGAACACCAGTCTGACTGTGCTTTGTGAGCTCTACTATTTCTATTCCAAACTAAAAACCAAACCTTTACAAAACTTAGCAGTCTTGTTCTCTAACAACTTACACACCAGGAGTATTTCTTTTGGTGTGAGGCTTACAGGTATTTATTTTTGAAATGGTAATTAGCAGCTTTCCTTCCACATCTCCCAGAAAAATAATCTCTGTTCCTTTGTCATGACTGAAGCCAGAATAATACATGAAGTTCTACACAAAAATTACCTTCCATCTTCCAAAATTAATTGAAATAATCTACTAAAGGAAGGGGAAGTTAACTTAGCTACCTATAAACTATCAAAATACGTGTTGTATCTTATCTGCTTATTATTATCTTTTAAAATACAATTTTAAAACTTACTTATAACTCGGCTGCTGCCAGGAAAGCAACTGACGTGACAAACAAAAACACTTATTGTGTAAGTAGACGGGATTGGACTAAGCCCAAAGCCTTCTTATAGCTAAAGTATGTCCAGAAGTCATATAAATCAAACTTTTTTCATTTATGGTTCTGCAGAACGCTGCTTTGAATACAAAAATATCTTTTGGTTTTAACAGAAGAAAGAAAAGTTGACTTTTATAAGTCAGTCCAAAACAAAAACTGAGTTTGATCAATCCCAGATCTTTTCCAAATCAAAGTTTTATCCAAAAGGTCTGTTAGAACAAAGAGAAGACTTGCAGAACTTCCTTTTTGCCTCTGTCAGCGAGGCAGCGCTGCTAGGAAACGAATCTCGGCAAAAACACGGACAGTAACCACCGAAAACCACTCTGGGCTGAGCTGAGGTGGGAAAGCTGGTCACCAGAACTCAGGGCAACCTGGTCCTGCAGCCACCAGAGGGCATCTTCACTGCAGTCTGAAGAGGAACACGGCAGCGTCTGGTCGGCCAAGCCAGGAACGAGTGGACACGGTCCAGTCTGAGAGTTGGGGACAGCGCTGAAGGTAGCAGGAAGTCGTCAAACAGAAGCACTTGAGCCTTTACAACTTCCCCTGCTCCTTTAGGAATAGTTTTTCAGGAGCTTCTTTTACTGAAGTACCTGCAGTAAAACCCAGTGAAAGACTGTCACCTCCTTTAACACAGCTGTGAGGTTTGATGGGGCAGATCTGCATGGTGGAGACTACAAAGACACAGAAGAACTAAGCAGCAGGCACCGGGGAGCAACTGTGCCTATTACATTGGGTAACTTATTTTTAAAAGAAGTAGTTAAATGCTTGTAAAAAACCCCAGTCGATTACAAGACTCTACCCAGATCATTCGAAGAGGGACCACTCCACTAAAATAAGGCAATGAGACTATTACATAACTACACAAAAACAAGGGAAAAGATCTTGCACGTTCCCACATGAATGAGAGGGTTACCTAACGGGTTCCTGGGTCACATTTCATCATTCATTAATCTTAAAAAAAAAAACCAGCTCCACCACTGCAAGGCAATCCCTTACTGCCCAGCTGCAGATCTTGGCTCTCTGGTAGTTCCCAAGAAAAGAGGAGAAAGAGGAGCTTTACTAGAAGCTTTATGAGATTTAGACCTGAACCAATTTACCAGCAACAGAGCTCCTGTAGAACTAAAAGAACCCATTGAAACCCATTTCTGCCGCCACATTTCTAACGATCTTGATCAGGCAGGGGAGAGGAACTCAAACAGCAACTTAAGAAAACTACAAAGAGTTTAAGCTGCACTTAGAGTCAATCTACAAAGCTCAGCAGTCACACCATTTGGCAACTTTCTTCTACTTTCTGGTCTTGTTTCAGATTTACCAGAACACGTTCAGAGCTCAGACTGGGGCATTTCTATACTTATATCCCATAAAAGCATCTTTCAAAGGTGTCCACGTGACCGGCTTTTATTTTCAAAACCGGTTTCCAAAGACACACACACAGACCATTAAGGGTTGGAAGGAACCTCCAGGGGTCAGAGTCCAACCACAACGTTGTTCTGTTTTCCCACAACACGATGTGTCTCATGCTTACAGCCTTGTACTTACCAGCCCAGAAACAGGACTGTGTTGGTGTATTTACATGGATTCTACAGCTGAAACAAAACCTTCCTGCTAGTGTGTGACTGTTACATCACACGTGCACAGGGCAGGCTGGCAGGTCCCCGAGACAGAAGCCGTATTGCAGAGCCTCCAAACACCTTCCCAAGGAGTTTCCTTCTCCCCACAGGGAGACAATAAGCAACACATGATGCAGTGACACACAGACTCTTCAAATACACACGTTGCACGATGGCTTGTTGCCCCTGAGCATCTGCTTTCTGGTACCCAGCAATCTGCACACTCACAGATCTGCCTTACACGGGGGGATTCAAGTAGTCTGAGTTACCTCACGCCTGTTTTAGGAACAAGCAGAGAAAACTTGAGAGCTACCATGAAACTCTGGGTGCCTGGAAACTTACTGCAATGACTACACTCCAAGGAAACAAAATGCTCTTCTGATCAGAAGGGGTAGCAAACCGCAAGATGAACAATTTGAGACTGCATGGGGTTCATCACTCTCTTTTACAGAGCAATTGGGTGTAAAGAAAAAGGTTTTCATTGCCAAGAAAAGGTCAGCAGATGGAGCTTTGCTTAAAATGCAGGACACTGCTGCAGTTGAAAATATTTCACTACAAGACTTCAAACCTGCAACACAGTCAAAGCAACGAAGATAATTTATAGAGACAGCAAGAAGCCTAAACATTTCTGACTTGTTACGGGGCTATAAATTAAACATCACTTAAATGCAGTCACTGCTGTCACAAGCAGCAGTGCTAATAAAAATTGCAGAGCACAGATGCTTATTTTAGGGCAGAAACACACCGCAGACAACCAGAACAGGGGAAGGAACCTCAACTGAACTAATCTGGCAGAAGAACTCTGACTGCACCAGTATCCTTTCTGCTGTCCAAATACCTAGGCGGTCCTGCTGGGTCAGGGGGATTGGGACTGGATGATCTTTTGAGGGCCCTTCCAATCCCTAATAACTGGATCTAGGGGATCCTGCTGGGTCAGAGGGGCTGGACTGGATGATCTTCCGAGGTCCCTTCCAATCCCTAATGTTCTGTGATTCTGTGATCTGACCAACGCAATAATTTTTCCATGGTGGTTTATTGCTGCCATGTCTACACCTCTGCTGCATTCCCTACAGATTTAAGGACTGGATGAGACTACATCAAAATCTTTAAGTGAGACGACAGAAAGATTCACATTTTTCAAAAACAAACCACTTATGTTCCAGAGATTTTAATCTGACAGCATCTTACAGACAGTAAACTCACTCTGGTGTTCTGAAGGGACTAACACCACTTACAACTCTATGTTTCGCTCCACAGTGCGGAGCAAAGCGTCAAGATTCTTGCACTCCTATTAAAAATCACTGTCCAATTATTGTCCAGTCTGGATTCTATCAAGAGTAACAACTGAGTTTGGCCTTAGAATCTCTGCGTTAGATCTCAGTGGGATTGACCGGAGTACTGGTAACCCATAAACGTCACCACTGACAGTTATTACTCCCCTTGGAGGGACTCCAGCGCAGCAATGCTGTGCCAACTCGGGTAGCAATCTGGGAGCCAGCCAGGAGGTCGAGCGGGGCCTCAACAGCATGAATGCAAATGGTTTGAGTTGTGGTAGGTCTTTTGTAAGGAGCGTAAGGGGCATGCTGGCCTCCAAAAGAAGTTAAATCCTGTTTCCAAACTGTGAGCGTCTGTGCACCATCTGGGTCCTACAGAGCGAAGCAGCTGCGCTCCTTTTTCCAGGAGGTTTGTCATACCTCCTCAGAACAGAATGAGGAGAAGCCATGAAGGCTCCTTGAGCAAACACCAAAACACAGGTCACCCTATAAATCTGTCTCCCCATGAAGATGCCAAAGCTCTTCTCTAAGCTTTCAGATCTGCTACCTTTTGAAACTAAGAATTGTTTAAAGGGAGATGGTTCTCATTTCTTAGACCCAAACTTCTCCAGACATCCTCTTCACTTAACAGGAAACACTGCAGCAACAAGCTAACAGATGCATCATTCCTTGAATTCCCACCTGCACACAAACACCAGCCAAATCTTTTTATTCAACTTGCTGAGAAGAATCAGATCAGAAGTCATCATGATATTTAAACAAACAACACACTCACAATCACAGAAATGAAAGATTGCTCAAGATGAAGCACACACTTTGCAACCTATGAGGAGCACAAACTCTTCTGCACAGAAGAGGGTCATGTTGTTCAGAGGATTAAGATCTGTGTTTGCTAGTTATCTATTCACTCCAAAGAATCTACTCAAACTCGTGTCAGTTTTAATAGCCATAAACATCTACCTTGCCTAAAACAAGATACATCAAGAAAAACACCCATAACATTAACACTCCAATAAAACTCCTTCCTTGGCACACAGGTCTCCTTTACAATGTTAGTTATCACTGCAAAATTCTTCCCAACACTGGACAAGTCCAAGTGAAAAAGAAATCCCAGCCTCTGAAACCAGACACAGCAATGCTATGTGACCACCCAGACGATCACAGTCCCAGAACAGACTGTCCTCCTGCCACAGCACCAGCTGACCTAGGAGCACTGATGACACTATCACAGAGTGGAGCCAAGCTTGCCAAGACTAATTTAAGTCACAGGACTGTTCCCACAGGTAAAAATACGCTACTACGTTTCCATAAAGCTGAACTTACACAAAGGACAAAGGGAGGAAGGACACAAACTGAACTGCAGAAGACTGGAACTCAGCAATGAAAATTAAGGAAACACCCAGCCAGGAAGCATCAACACTCACAGGCAAGAGGCACCCAAAGATGAAGCTGCAAAGTGTTTTCCAGAAACCACTCAAAACAAGTTTGTGGGTATTGTCCTATGGCTTCCAGCCCTCTGAATAAAGTGTTCCTTAGAGACAGCTCCACTTTACCACCACTCTCATAAAGGCAAGTTACAGACCAAACCTTCATCCCTTTGTTCATTCTGTGCTAAATCTGAAAGAAAACAGGTTCATCACAAAAGGAAGACCAATGTAATTTGGGTGCTATGCAGAAAAACTTACTCTTACCACCACCTAATCAAGAATTACAGTCCTGTTATCTCAGTCATAGAGACACAAACATGTTCTCAGTCTTGGAGACACACCCTGCTTCACACATTTATGTTTGCAATAGAAATTAAGTACCAGCCCTGTAAGACTGCCATTAAAAGTCCTGCGTGTCACACGGCAGGTCCTTCACCCACCAGTGCCACCTTCTACAGCTTCATCTGAAAACTGAAGTCCATACTGTGTTAAAAATACTTGGACAAGGCCTAAGTATTTCGGATAGCCCCATAATCAAGGCAAGGAAGTAAATCCCTGTGAACTCCATGGCTTGTCAAAACAGAGTGTATTTCAGTTCTCGTGGCCTGCGCGCAGCGTTGTCTCGCTTTCCAAACGCGGGCAGGACTTACCGAGCGCTCTGGCAACTGCCAGGAATGGAATCTGGTCGATGACGGTGCTGCGGCGCACGGGGCCATTGTGAGTCAGACGAGGCCTCTTCCAAACGACACGGTTGACGCCAGACTTGTTGATCACACTAAAACCATGAGAAAGAAGCACAGGTTAAAAAGGAAATGAAAGAGTGAACGTTGAGTTTTAACACAAAGGCAGTTAAATGTGCCAATGTGGAGTCAATAATGATGGAACTGTCAAGGAAGTCTACAGCACAATTAAGTATTTCAAACACCCGGTATCACTCAGACACTTTTGGTCCATATTAAGCCAAAGGGAAAAGTGAGAGATGAGGAGAGAAAACGAGGGGAACAAAGACCTGGAAGAAATTCTGGCTGGCTGCAACAACCAGATGTAAAAGTATCTTTTTATTCTGTCAGAGAAAAAGCAGAAATGAATTTGTTTTCCTCAGATGAAGACCATCAGTATCAACTCAGTTGGCTGGAAGTATCAGGTCTCCTTCAGTCTTCTCCATCTGCTAATATTTGGTGTTAAAAACAGCACGGCGTAGTTAAAAAAGCAAAAGAGAAAGAAGCTGCCTTCTGTGGGGATTTCCTTGATGGGGCACCACCATGAAGCCAAAATAAAAGAGGGACTGTTCATAGAATCTGCCAGAAACAGCAGATAGGAAGGAACAGCTCTGCATTTGAATATAAACACCTGCTCAAAGACACTGAGCACTGGGTGTAGTTCTCACAGACCACATTAGAGGGGTCAAAGGAGAAGCTACAGAACGAGTAAGTGGGGCAGCTGCTGTTGAACAGGGGAAAAGGAACAATGACCCATTGAGAAAGAAGAGGTAATGGAGCAAAGCTTGGTCCCAACCAAGTTCAGAACTAGATACTTTAAAGCTAACTTTTATCCAAGCAACAGCTATTGGTAATTAGGAGTCGAGAAGCTCGGGAATAGCCTCAAGATTCCTCATACTGAAGCCATTCAAGATACACTTCCTGAGACTTCAAAGGCCGTAACAACAAGGACATGTTTTTTGCATGCGAGCGCAGCAAAGTCACCAACACCACATCTGAAAAATCGATCCCATCCACTTGTACAACTAATGACCATGCAAAGTTCAGTTATTACCTGAAAGACCTCATCCCACACTCTGAGACTGTTACTAGGAAAATATCCTTTCTAATAAAGGATGCAATTAGCTCTCCCATTAACTTTTCCCAATTTCTTCTCATGAAAGAAAAGACATTAATAAGCACAGCTCTGTTCCACATCACCCTTGCCATTTGCCTCTCAACAGTCAGTCTGGGAGAGACAGGAGCAGCAATAAAAATTAAGGGGTTTTTTTTTAATTAACTATTTCTGTTGAGACAAAATTCCAGGGAAGGATTCTTTGAAGCTTCAAAGACTTTTCAATCTGAGACACACAACTTGGACACAAATTCACAAGTTCTAACATCTAGCAAACCCGCAAAGCTACCGATAAAAGCTGCTCACCCTCCACCTGCCAGAGACACGAACATCTGACGGTTCATGAGCTGACAAGGCTTTTGTAAAAATAAAGTCAACAGGAAAACCTTCAGCCATCTCTGCCTCCCAAGTGCTAAGAGAAGGGAAGTGTGCCCATCCATCTGCTGGGGTATTGTAGACCAGAAGAACAGAGAGCTCCTGTGAAGCTACGCCGAACGCAAGCCCTGAGGTTTGTCTCATAACATTAGTGCCATCTGACAGACCTGCCTGCCTTCCTCCTCGGTCACACCGACCACAACTCGGAGATGCTCGACCACCTGCCAGCTCCTGACAGTGAAGAAGTTACTGATGTCAAGATGCATGCTAAAGCACGGTACTCTAGCATTTTCAACCAGTATTTAGACACAGTGAATATTCCATCTTCTTTCAAATCTAAGAATTTTTTAATATTCTTTAAACAGAAGCTTCCAAGACCCCACTCAACAGCTGCCATTGTCACCCCAGAACAACGCAGAACCCATGAGAAATTAAGAGTTTTGTCTCAAAACTGCTGTGGTTCCACCATCTGACAAACAATGATACAAGCAGCGGATATCTAATCTATATGGAAAGGCTTTAAGAAAAGCCCTGCTCCATACTCCTCAGAATTGAGTGTAAAATAGGGATATTCGACCTATCTCCACTTTGAAAGTGTTTCGTGAGCATTCAGAGTTGTAACCACATCTCAACCCATCAGGAAAACAACGTTTTGTTTATACTACAAAACACAACTTATTCCCCAACAAGTCAAAAAAAAAAAAATCAGAGCACAGATAGGGTAAGAATATAAACAATGAGATGCAGCAGCTTGCTTGCCCCAACCCAAAGAAAGAAGCCTAACCCAAATTCAGCTAGAAAGATGTAGAGATCAAAGCACATTTACCTGCCCCCAAGGCCTTCAATTCTCTCCCTTTCTTTAGGAAGTTCTGGCTTGTGGTCCTGTGTCACCTCCACAGCTCTCACAAAGTCATCTTTGGGGTCATCCTGGACCCCCAGCACCACTCCTGAATCGCCAACATGAGCGACATACATCTTCGACCCACGGATGATCACCACGCTGGCAGTAGTTCCTGACGTGCTCGGGAGACCCGTCATGGTCTTCGGCCACTCTGCTGCAATGTGGGGGAAAAAAGGCAAATAAGAATACGTTTGTTTTTGACTCTGTGGAACTGGTGATGTTTTGAAGAGCCAGGTGAAGGGTGTGCCAGAGGCTTGTGCAACATTACAATAGGGAGCTTACTAACTATAGCGTAGCCTGACTGACGAACCAGTGCCCTCAGGTCCTCCTCAGTTTCGTAACATCACTCCCCATCTACAGCTTAAATTGACACATCTATATAAAGCCAGTACCAAAGCACTGAGATAGAATTCATAAAACTGCCTCCTCCAGTTTAATATTCCAAGCATCACTTGAAAAATAGAGGGGGGAAGTTTGCTCTGTGAATGCTGTACAGGATGGATCAAGCTGTTTGTGAAGGTCTGCTGTTCCTTTCCCTGTATGAAGGGGTAGGAATGTTAACAGTTAGGTCATCTTGCCTGGACACTGACTGGTAATCGTGTTTCCTGGACACCTGGACCCCACTAGAAGGAAATAAAATGCTGGTTTATACGCTGAATGATATTTTAAGTTGAGTAACATCTCAAGTGTTTTATTCACGTGTCCTTTGGGAGGACTGAATAAAGCAGACATTTAACAAGGCCATCCATAACCCTACATCAAATGTTCTGCAGAAGATACCCCCCCCTTGAATTCCAAACAATAAAAGACCTGTACTGACGTGAACTATGCGAGGCTAGGGAAGAACACAGCTTCATTTCCCGTTACAACACCCTCCTCTGTTACATCCAATTCTATTTTCTCTTCTCCCCCTTGCATCTACACACCCAGGCTCTTCCAAAACACCACAGACTGATTGAGGGCTCCTGTGCAACTTGGTCTAGGTGATGCTGCTGTGTCACGGGGACTGGACTAGATGATCTTTCAAGGTCCCTTCCAATCCCTAATGTTCTGTGATACTGTGAGATAACATCCCAGTTCAGACAGATTAGCCATACCAGTCCTCCCTACTTCAGCACTCTCAGAACACACAATCCAAGCTCCTAGTTATCAGTTGATTTCAAACTGTCAACAGCAACCTCATGTTTCTTCTTCACTGCACCCACTCATGTCTTCAGACAAACTCAGATGGGAGACTCAGATCCTTGTCACATTCTGTCTCCTGCACTTCACAAGTCACACTCAGCCAACATCAAAATCCCACTGTGACACACACTCTGTTTGCAGGAAACACCCGAGCCAGACTGCCAAAGCACTACGCTATTTGTTTTCCTACGGCACAACAAACACACAAGGGAAAAAAAAAACCACACCACCGTCAGTCCTTCCCCTCTGTGAAAACAGACCTCTTACATTTCAAAAGTTGTAAGCAGAAGTAAAGGATGAGGAACTAAAAATGCTGTAGAGCCATTGAACCATGTTCAGATGCCCGGGCAAGAAAGAGAAGACACGGGAGAAGTGCTGAAGAAGAGGCAGAAATAAAGAGAGGCAGAAATAAATAGACAAAAGCTGCATTTCCTCAGTGGTAGCTACCAAGACATCCAGCACAATTTAAACAGCTAGGTTCTAACAGGGTTCTAGCTTAGTGTTTAAATATTCAAAGGCACTTCTCTCCCTAGCAGCAGCTTTACTTCCAGAACACATTCAACCAGCTTATTGCAAGTACTGTGGATATTAAATCCAACACATTCCAAACGGAAAGCAAAGGAGGGAGGAAGCCAAGCAGTAATGAAGAACTTCAACCATGCACTCAAGAGCAAACAAGCTGCAACTAACGAGCTTCTGTCAGCATCACAATCCCTTAACAGCAATAACACGTATTAGGGAGTCAAATTGGTCTTTATAGGAATGGAGAGCACAGAAAGTACAATCACCCACTTGTGAGAAAAAGAATGACAGAGCAGCCTCTGACTTTGGGCTCTAACAGAACCAGAAACAAGACCTGCCCATCACCGAGGGATTTCAGTTCATGCCTTGCTTCCCTGTGCCCATGAGTGTTAGATACAACAAAGCCTACTGCTTTCTTCAGGGATGGGGTTTCAGCAGAAATCAGCACGTGTCAAAGCTCCTGAGTTTTCTTCTGAGCCCAAGTCACCCAACTCCTCCACACATCAGGAGCATGGTTTTATCAGCACTATATCTGCAGCAACAGAACCCCTTTCTAAAACAGTTTCTCCCCTCTTCAAAGACCAGTACCCTTTGTTCAGTTTGGTTGAGTCTATAAACCCAACTGGTTTTGCAGGGGCACAAGAACTGAAGTTGTTACCCACTGCCTAGGACAGGAAAAAGGAACAGGTTTGCTGAGGTGGTCCTGCTCTGGCAGAAGGATCGGGACTAGATGATCTTCTCAAGTCCCTTCGAATCCCTAATGTTCTGTAATTCTGTGATTCAAGCAAATCTTGGTTACATCTTGTCTTTCCTTTTATTCATTTGAAAAGAAGTTTGTGCCAACTATAGGGAAACCCTAAAACCAAACACACAGGAGGTTACAATCAAGGTTTTCCTCCTGGCTGAATTTTCCTGTGTACTTCCATGACCCAGACTGTTCTTGTATTTGTATGAAAGACATAAGATGAAATATTTTGACTGAGGAAAAAGTGAAAGCCCAGTATTTATTTCAATAAGACACCACAGTAGTCCAAATGACCAGGTATGATCCAAAGGCATTTTCTCCTCTAAAAACTGAGACTAGGTATGAACTAACAGTTAGAAGTCACAGCTCACTCGACTCTTCCTTCGGTAGAAGCACCAGCTCTAGCTGCCATTCTTATCTAAATATGTAAGTAACACCAGAAGCATCTCTGCAGACGTTTAAAACCCTCCTGGATATGTTCCTGTGCAGATGGGTCTAGATGGCCCTGCTGTGGCACGGGGATTCGACTAGATCTTTTGAGGTCCCTTCCAATCCCTAATGTTCTGTGATGAAGACATGCCAGGACACACATGTCTCCACTACAGCCAGGGGCTTCAGAGCTGAGAATCATATAGTTATAGAAGTGTCGAGAGTGGGAGATAAACCCTCGCCTGTGTCTAGCGGGATGCTGACAACACTGCCTGTTAGAGGCTCTCGCAATACCTGCCCACAAAATGCCACAGTTCCAGAGGAACAGATGCACTTCCCACTCTGCCAAGGCAAAAAAAAAAGGCAGCATGTTAAGTGTTCACGCTATCTGAATCTATCACATTTACCATCTACTTTGTTCCTCACAACAGTAAACAGCTTTGAGCTCCTCTTCCCATGGCCATCAACTGCAAGAAACGAAGACTCCAGCCTTTATACCAAAAACCCCACATTCTTCTCCTGCCCCCATTTCAAGATCCCAAATTACTTTCATGTCCAAAGTGGTTAGAAATGGTCAGGAAAATTATTGAAGTGAAATTGTCACTGGGATTACATAACCTGAGAAGATACAGCAATGCTTTTCTCCCACAGAACTCCAGCACACACAGGAGGATCAGTAAGAACAAACACGCCATGTAGATGTTTACCACATACCCTACCTAAACCTGTCATCAAATGCTCATAGCTCACTGCTTTTCTTTCTCATAATTTTAATTAGTTCCACAAGCCCTGTACTATTTGCTCAACACTCATTACTAAAATGGTATTTCCTGCTGTCACCCCACCTCTCTGTGTTTTGTATTCACACTGAGTTTCAGTGACAAACAACAGACGAGGGATAACGCAACTAAAACCCAACCTCTTATCTTTCCCCCCCATACCATCTCCCCCTATCCGCACACCTTCTGCCTTATCACACAACTGTGCAGCCTGGGAGGTCGTGTGCCACGCACCGCTCCTTCCCCGGGTGAAGGTTATGGTCAGGTTCTGCTGGTTCTGAACTTCACATCCTTTTTTTTTTTTTCAGTGCTGTTCCTTCCCCATTTCTTTTCAAGTATCTGACATTCGCACTTCAGCAAATAAAGTTGTGCTCTTCAAGAAAAACGAAAATGAAACTGGTTTGACACTCTAATCCCTACCCCATGAATCACTTCTTTGAAACCTCTAAGTGCAGCGGTTGGTTTTTCTGGTTTGCCGCCCGAGCCCGGCTGTCAGCATCGTTGTTTTCAATCCAGTTTTACTGTGTTCCTCTCCTGCCTGCCTTGTCTTTGTAAGCTGTTCTTGAATTCTCTCTTTCTGGGGCTTCTGAATACATGAATGCATAAACACCACACACACACTTCACACATTCTGTATAAACAACCGACATAATCTGAGCCGTAGCCTTCACAACAAAAAAATACCCCTTTCAAAAACTCCACAGTCCCCCCCAGACCTCAGGGAGGAAGAGTACAAGACAATTACTGTCACTTTCATCTTCACCTGTACTCTTGTTTACCCCTTTAGGAACCCAGCTTCTACCCTACTGCAGTCAAGCAGGAGATCTCCATAATCTCCAGCGTACCAAGCGTGTTTTCTGTTTGGTCAGGGACGTTGTATATTCCTCAACGCTCAGACAATAAAATGAGCCAGTGATGATCCCTCACTGCACAGCTACATCACTAATCCTCCCATGAGGACTCGAGAGAAACAGTTGAAATCAGGGCACAATTACGGAAAAAGCAGTCCCAGCTCTTTTAAGTCTGATACAACCGCTGTTTTCCTTTTTCCTTTTCACAGTACTCTGGGACTAAGGCAAATCTAAGAGGAGGAGCGGGTGTAGTGCACTTCTTGAAGACAAGATGAAAACCTCCCAGTAAATCGAATTTGGTGACTGAAAACAAACCGCAGCTCGATCATCAAAACCATCCTACAGCGCATCCTCGCCCTCTAATGCTCTCTTCTCTCGGCCAGCTTGCTCTCCAGTTTTTCTTGTTTCACCCATTCACTTTCTCCAACAAGTCAAATCACCCCCTGCGCCTCCTGCCCTCCCCACTCCCCGCACACAGCCCCAGAGATGCTCCCGCGGACACGGAGCACAGAACCTACAACAGTGTGGGGTCGGGGGGAGAAAAAGGGGGCAAAAAGGGGGATGTCGCGGCTCAGGGGACACCAGGACACGGGGACAGGTGGTGGTGCGGGGGGTGGCAGGGGGATCCCCTGCAGCTCAGTCAGCAAGGGACCCAGGGGAGCGGCACGGCGGGGCGGGAAGGCCTCGGGCCGCGCTACCCCCGGCGGGGCCGGGAGGGGGCCGAGTGGCCCGGCTGTGGTTGGGAGGTTCCGTTCGCCCGGTACTTACGCAGCTTCTTCCACATGGCGCGGTGACAAGCGATGAAGCCCTTGCGCAGGGCCGCGCACACCTCGGCCGGCTCCGCCGAGGCGAAACCCTTCTGCTTCTTGATGAAGCCCCACAGGTTCTCCCTGGCGAATTGGGCCGCCTCCCGCCCGCCGTGGCCGTCGCACACGGCGAAAAAGGCCACGGAGCGGCGCGGGCGGCGGGAGCCGGGCCCGGGGGGCAGCGCTGCCTCCTCGGGGACCCGCGGGGTCCCTCCTCTCCGGCGGCCGCTCTCGGCCGAGGGCTCGCCGGGGCGCGGGACTCCCCCGGGGGCGGCTCCGCCTTTGTGCGCGGGGCCGCGCTCGGGCTCTACCACGATGTGGGTCACGTCTTCCATGTACTTCCTGCCGCCCTGGTCGGAGAACACGCTCACCCCTAGCGAGAATGGACCCTCCATGGGGGGACAGAGGGGGTAGGAGAGAGGTTCCCCGCCCGCGATGGCTGCGCCGCCGCCGCCGTCACTTATTGTTGATCTCAGTGGCGCTGCTCGGGCATGTCCGCGGCGGAACCGCCCGCCCCCGGCACCCCGCGGCGGAGCGGCTCGGCCCGGCTTAGCTCGGCTCGGCTTGGCTTGGCTCAGCTAAGCTCGGCCCGGCTCCGCAGCGCCCCCTGCTGCGCCCCCGCCCAGGCGGAAGGGGCGGCCCGGCTCGGCGCGCCCGCAGCCATTATGATGCCCCCTAGCGACGCTCGGCTGGTACTCAGGCAGCTCCCGCCGCAGGCTACGGGCGCAACGCACCAGCGGTAATGGGGCACCAGTTCCACCAACTAGAAACTTACTGGGCTCCCCTGCATCGCTCCAGGCCGCCCAACGTCTGTCCTTGTTCCCGCTTTCGCACGTGGGCAATAAGGATTTCCATCGGTGGCTTCACCAGAATCACACATGCTGCAGGAGATGCTGATGCACTTTGGAATCTCTCGAATTCCTAATGGAGAGGATTGTGCGTTTTGGTTTTAGAGATGAAATTCTAGCTGTTGTTTTACTTGCTATCTACTACCACGCTCAGCTGCTAGAGCCCTGTTCCACTACAACCTTAAAGCCACAAGTGAATTCTGTACAAATCCTTTCACTGTTGGCAAAGCAGAGATAATTGTTGGGCTAAGTACTGCAAGTGCTTTGGATTTCCTTCCATTAACCACATTAAAGACAACAGCGTTTTAAGATAGAATAAATATATCAACAAAGCTTTGACTCTCTAGGGCACCTAGTGATGTGAAAGCCTTCTACAAGCATCACTGAGTTACTCCATGCTGAGCCAATAAGGTCGCTTTCCACACTGCAGGTGTTTATAGCCATCAGATCAACCGTCACATCATCAGCCAAACATAGAGCTGCTTTACAAATCGGTCCATTAAGTTTCATAATGGAGTATTTTATAGAAAGGCATTTGCCACATACAGGATGAATGAGAGGGGTGATGGCGTCTCTGTGCTCTGCACTCCTGAGACCACACCTTGAGTACTGTGTCCAGTTTTGGGTGCCACAGCTTCAGAAGGAGATTGAGGGGCTGGAGTGGGACCAGAGAAGGGCAACAAGGCTGGGGAGAGGGCTGGAGAAAAGGTCCTGTGGAGAGCAGCTAAGGGAACTGGAGTTACTTAGTCTAGAGAAGAAGAGGATGAGAGGAGACCACCTTGCTCTCTACAGCTGCCTCAAAGGAGGTTTTTGCCAGGCTGGTGCTGGTCTCTTCTCCCAAATTCCTAATGATAGAACGAGGGGAAATGGCTTCAAGTTGCATCAGGGGAGGTTTAGATTGGATCTGAGGAAGAAGGTCTTTGCTGAGACAGTGGTTGGGCACTAGAACAGGCTGCCCAGGGAGGCAGTGGAGTCCCCATCCCTGAAGGTGTTTAAAAACCAAGTAGCTAGAGGACTTAAGACTATGACCTAGGGGTTAGGGAGCTGCTGGGCTGAGGGCTGGACTTGCTGATCCTGGGGGTCCTTTCCAGCCACAGTGATTCTATGAAACACACACTATAAGGGTGCGTAAAGGAGACCAAGTCTAATCTGAGACAAAGCTTTGTACAACCCAATTTTTTCTATTTTTAATACAAAGTAGCCAGAAAACAAAGAAAATTACTTGAAACTATGAACACACCAAAAAAAAGACAATATTGACTATATCACCACAAGAGAAACTAAAGCCTATGCCTTCTGAAAAGCACAATACCCCTGTCTCACTGCTGAACAACTTTAGGTGGAGATACTGGTACACAAGAGTTAGTCCTGTTAAATGCAGGAAACTCCTGCTCAGACTCCAAGGTATTTCTGTCTCTTTTATGTCCATGTATTGCTTTTGCCCTTTCAAGTGGAATGAAGTGTCTCGCTCCTGTCAGTACTAACTTTCACAGCCAATTCAAGAGCACCACATACAAATCAAATTACAATAAAGATGTTTTTGCACAAAACAACTGCATTCCCAAGACAAAAGTGCTTCAGGCTTTACAGAGCACGCAGCCAGCACATCCTGCAGCAACTAAAACCGTATTTCCTCATTTTCTCCTTTAGCTCGAGACGCTCCAGCTAAACCAGATGCCTGCAGAAACGGGAACGCGTGTGTAGAAGTTGAAGACAGAGAGAAAAGCTTTCACTAAAGATGGATGGAGACCTGGAACTGCCGTTTCCACATGCAGGACAAAAGGAACAGCCCACAACAGCAGAGCAATTCAGCATTCTTCCATGCATCTCTCAGACTTTAATGTGAAGAGAGTTTTTCTACTTATTGGAGCCAAATGCTGAGCAGAAGCTGCCCAAGGTCCCTCAGCTGTTTTGGAGACAGAAGCTAGGTTAAGAGGCTCATCACAAAAGCCTTTGTAATATACAAAGAGTTAAAATCATTTAATGTGAAATCCTTCTGAAGCAAGCAGTCAGGTAATGACCTTGATGACAGCTTACTCTCACTTTGGTCAACAGTTACTGAAATACAACCATTTCAGAGCAGCTGTACAGGGCCTGCCACAACCGATCAGCAGTTACCTAAGATAAAGTGCAAGAATTTCACATAAAAGAAGAAACTGAAGCTGAACAGGATCTGCATTTGCAAAGCTTTTCCCTAGCCAATGCAGGATCTCTCCGTGCACAGCATTAACACCCTCTGGGGCTGATGGAGTTCTCTCTCTTTTCTCAGTTTCTCCCTATTCCCTGAGGTATGACCATAACACCATTGCTTTGACATTTCATCCAGCACAGAGCTACTGAAGCAACGGACGCAGAGACTACAAAAATGAAAACGTTCTTTATCTGGGTTGCAGTAAACATGAAAGAAAAAAAAAGGTACCAGCATTAAAAAAGATCTGACAAGTTCACGTGAATGCTCTGCATTTAGCTCTTGTTTTGGAGCAACAGTCTGTTATGTTGGCTCCTTTACAGTTTAATGATTTCCTGTTAAGAATTTAAAATTAGAAGCCTCCAACAACTTCCCCACAAACTACTTCCAAGGTTCCTTTAATATCCACATCAAGGAGCTATAGTAGGTTCATATGTTACCCACGTCACTTCACTTCCTTCCCACTTCAACACAAGCACATTGCAGGAAAAGGCAGCAGGTTTTTTTTGTAATAGTTTTCTTAGAAACCTTTTGTCCTCCCCCACTAAGTATGTCCAGATATAGTAATTAAAAAAATTAAACCTCTTGCATACTGCAGCTCCCATCTAAAGGAGGGCAAAACATGAACCACCTGTCCAACCTGAACAGTCTAAACTCAGCCAGATTATGACCCAAATCCAAATTTTTACATTGATGACTTAGTTTGAATTGTCCACTGCACTCAGTCTGAACTGCATTGAGTTCAGCGCAGAGCCACAAAGATGATGAAGGGAGTATAGAACACCTCCCTGATGAGGAACGGCTGAGGGAGCTGGGGCTCTTGAGCTTGGAGAAAAGGAGACTGAGGGATGACCTAATTCATGTGGATAAATATGTGAAGGGTGGGTGTCAGGAGGATGGAGCCAGGCTCTGCACAGGAGCACCCAATGATAGGACAAGGGGCAACGGGTAAAAGCTGGAACACAGGAGGTTCCACATCAATCTGAGAAGGAACTTCTTCCCAGTGAGGGTGACAGAGCCCTGCAACAGGCTGCCCAGGGGAGTTGTGGAGTCTCCTTCTGTGCAGACATTCAAAACCCACCTGGATATGTTCCAGTGCAACTTGGTCTTGCTCTGGCAGGGGGATTGGACTGGATGATCTTTCAAGGTCCCTTCCAATCCCTCCTGTTCTGTGATTAACACATCGGTTTCACAACTGCATTTTTGCTCTCAGACAAGTCTCTTACCTTTAATGAAAACACGCAGGTAACAGTCTTGCACCAGCAGCATCCGCACACAGGCTTCGTCTTTTTCACGCAGGCTTTCCAGAACTACGGAGTCCTGCCAAGCAGACAGATTGTTTACTTAGTATTTCTCATTAATTCATCTCAAACTATGCAGCACTGCTTGTTCTTTTGACTAAGCAATGATGCAGTAATTGCAGGATTACCCCACAGTTACACAGACGTTCGAGATAGACACATGAAAGGCAGAGCAGCTGCAGGCATCACATCCCAGTTCCTTGCTGGGTCAGTGAAAAGCCTCACAAAGACTGAATCACCAACCTTCTGGCAAAAGCCAGCATAGAATCTTGGAAGGGACCTTAAAAATCATCTAGTTCTAGCCCACCTGCAGAGGCAGGGACACCTTCACTAGAGCAGGTTACTCAGGGACCCAGCCAAACTGGCCTTCAACACTTCCAGGAATAAAGCAGCCACAACTTCCTTGGGCAACGTGTTCCAGCACCTCAGCACCCTCACAGGAGAGAGAATTTGTTCCTCACAGCCAACCTCAATCTCCCCTCTTCAAGTCTGGAACCCTTTCCCCTTGTCCTCTCACTACCACCCGTTGAAAAAGCCCTACCCCAGGTTTTTTGCAGCCCCCTTCAGAGATTGGGAAGCTGCTAGAAGGCCACCTGGGAGCCTCCTCTTCTCCAGGCTGAACAACCCCAAGTTGCTTAGCCTGGTCTCACAGAGAAGATGCTCCAGCCCTCTAATCATTCGAGTTCCTCTCCTCTGGACACTTTCCAGGTGCTCTATGTCCTTCTTATGTTGAGAACTCCAGAATAACTATCCACCAAAAATGCTCCTTATGTGAGCACTCCAAGTAATTTCAATAAAAAATGAGTCAGGTGAAACCACAGCCAACTTAACCTGACCCAAGAACACAGTGGTAAAAGGCGATTGTGCTGCTGCTTGTGTCTAAGAAAACATGCAGCTCCTGATGCAGCTGAAATAAGAATCTGGACACACAGCTCGAAGAAGACACAACAAAAAGACTCCTTTCAGACACAGCATCAAAACCGGGGAGACAAAGACAACACAGACACTGTCTGCAGTAATTTGCAGACCAAACTGACTTTGTTAGTCACGAAATCTCTGTTTCCCACACAGCATGGAAAAGCTCATATGAACAACCTCCTACAGCAGAGGTGAACTTCAGCAATCCATTGTCACCCACAGATAGGAACTTGGCACCAACGTCTGGTTGGGATTATTTTTTGTAAGGGTTTTGAGGAGGTTTTTTTGTGCTGCAGAACAACATCAGGCTCCAATCACATCCTCCTGAAATTACTCAAACATCTTTCTTTGCAGACGGAGCATCTCTTCTGTACGAACCACTCCAGCAGCGGAAATTTTGACAACTGAGCGCTTGTTTGATCTCTAGGGGCAGTTTTTATAATGGAAGACTATGATTAGATTTTTTTTTTATACATTTCTCCATTATTAGGCTTGGCTGCATCTCCCTCCATGACAACGACACACAGATGTACGGAGCCACTGCGCTCCATACGCTTCACAGGCGACTTGTTCAGACACCCAGATGCATCTTCAAAAGCTGAGATTACAGAAGACAGACAGACTGACTGACTGCTTCTGCCTCAACACCATTCATTACCCTTTTGGTTTCAGACACAGGCACTATCTGTAAGGGTCCTTTAAAGGTTTCCCTATATAAAAAAGGCAAAAGAAAAGAGAAAGATACCAACAAAGATAAGAATATTCATCAGAACCTCTGCCAACAAGTACTGGAGTCAGAAAGATTTTCTAACATCTGTAACTATTAATGAGCAATTGCAGGAAAATAATTTACTGATGTGAAAAGCTCATCACTGAATGAAGCCACATTGGTAATAAATTCCCAATACAGCTTAAGGAAAAAAATCCAGGGTCCAGATTAAATGTGTTCAGAGAAGTAATTATTTAATAAACCAAATTTTATAATGCTTTTATAAGCCTGGTTTGCTATTAACCATGTTACTTTGATTATCGAGGTGCTGGAGTGGGTCCAGAGGAGAGCAATGAGGTTGGTGAAGGGGCTAGAGGGAAAGTCTGATGAGGAGAGGCTGAAAGAGCTGGTTGTGTTTAGCCTGGAGAAGAGGACACTCAGTGGGGACCTTCTCCCTCTCTACAAATCCCTGAAGGGAGGTTGTAGACAGGTAAGGGGTTGGGTTTTTCTCCCAGGCAACCAGCGTCAGGACAAGAAGGCAGGGTCTGAAGCTGCAAGGGGAGGAGGGTTAGGCTGGATGTTAAGAAGCCCTTCTTCATAGAAAGGGTGATCAGACATTGGGATGAACTGCCCAGTGGAATCTCCATCCCTGGAGACATTTAAGAAAAGACTAGATGTGGCAGTTAGGGCCACGGTCTAGGTTGTGGTGTCCCTGGGCTGGACTTAATGACCTTAAGAGGTCCAATTGAGGTTTCCAGCCTCAATAAATCTGTAGTTCTCTTTGCTTACCTCAGTATCACACACATCAAATTGAGGATTCGGGTCGGCCACCCCTCTAATAATGCCTTTAGAAAAGAAAAAAGCACCCACAACAGAAAAGTCACCCAGTTGTTCAATGTGCAAAGGCATCCAGCCATACACTAGTAATAAGTTGCAAATGCTCCTACAGCTAAGTTCTATTTCTACCCAGAGATTACACCACTTTTACCATCAAGATTATTGCTCAGCCTCTACCAAAATGAATTACAGATCCACTACAGGATACTACAGAGGGCTGACACCGTGTCCTCCCTTCACAATAAGTTAGTTTTTCTCCTTTAACATCCACACTATGGTTTTGTCTACAAAAAAAAAAAAATCACAAGACAGTAAAAGGCACAGCCCAGCTCATTTTTCAAGACACCGTAACTCATCTGAAACACAAAGCCCATTGGCACAGTGCTGCCTTACAAGTATATTTACCTCAGCTGCTCTTTTCAGAAACTTTATTAGGTGCTTTAAAGAAAAAAAAAAAAAGCCCACAAAACAACACCTCAGACTCCTAACAAACCATTATAAAGCCTGGGATTGCTATTTTCTCCAAGTAACAACACATCTTCCTTCATGCCTTGGGAAGCTGCTCTGTCTGTCCCACAGAATCACAGAACATTAGGGATTGGAAGGGACCTCGAAACACCATCCAGCCCAACCTCCTCACCAGAGTAGGATCCCCTAGATCAAGTCATATCCAGGTGGGCTTCAAACATCCCCAGGGAAGGAAACCTCACAACACCCCTTACAGTGCTCTGTCACCCTCACTCTGAAGGGTTCCTTCTCATACTGATGTGGAATGTCCTCTCTTCCAGCTTACATCCATTGCCCCTCATCCTATTGTTAGATGCCACTAAGAAGAGCCTGGCTCCATGCTCCTGACACCCACCCTTCTCATATTTATAAACATAAATTAGGTCACCCCTCAGTCTGCTTTATTCCAAGCTCAAGACACCCAGCTCCCTCACAGCCTTTCCTCATAAGGGAGGTGTTCTACTCCCTCCACCATCATCTTTGTGACTCTATGCTGAACACTCTCCAGCAGTTCTGTGTCCTTCTTGAACCCAACCCAGGGGTCCCCTCCTAGCAGACCTCCTCCAGCTCTGATCCTTCCATACCAGCCTTCCACAAAGCAACTGAAGTAAATAGCTTCTTCGTCCTGAAGGGCTAATTCCCAATAGAAAACAGCTGCCCCTCCTCAACTACAAAATCTCCACACTTCATCAAGAAGATAAAAAAAACCTGAAGCCACCAATAATGGAAAAAAAAAAATAGGACAAAGCAATCTTCCAGGGTCTGTGTGTGTGTGTCACATTCCTTTCTTCCCACCCCATAACATTTCTTTCTGCAAGTAAAGGACAAAGAATAATGTCCCTTCAGAGAACGCAGGGTGAGAGAGCAACAATTCTGAACTCTTAAAAACAGTCCCTAAAGCAAAATGTCAGAAGCTCTGCCTCCTATAATTTTTAAAATAAAAAGAATAGAATAAACAATAACTCACAGCAGCAGCACTACATCAACAAAGAAAACCAAAATCAGACTTGACAGAAGGAGAAATACTTCCTAGTATAGTTACAGCATCTAGGTTTTGGGGTTTCATCTGTCCACACGTAGTTTGAAAAATGCAAAATATTTAATTCTGAATAAAAGTTCTGTCCAAGACCACACTAGAGCAGTCAAACTTAATGTGATATCAAAACTTACGCCAAGCAGTCATCCAGTTCTCCCCTGCATCACTCTGCAGTAGCTAAATCACTGGCTACACACAGTGCAAATCTGTTTGAGGACTAACGATCTTAATTGCCTCTGCCCAGAAGTTTCCCATGTGCGTGAGAGAACCATTCAATATGTTCCCAGTGGTGTGTGCAAGCTCCACGTGGAAGGCAAATTAGGAAGGAAAACATGGCTCAAAACAGCTTGGTAAAGATAACGAGGCATTGGCAAAATCAAGAGCCGTTTCCATGAGGGGTTAATTCACACAGAAGGGAGTGGAAACCACCGGGCAGCCAGGGAACACCAGGGGAGGCCGGTCCAGGTGCCCCTCAAATGGTCATCTCGAGCTCCCAACACACCTGAAAGCCACAGAAGGCCCGAGATTAGCAGGATGTTTCCACAGGTGAAGCGGGAAAAAACGACATCGTCACTTCCCGAGAGACCTGGGGATGGCCGGGCCCTGGAGCTCCCTGTGGGGAAGAGACACTCAAGGTCCCCCCTGAGATCAGCTGCTGGGATCAGTTGCAATGGGATCTCCCCGAACACAGGGTGACTACTCCCTCGGAGCCACCAACCCCAGGGATAGGAGGTCCCAGGGCAAGCAAACCCCAAGAACACGAGGTCCTAGGGTCACCAAATCCCGAGGGCAGGAGGCTCCCAAGGCCCCCCCAAGCCTTCAGGACACGAGCCCGCAGGGGAGCTGTGGGGCAGGCAAAACGCTTCTCCATGGCGGTCCCGCCTCACCTCGCTCCCCGAGACGCCCTACTCCTCTCCTCTCCACAACGCCGCACACTCCCGGCTCTTGCCCTGCCATCCCCGCGGCGGAGCCGGTGCCGGTGCCGGTCGCTCCCCAATGAGGGCTGCGAGAGGAGGAGGAGGAGGAGGAGGCGGAGGAGGAGCGGGGCGGGGGAAGGCGGCTCCGCACAGCCAAGATGGCGGCGGTGGAGCTGGAGTGGGTGCCCGAGACGCTCTATAACACAGCGATCTCGGCCGTGGTGGATAGTTACGGGCGGGCCCGGCGCCGAGACATCCGCTCGCTGCCCGAGAACATCCAGTTCGATGTCTACTACAAGGTGCGGGCGGGCGGCGGCGAGCCGTGCGGGGCCGGGCCCGGCTGGGCCTGGGGGAGGCGGAGGAGAGAGAAGCGGGGCCGGGGGCGGAGAGGGGGAAGGGCTGCAGCTGCCCCGGGGGTCGGGGCAGGGTGGGGAACGAGGCGGCGGGTCTTGCCCTTCCTCTGGGGCCGCCGCAGCGGGGCAGGGCCTGAAGGACGGGCTGGGGGCTGAGGGCCCGTGTGGAGGCTCTGGGGGGCGGCGAGGGCTGGGGCCTGCGGCTTCTTCCCGCTTCTCTACTGGGGAGGAAGGACCGGGGGGCTGCGGGGAAGACGCAGGGGAACCTCCTGGGGAAAGACATGGAGACGGGGCCTGTCCTTGGGGACTGCGGGGTGAGGGCCCGGGTGCTTTTGGAACCCTAGAACGGCTGGGGGTGGGATGAGATCGAGGAGGTTCTGTCGGAATATACTGTGCCCTTTTTTTCTTCCGTTTTTAATGTATTGGAAAAGGTGATGTCAGTGGTAGAAGGAGCAGAGTTGGCTTTGCTCTTGTACCTTCTTTAATGACCTAGTAGGAACCAGATGAAAAGAATTGGGGCTTGTTTAATGATCTAGTTTATTAGCCTTAAATTCTTTCATGAACGGGCTGTTTGCCATTCAGCCGCCTCTAAAATATCCCGAGTTAGAGTAAAAGGTACACTGAGACGCTCCATTAATTCCTATTGTCCGCTAAACAGGCATTTCAGCCGCGTACAGGAAAGGCTGGGTATGAGCTTTCATCAGGAGAGAAACACTATGTAAAAAAAAAACTGAGTTGAGGAATAACCCATCTTTCCTCTGCCATCAGATTTCTGAAAATCGAGGATGTGCTAAATGAAGTAATTATTTAGATGGGTCTTTGTGAACCAGGGGTAGTAGCCCATCGCATAGAGAGTAATAACATTAATAAGGAAGGCTGATCTTCGCTAGAGACAGGGAAATCGTTTCTACAGTGCTGGAAGCAGCACATACATTTTCTGTCTATTGGCTGTTACTTGTCTGCCTGATGTGCTGAGAAATGGAAGCCCCTTACCACTGCATATGAGCATGCTCGCAGGTTACGATGTGCTCAACGTACGGCAGTCGGGTGAGGGTGGAAGATACGGAACTGTGGAAGAGTATTTTGGGGTTTAGTTGTAATAATTAGTAAGTATGGCCATTGGCAGACTTTCTTGGCATTGATTATTGTGATGTCCCTGCAGATGAAAGGATGATACTTTGCGGCTTTTAAAAGCATAAAACTCTAACCTCCTTCTAAAGATAGAAATATCTAAGGATGTGTTATTCTCCGACAGTTAAAAAACTTCTCCGTCCGTGAGCTTAATAGATCTCTGACTTCTTATCCTTCAGCAGTCTTCAGTGGTTGCACTGATTCAGATTCATGTGGAGTTCTTCTGTAATGAAGAACAAACCAGCACTATATCTGACCTCTAAAGAGAGTTTCTAACCTGTCCTTCTTGTGTACAGTGGAACAGCATCTTGTTGGGCAGATGGTCATAAGGATGCTACGTACACTCCTCAGAATGTTTCTGTTGCACTCATTGCTGGTGGCTGTAACTTTGGCTCATGACAGTAATTTGAGTTGCTTTTCCTGTTGTTTCTGAGTTTTTTGATAATCCAAAACGTGCTAGGTGCACCAGTATTTCTCTTGGGACTACACATATGTGAGATGTCCACACACAGAAGAAATCAAACTACAGGGTGCAGTGAATGTTTTACCATAGCTGCCAGCGGAAGGCTGGTCTCCATGTCTTCACTAGTTGGTTGTGTTTTTTTTAATGTCTTTTCTGTTTAGGAGAATCTTTCCTCTTCTCTAGCTGCATCAAATAAGCTTACACATAGCTGTTACTAAACCTTGGATGGGATGCTGAGAGTAGCTCCCCATCCCTTAGAGAATGGTGGTTTAGCTGCTCTCTTGTTGTCTGTGATGCTTGTTTTACTGTTCTGGGTACAAAAGCACATGGATACTAAACGCCGTTTCGGGTTCAGTATGTCCTGGCAATCCAGTTCTTTAAAAGAGCAGTGGAGTCTCCAGGGGTACTAACAGCAAGACAAACTTTTCAATCTTTGTCCTGACAACACAGTGGTGGTTGTCGCTTGCCCAGTTTGCCAACCTCTTCATGCTGATGCAGAAGGTCAGTAGGTAGGATATGGCACTAGTACAGCAGGAAAGTGTGTTATTTAAAAGTGCTGGCAGTGTGTCTTGGTCCTTGTCTTTTCCTCATGGTGCCCTCTAATCTGGTGTTTAACTCCATTGTCACAACATATTGCCTTTATTTCCCTTTCCTTAACAAATCCAATTACTTTTGATCCCACATATTCCAGAATTACAGAATGACAGAACATTAGGGATTGGAAGGGATCTTGAAAGATCATCCAGTCCAATCCCCCTGCCAGAGCAGCACTACCTAGACCAAGTTGCACAGGAGCATATCCAGGCAGGTTTTAAACGTTTCCAGAGAAGGAGACTCCACAACCCACCTGGGCAGCCCATTAACTTCTAGGACCCTTGCAGACCTGTGCAGTAATCAAACCTGGGAGAGCTGCAGAATGTGCTTTATGGGCTGGGTAGGAAATGGGTTCTACTGCAAGATGACAGGAGCGGGCAGATTCCTAATACAGGGCATATTTATCTTTCTGTAGCAGTCGTAAACAAGGACTAAAGCTTTAAAAAAGGCAGTATCAAACGATGATAATGTTTGTAAACCAGCTAGCTTGTTCTGGTCTGGCAGGGTGTATTTTTTTCCAGCAGCATTTGCCTTTTTCCTTGCAATATTAGAAAAACAATAGAGGCAGAGCCAGGATGCCTGGAAGGGGAACCTGGAAATTGTGATCAAGAATATTTAAATGTCTTGCTAATCACAGCTCTGTTTTGAAAAGATTAATGACTAGTGCTGTTGCAGGTAACACCAGCATCTGGGGGTGGGGGAAAGTGTGCAAACATGGTATCAGATTCTGCTTCCTTTGTGTCTTTGCCAGGTTTGTGCATATCCTGGTTGTGTTGTTTCCTGGTAAAACTGGTCAGGTTCTCTCTCGGGTGTTTTTTTGAGAGGGGGTTGTGGGGGAAGAGAGACAGTGTCTATTTTTCCAGAAGCCAGAGCAAGAGATAATGCTGTATCTCAGTTAAAGTAGGACGTGGCTGGCAGGTAGGCAGCATTTGTAAATGCTGGAGTTCTGTATTAAAAAGTAGGTGACAACTGGAATAATAAACTGTAACTCGTGAAAAACAAAAAAGGAAAAACAAATTGTTGTATTTTGCAGCTTTGTGGGGAGATGCTAGTGTTTTGGGGGAGTTCACGTGAAGAATCTGGCTTTTATTGGCAGAAATAAGGGGCAGTGGGTGTGAGCTGGAACACAGGAGGTTCCACATCAATATGAGAAGGAACTTCTTCCCAGTGAGGGTGACAGAGCCCTGGAACAGGCTGCCCAGAGGGGTTGCGGAGTCTCCTTCTCTGGAGATGTTTATTAGAACCTGCCTGGACATGTTCCTGTGTGACTTGGTCTAGATGATCCTGCTCTGGCACGGGGATTGGACTGGATGATCTTTTGAGGTCCCTTCCAATCCCTAATGTTCTGTTATTCTGTGATTAATTCTCCAGTCCCGTGACTGTTCAGTTGGAGTCTTACAGAATTCAGTCTTTTCTCCTGTGCCCCCTTTGTGTTCCGTGATGTGTGATCTCATTTTTGGGCTTTCATGGTGCATTTGAGGAGATGCTGCTTTGTTAGATTTAATGTGCTCTAACACAGGTGCTCCTCGCAGCTTCATGCTACCAGGCTGCTCTTGGGCTTCTGTTGGCTAATGTGGAGTTTCACAGAGTGTTTCATTTTCCCTTTGTAATGTCTGTTTGGAATTGTATGGTTTTTCTTACTTTACATTGATATTTTTTTTCCATGAAGATTGCGTGGGGTCTGATGTTACTTGTATGAATTCTGATGAGATGGTTAACCCCAGGGACAACTGGAGATGCCATTCATTTTAGTTAGTGCAGACCTGTAACCTTTAGTAACTGCTCTATACTTAACTCTGTTTGTGTTGCATTTCTTAGACAGAATCTAATAGGTTGTATCATGTTTTGTCTTTGAAGTGGTGGAGGAAACTTCTGACGTGCTCCTACCTTGATCCGAATCAAAACAGCAGATTTTGAGCTCAGATCCTCATAGCTCCTCTGACATAATAAGTGTAGCTGCAGCATCGGTCTCCTTACTGTGTTCTGGTGGTCCAAAAAAGAACGAGCACGGCTAATAAAAGCTCTTGTATCGCATCTAGGTTTTCTTTGAACCAAACAAAATTAATAAACAGGAATTTGCTGACTGCTCACAGCCAGCAATAGAAATCCATTTGCTGCATTGCAGTAGAGATTGTTTATACTGGTGGAGAACCTTTATAAGCATTGTTTTTGTGAATTAAAATGAAGCTAGCTTGCCCCATGGCTTCAGGCTGCTGGATATTTGATGAGTGAAGAGGGTAAACTACCCATGAAATGAGGTGTATCTGTGCTGCTTTGGCTTTGAGGTTTTCTGGCCAGAGGAGCACGTAGAAGGTCACAAACCAGCAATACACGAGGGAGGCAAAAATTCCCAGAGTGAACAGGTCATGTTTTGTAGGACTTCTGCTGTGAGCCATCAGTGTGGCTTCACAAAGACTTCATGGCTTTCATGCTGCTGTGGTTCTGGGGATCAGGAATTGAAGGTATATGTGGGAAAGGTGGTGATTTCTGCATGCGTGCCCACACGTACAACCGTTCCGATCGACTGGCTGGACTTCAGGGTGGTGCGTGCAGTTGGACTTCACTGAACACTGCTCACATTCAGTCGTGTCCTTGTATTGCCTTCCTAAATTAAAGCCTCACGGTGAAGAAGAATCATCACTTCAGTTTTTTCCAATTATCATTAGTCTTTATTTTGACACATGCCTTATTTCTATAGTCTAAATATAGATTAGAACTGAGCCTTCTTTCGTTGTTATGTCTCTGCTCATTTATAACATCTTGCCTTTGCTTATCATTCTTCTAACTTGCATTGCTCGGTGGCTCCAAAAAAACCAACAGCTATCTATGGGGCATGTATTCCCATCCTGATGGGCTTTAGCTTCCCCCCCACCCCCCAGAATTCACCTGATGAGGTCACACAGTGAACAGAGGTGCTCAGCTCCTGATGAAACCATAAAGCAAACTGGGTTTCCCCACATAACTGCTGCGGGGAATTGTGTGTGTGAGTGTGACTCTAAGGCTCAGACTTTGTGTCTCTTGTGCTGGACTCTATGTGGATCTGAAACAAAAACTTTGCTGATAGAGTTCAGAAAGCAGAGTGAGTGGGAGGATGAGAAGCAGGAAGCTCCAGATGTTGTCTCTGAACTTAGGGTTGTTCAGTAATGTTGGGTTTTTGCTGATGATTTTTTTTAGACTCATAAAAGTTCACCCGAAGAATTTGCACCGGGTTTTCTCAGCTTTAAAGTTTTCTTTTGAGTCCTAAACAACATCCAGTGGAACTAGCACTTCTCCAGAGGCTGTGTTGGTGACCTTGACATCGATTTAAAAGCATCGCATGAACTGTAATTTCTTAACTGATGGTTTGCTGAGGCTGTTCTCCTGCTCACCCCAGCTGTAACGAGTCATTTTTCAACAGATCAATTCAGTGCACTGAGTCTCAGGAAACTTCTCTTCCTTGTTGAGTGGGGAAGGAAGATCCTGGTTACAGCCAAACTTTACCCCCTGCCAGTTACTGGTGTTTGTTGATTAAGTCTCCAGTCCTTCCCAGTTTTGGCGCAGTGTTAGCTGTTACTAAACACGCTTGGGGAGCTCCTTGGGATTCCTTGTATCTTTAATTCTTACTCAAACACCCAGATGTATTTCTCGGTCCTCTTCCAAACCGGAGCAATAGGAACATATTTTTCACGTTGCGTATGCTACAGCTCCTCTTCTGGAGGGTCCTTTTACAACTGCTTAGCATTAATCTCCAGCTGCTCAAGAAGAAATTATTCTTTATTATTTTTTCATTAGTTTTGGAAACGTCTGTTCTCTTGTGCCTGTACTCAGTGAAACAGCCCGGAATGCTTGTGGTACAACTTACCGTCTCGTGTTACCTCTGTGCTTTTGCCAGCAGCTTAACATGTTGGGTTTTTTTTATTTTCAGGGGTTTGTTAGGAAGTGGTTAGAGCTCAGCATGACCAATCCAGAGAGAGAAATCAGGCGGGAGCTTTAATTGACCACGTGTGTGTGATGATACAATAAATTGCAAGCTAATGTCATTAGTGTGTGTGATTGGGGACGTCACTGTACTCAACGATGTGTCAGGAGTCACATATGAAGGAGCATCGTGGTGGTTTTCTCTCGGCTGTGCAGAGCAGTTTGATTGTGCACGTGTGTAATAACACACCTATCTATTAAACATACACCTTGCTTCCTGTCTTCGGTGCCAGAATCTGTGTGTCACTTTGGACTGCTGAAGTTAGAAGTCGTACTGTGGGCTCTCCTTCAGCTTTTCCATAGTAGAGAAATCTCTCTTTAGCTACAAATAGGTTAAGTTTGTGCCTAAAAGTCATTTGTTCAGGAAAGAATAGTTCCACAGAAGTCCAAACCTCTGCTGTTCTTGTCAGGACATGTTTTCCTTGAATCACTATTTTGCTTTGTGTTTTTGTGTCATGTAGCAAGGCTTGTGGTCAGGAATTTTGGCCCTCTGGAGCTTTAACAAGAGAACCGTTTCTTCAGCGCTTGCAAATGCTTCTCAATGGACAAACGAGTGTTACTGCATCTCCGGGAATTGCTTCCCACTGTGACGTCCACTCACCATTTCCACGTCCAACTTCTCTTTTGTTAAGATATTGCTGTAACAGCTACAAGAGTTTGAGGAGACTTCAAGCTGAGTTAGTTTCTTACGAGTGGTTGTTAGTAGGTTGAGGGAAGGGCTGCATACTGTGGTAAATGTCCCAGGGATATTGCATCTCTCAGTGTACCACTGAAAAATAGGTTGGGTGGTTTTACATACCAGAGTGGTGTGAGTGTTCAGCTCTGGGTTGGGGTAGGAGAAGCACAGATAGTAGGCTCCGACCCCTGGGCCCTAAGCCAGATTTTCCCTGTGCCTGAAATAATGATAGAATCATAGGGTTTGGAAGGGACCTCGAAAGATCATCTAGTCCAATGCCCCTGCAACAGCAGGATCACCTACACCAAGTCACACAGGAACACATCCAGGTGGGTCTTAAACATCTCCAGTGAAGGAGACTCCACAACGTCTCTGGGCAGCCTGTTCCAGGGCTCTGTCACCCTCACCATGAAGAAGTTCCTTCTCAAGTTGATGCGGAACCTTCTATGTTCCAGCTTACAACCATCGCCCCTTGTCCTATCACTAGATGACACTGAGAAGAGCCCAGCTCCATCCTCCTGACACCCACCCTTCACATATTTATAGACATTAATGAGGTCACCCCTCAGTCTCCTCCAAGCTCAAGAGACCCAGCTCCCTCAGCCTCTCCTCATAAGGGAGATGCTCCACCTCCTTCATCATCCTCGTTGCCCTACACTGGACTCTCTCCAGCAGCTCCACATCCCTCATGAACAACTGAGAGTATAGTTTGGGACCTCCTCTCCTTTCCCCCTGCCAACCAGGGCATTCATTCGTTAGCCAGTTAGGAATCACATGGAGCAGCGGGAACATTTTAAGATGAATATATTTATGAGGTTACGTAAATGCGTCGTGTCAGGTCGTACTGCAGTTGGTACTTGGGGAAACCGGCGTTGGGATTTTAGTGACTGCTGCAAGGGGATGAGGAGGGGAAATGGTGGTGTACTTGATGGAAAGTCCAGTTTTTGAATGTGTGATGCTACCTCTGATCAATGTCTGGATAACAGGCCCTACGAAGAGCGGCTAAGGGAACTGAGGTTATTCAGTCTAGAGAAGAGGAGGCTGTGAGGAGACCTTATTGCTCTCTACAGGTACCTCAAAGGAGGTTGTGGTGAGGCTGCTGCTGTTCTCTTCTCCCATATTACTAATGATAGGACAAGAGGGAATAGCCTCAAGTTGTGTCAGGGGAGGTTTAGATTGGATCTTAGGAAGAAGCTCTTCCCTGAGAGAGTGGTTGGGCACTGGAACAGGCTGCCCGGGGAGGTGGTGGAGTCACCGTCCCTGAAGGTGTTTAAAAACCGAGTAGCTAGAGTACGTGAGACCATGGTCTAGGAGTTGGGCTGAGGGCTGGACTTGCTGATCCTGGGAGTTCTTTTCAGCCATAACGATTCTGTAGCCATCTGAAATCCTGGCAAAACAGCTTGAGTATGTGTCTTGGCCTCTTCCACAAATGGTGTCATCAGTTCAGTTGATAAGATGTTCACCCTTGGGTTTGAGCATGGGATACTCAACCAGATTGAGTAACATTTTGTTTGCAGAACATTTGAGGTTTTGTAGAACAGTTACCATTAGACAGCTGTGGTGAAGAAAACAAGAACACAATGGTAGTTTCTACATGCACCAACCTCGATGTTCTTGGAGTGCTAGAGCCAAGGCAGCTTCAGAAGAAACTCATCCTTTGAAGTTCAGGGCCACAGTGCTGTTTTATCCCAGCGGTAACTTTGCATGCAGCCTTGTGCCGCTTTATAAAAGAGTTCCTTTTTTTCTTCTTTCCAGCAAAATAGATGACTAAAAGGAAATCATTCATATCTAACAATTGACATTATTAGGTCAAAGTTTTGAAGTTGGCCTTTTATTTTTTTGTGAGTTCTGCTGTTTAAATAACCTCTTGCTGTGCTAGAGGTCAGTGTCCTGTGCTTTTTGGGAGAAGAGTTGACCACAGCTAATTTCTGGCGGGAGATGCGCTCACATGCTCTGTTTGGAATGCTAATTTGTCCGCTTGCAGCGTTCAAGGAGGAGAAGGTGAACCAGATGTGACATGCTCATCAATAAAAGATTTAAAGATGTTACTAAAACGGAGAGGAATAGTAATGTTTTCATTAATCTGTGTTTGTAATTGAGCATCTCTAATGTGTTTACTCGGCCTTGCTGCTTGTGTAATCAGGGTGACTGTGCTCCTCGTGTCCAGGTTCTTCAGAGCTGTGAAACTCGTGCAGATGCCTCTGAAGGCCTTGCTGTAGGTGTGACTGTGCCCTTCCTGGATAGTGTGCAGTTGAGTGTCTTAATAGAGTGACTAAAAATCAGGCATTTCTGAGGAACTGGTGGCAGTGCAAGGCAGCAGGGCTTTACCTATGTGCTCTTGATGACGTGAGGCTCCAGTGTGTGGTCTGGGTGGTGTTTATGGGTTAGGCATAGCTTTCTGATCAGGTCCCACAGAAGGACAGAAATGAGTCTTGAATGGCTTGTGTTGAAAGGGGCAGCTTCTAGAGAGAGAAGAATTGAAAGAGGGGAGATCTAAATTAAATCTTAGGAAGAAATTCTTCCCTATGAGGATGCTGAGAGACTGGAACAGGCTGCCCATGGAGGTTATGGCTGCTCCATCCCTGGAAGCATTCAAAGCCAGGTTGGATGGGGCTCTGGGCAATGTGGCAGACCACATTCAGTGTCGCTGCCCATGGCGTGGAGTTGGAACTACATGATTTCTAATGTCCCTTCTGGCATAGAATGTTCTGTGATTCTAAATGCTTGTGAGACACCAGCTTCTCCTTTCTTCCCCACGGAGTTACTGCCTCACAGAAAGGCTTTTCCTGTTATTTTTTGTTATCAAAAAGGTGTGTCTTTCTTAGAATACGTGTAGTAACACATCAGTTGGTGTGGTGCAGCAGTCCTGCAAGATCCCACCCTGTGTCTCTAGCAGAGGTCGTGGCATGCGTGTGTGCAGTGGTGTTCCTTAGGTTATCTACTCCACTTCCAGTCCTTTGTGGTTCAGAAGCGTTAAGGGATCAAGAATTAATAGCCTGCAGTGGATTTTTCTCAGGTATGTTTGCACAGTGACTTTTGTGCCCACGTAAGCGCCGAGTGTTTGCAGCGCGGTGCAGCCATGCGCTGTGCAAAGCACCGCCTCCATGGTTGGTTTTTATGAACAAACCAAGTGATATATTTGCTTATCTGCAGACACAAATCAGTTTGGACATAAACCTGCTGTAATAAATGCGTGAGCAGATTCAGTGGAGTTCTCCCATTTCCTCATGCAGGAATTGCTTTGGGAAGCTCAGGTATTAATAAGGCCAGGGCTCCTGTGTCTTTAGCTCTGGGTATTGGGGAGTCACCCCTTGCACAGCTTGTGGGTTTGGGGTTATTTTTGTCTATGCATCAAATATCAAGTGTGTTTGCACTGCTGCCTGCTGGATTCCATGTCACTTATAGAGTGTTTTCAAAGCATTTGCTATCAAAGAAGCTATTAACTGTATTCTTCAGACAAGCAGGTCAAATAATCCAAGAAGAAACAAGTGAGGTGTAATTTTGGTGCTGTAGGAGCAGAGGAGGTTCCACATCAATGTGAGAAGGAACTTCTTCCCAGTGAGGGTGCCAGAGCCCTGGAAGGGGCTGCCCGGGGGGGCTGTGGAGTCTCTTTCTCTGGAGATGTTTAAAACCCACCTGGAGATGTTCTTGTGTGACTTGGTCTAGGTGATCCTGCTGTCGCAAGGGGATTGGACTGGATGATTTTTCAAGGTCCCTTCCTCGAATCCCTGATGTTCTGTGATTCTTTGCTGACTTCAGGGATGTTTTGGTTTTGTCTTGGCTTTCATCTTAGGTGTTCTGTGATGCAGGTGGACATCAGGTGAAAATAAATTGGGTTGAAACCACCTCTGGAGGTCTTGTAGCTTCTGTGCTCAGTTTTTAATCTCAAAACCTGGGGTGCTGTGTGGAGATACAGGAACTACTAAAGGCTTAGAATCTACAGGTCTAGAATTCATCACAAGTCATTTTTACTATTATAAGCTAAATTTCCTGGAAGAACTCAATGTTAATCTTTAAAAAATAATTTCTGTTTTTCTTGCAGCTTTACCAACAGGGCCGCTTGTGCCAGCTGGGTAGTGAATTTTGCGAACTAGAAGTTTTTGCAAAGGTGCTACGAGCTTTAGATAAAAGGTGAGGATCTTACTACATTGATAATTCTTGTTTCAGCTCCCTGCTCTTGATTTAGGTTCTGAATTTGAAAGATGTCTCTAGTTCTCTTAGTCTCACTAGCCCATCTAACAGCCGTAAGCATAACCTGTGAAGGGTTGTGGAGCTGACAGGATTGCCCCAGTTTGAGGAGTGTTCTTGTCCTTAAATATTCCAGTGTGTGATGTTATGCTCAGAACCTGACTTTTTTAGATCATATTTGTTGTAACTAGAGTGAGTGTTGAGTCTTTAGACATCATTCCCTCCCGTTGTTTGCGTGTGTGTGATGTTAATGGCTTCATCACTGCTCATTTATGTGTGGGAGTTTGCCTTCCTCCCCTCCAAGTTTCAGCTGAAGATGTTGTTTTCCAGTTTTAATATTGTGTGAGTAGTTTGTGTTATGCTTACACCAGAGGGTGTCCTCGTAAAGAACTTTGTTGGGTAGTCCAGCAACTGTCATCCATTAGGTTTGGGGTTGACAATTACGCTGGAGTTCATCTGGTTTGGGTTAGAGCGAGGGCTGGAGTTGTTTCTCTGAATCACTACTCGTTTGAATTCATGGCGCTCGAGAGCCGACTGACTGCGGTGCTCTGAAAACTTCGTGTGTAATCAAACTCTTGTTTTCTTTTGTTTCAGACATCTGCTTCATCACTGCTTTCAGGCTTTGATGGACCATGGAGTAAAAGTTGCTTCTGTACTGGCCTATTCTTTCAGCAGACGGTGCTCCTACATAGCAGAGTCAGACTCTGCTGTGAAAGAAAAAGCAATCCAGATTGGGTTTGTTTTAGGTAACTGATGACTTGGGCTGTTTCAAGTGCGGCGCTTTTGCGCCAGCTTTGATTAAGCCTAGTGTTAATTATTTCTCTGTGAATTTTTCTCATGTTAATATCTGTGATGTCTTATTTGAAGACCAGGTGTAGTTTTAGCATGTTTCAGAAAGCTACTTGATGTCTTAAGAAAAACAGATTGGATTTGAATAGCTAAGAGTGTATAGGTTTGCTGTGTCGGATGGTTTAGGTTGGAGATTTGCTTCCAGATGTGATGTTTAGAATCGTAGAATGGCCAGGGCTGGAAGGAACTTTAAAGATCATCCAGTTCCAAGCCCCCTGCAGAGGCAGGGACACCTTCACTAGAGCGGGTTACTCAGGGACCCAGCCAAACTGGCCTCCAACACTTCCTGGAATGGAGCAGCCACAACTTCCTTGGGCAACGTGTTCCAGCATCTCCGCAGCCTCACGGCAAAGAATTTGTTCCTCATGGCCAACCTCAATCTCCCCTCTTCAAGTCTGGAACCCTTTCCCCTGTTCTGTCGCTACCACTTGTGTCAAAAGCCCTACCTCAGCTTGTAGCCCCCTTCAGCTATTGGAAGGAAAGCTGCTGTAAGGTCACCTGGGAGCCTTCTCTTCTCCAGGCTGAACAACCCCATGTTTAGCATGAAGACTTTGCATAACTTTAGTGTTGCTGAGTGTTTCTAGGCAGAAAGCTGTAGGAGAAGTGTGTGACACCCAAAAGTCATCCTCAACTGAAAGAGAGTGTTTCCACTCTTACATTTCATCCTTTGCCATTCAGTACTGGAGAGTATAACCCTGACAGGATTCCTGTACGTAGCATGAAGTTCTGTGAAATAAGCAGTCTTCTCACAAGATTCGGGCAGGCACAGTTGTTACTGTGTTTTTCTATTACATTTCTTTATTCTTGATTTATTTCTTTCTTCCAGGGGGGTTTCTATCAGATGCAGGCTGGTACAGCGATGCCGAGAAGGTGTTTCTCTCCTGCCTTCAGTTATGCACCCTTCACGATGAAATCCTTCACTGGTTTCGTGCCGTAGAATGTTGTGTGAGGTGAGTTCCCCTTGAATTCCTGCATGGTACCAGCTGCCTCGGAGCCAACGGTGCTTCCTTTAGTACTCTGCTGGGTAAAACTACTCTCCTGGCTGGAGCTGGAGATCAGATGATGTTTGACACAAATCCCTGCTTTTCATCTGGTGAACTGGCAGCAGAGTTAAGTGGAAAAAACCCACTGTTGTGCCTTTCTGTGTTCATAGTCAGGGGTTTTGCACGTGAAGGCCTTGTATGCGTTGGTGTTTGCTGAAGTTGTATTTACTAGAGGAGTTTTCCAGAGCCAAGCACGGAGATAGAAATAAAAGGAAAAGATACCTTTCCCAATTCCCTTCCAACAGGAACCGTTATATGATGCAGTGGGGGTTGGACTTGGATGATCTTTTGAGGTCACTGTGTGATTCTGTGTGTGAACTCCAGTCAGTTCTCTTGCTCCATGCTGAGCTACGTGACGGTGTGGTCAGTTAAATACTGATGTCCAGCTCTTGTGGACGGGTTTCAGCCGCTGCTTAAACATTCAGAAGTGAACATTGGCTTTTAGGGGCTCCTTTGGGTTTTGTACCCACCTTGTTTCTCAGGGCCTGTAGTGGGGTTTGCTGTTAGTCAGATTCTGTTCACAGAGGCCTTGGAGATTATCCCTCTTAGTTTTGAGGTGCTCTGCTCTTGGATCTCTCTGGACCTGTGCTGTACTATGTACATACTGTACTTAGCACAAAGCTTTGGGTTTTTTTTCCCCAAAACCAAAGCCCAAAATCCTGTGTCTTGTTTATGGTTGGACAAATGTGAAGAGTAAAACAGCTTTGGCAGTAGCTGCTTGTTCAGTGTGCAGCAGTGGCTGCTCCACCACACCCTTGCTTTGCCAACTGCCACTACCTGTCATCCCTGAAATAGGGTTATGCCAGGCGAAGACCTGGCACATCTACGCACCTTCCTGGAACTGGGGTGATGGGCACAGCACGGCTGTTAGTACTTGGGCTTTTGCCTTCTAATTAATCTAAAAAAAGGTTCCTGGTTGCGTTGGACTGTTTGGCAAGATGGAGAAGTTGTCTTACAAATGAAAGCATAAGAGGGAAAGAAAGGACTGAAAGGAATCTCCGGGCATCAGTGTGCAGCCTCGGCAGCTCTGGGGAGAAGATTTTAATGTTGTGCTAGAAAAACCCATCCGGTGTTAGGGTGAACTCCTCTGAACCGGAGGTGTTAGCTGTGGTTGGGCGCACACAGCCGCTGCTCTGGAAGGAAAGCTGATGCCTGCCTGTCACAGAAAGTCCCTCTGGGCACTGGGGACAGGGCTTTGTGAGCAGGCATCTCCCGAACAATCAGACAGCAGTACTGTTTATGAGGAGATGCATTGAACAGGGAGAATGAAACCTTTTCAGAAGTGCCAAGCGCGTAAAATCGGAGCACTTTTCTGTGTGAGAGCGCGGTGACTGTGCTCTGCTTCACAGGCCTGGGGCCGGCACATAAATTCTACTGTGAGGTGCTGATGTGAGAGAACAAAACGGCCAGCTTTTGAAAACACAGTGCTTTAACAGACTGGCTGCTCTTGCTCTTAACACCCTGCGAGTCGCATCTCTGGGAGCTCAGTGCGCTGTGCTACTACGAGAATGCAGCTCAAAACCCAACGGCTGTGTTACTTAGACCTAGTCTGGTGTTTCTGTGTACTGGCAGTAGTAAGCTAAATTGTGAAACTTGAGAAAAGGTGAAGATGTGAGATTTCTTCAGGCTTCTCTACTACTTCCCTGCCTGTGTGGTCCCTTTTTGGTTTGTTTTCTCTCAGGATTGTTGGGCAGTAAGGCCCCAGTACATAACAGGAATAACATGGGTCTCTCACTTCATTATTTCACATTTTGCTGAGTCTTGGCTTTTTTTTTCCCCTGATGCTTTTAGATTTCTTAAGCCACTAGGTAACGTTGTGTTTGCTTCTACATTTGTGTGCTCTTAGACAATGGTTTTATTGGTGGGGGGGATCTGTTCCCCAGAAGCACTTATTGCAGACATCAAAGAAGATTCCTAGCGATTAGCATAAGTGTCCTAAGGCTTTTTTTCTTCCTCGTGGTTTTATCTTCTAAAATTCCTTTGGATTAATGAAGGGTTTCTTTGTTACTCAAAACGGGCTCACATAAACTCCACTTATCCTCAAGGATTGGGCTCGGTTTAGCTTGGGATTTTGGTTGATTTCTTTGTTTCCAGACACTATCACCGAAGCATCCAGGCTGGATGTTCTCTTTCCCAGGCTCTTATCTGAACTGCAGCACTATCCCTGCTGGCTGATACCATTACATGGGATTTGGGATTCGCATTTTTGATGTTGCACAGCAGCTCCCAGATGAACGGTGCAGACAAAGGAGCTTCCCCTCTTTTAGGGGAAACTGTAATTGTGTCGTTTTTTCTCTCTTTTGAGTTCCTGGCTGTCATTGCTTTAATGTGTTTGCTGCTGCCTGTGACCGAGAACACTTGACCGTTTACTTTTCAGAGCTTATTTAAGGAGAAATGTGGCTCTTGCCTTTTTCTTTCTGCTCCTGAGCCACATTGTGATGTTTCTCCTTGGGAAGCTGGTGTTTGTTTACGGAGCTGCTTTCAGGGGGGTTTGTTTTTTTCAAGGTCCTTTTCTTTGATCTTCCCTTTTCGTGGCTAATGGACATCTGCTGGCTGTTTCTCTGCTGCTCCCTTCTTGTGAAAATGAACTTTATTTCCTTTCTTGTTAGTGTTTGGGTTTCATGATCTGTTTCAGTAGGGGAGTGTGGGAGGAGGCACTTAGAGGCTGAATTTATAAGGCAGACAGACGTATTCTTTTACTGTTGCATAGGCTTGGCGACAGCTTAATTCTGTGCCGGGAGTGGATGATAACCCAAAACAGGTTTAGGGAGAAACTTTTGATCAAAACCCAGTGTCCACCTGATTGGAAGATCTGCCCTAATGCATCACACAAGGTGTCTGATGCTGTACCTGCACTTGGAGTTTAGTCTTTTAGCCCTGCAGCGCTACCTTCTGCCTGTCTTTTGTGTTCCTCCCCCTCTTTTACTCATCCTGCTGATCTGCAAAGGCTGGCCTGATGCTTTTCAGCCTCTGTTCCTCATTGTCTAATAACAGATTTCCAGGAGGGGCTGTGGAGTTTAATTTAACAAAATGTTGTGTGTGTGAAGCTGCAGGGATTTGCAGGAGAGGAGGAACAGCTGCCGCCTCTTAGCCTGCTCTGAGTGGGAACGTAGTTCTGCCCTCTAGGCTTGGAATATGATAACACCCACATCTCTAGTGCATCTCTTTAAAGTAAATAAGCGTCAGCCTACACTAATGAAAGAAACTCTTTTGTTTTAAATAGATGCCAGAAACTGCAATAGTTACTTCTCTGGAGAAACAAGAGTCTGTTTCATTAGCACCGTCTTTTATTCTCTGCATTTGGCTGTTGTTTCACAAAGCTTCTCTTAAGGCTTCAGAGGGAAAGGCAGTGGGTTAGAAGATGGGGCAAGGCAGGGGGAGAGGCTTTTAGAGTTGCTGTTAGCTGGGGCAACAGAGACTTTTCTGGTGATGCCAAGTCAGAGCTGGACATCATGTGGTTGAATCACTTGTGAAAACAACTCCCTGTGCCCCCAGAGCACAAAATAGGCTGTGAAGCACTGTGCTACTGAAGGCTTGAGGGAAGAGCATGGAGATGTGTGGAAACCATGTCTGTCTTGGGCAGTGTGTTCAGGTTATATCCTTTGGACAGACTGAGGGAATTGGAGCTGTTGAGTCTGGAGAAGAGGAGGCTCCCAGGTGACCTTATTGTGGCCTTCCAGTGTCTGATGGGGGCCTACAGAAGGGCTGGGGAGGGGCTATTCAGGATGTCAGGTAGCGACAGGACATGGGGGAATGGAGCAAAGCTGGAGATGGGTAGATTTAGAGTGGATGTGAGGAGGAAGTTCTTCACCGTGAGAGTGGTGAGAGCCTGGAATGGGTTGTCCAAGGAGGTGGTTGGGGCCAGGCTGGATGGGGCTCTGGCCAGCCTGGTCTAGGGTGGGGTGTCCCTGCCCATGGTGGAGGGGTTGGAACTGGATGATGGTTTCTTCCAACCCCAAGTGATTATGCTTCCATGGCTTCTCCAGTGAGGTGAGCCTGCTGTGGCAGGGGGATTGGACTAGATGATCTTTCGGGGTCCCTTCCAATCCCTGATGATTCTACGGTTTAATACTGTGTGTTACAGAGGGTTGGCGACGGGATTCCATCAGTGCTGAGAAGAATGGGTTTAGTGAAAAATAAACCACAGTGGTTCCAGCACTGGATCTGTAAAACTGCATCGCTGTGTAAAACCATTTGCTGTCTCCAGCACCCAGAATTCTTGCCACACAAGAGACAAAGCGTGGGGCTCTGAACCAACGCTCTGTAAATAGCTCTTCTGTGTCACCGAGTTCAGCAGTGCAGAGCTGTGGGACCGCAGCCCAGCTCGCTCCAAGCGGAATAGCGCCGGTACAATCGCCGTGGTTCTGCTGCGTATCGAGGCGGTTTATCCCGACACCCGTTAAAGATCCCCTCCTTCTTCCTAAGGTTGCTGCACGTTCGAAATGGTAACTGTAAATATCACCTGGGAGAGGAGACGTTCAAACTCGCTCAGTCTTACATGGATAAACTCGCCAAACACGGTCAGCAGGCGAACAAAGCAGCGCTCTACGGGGAGCTCTGCGCCCTGCTCTTTGCCAAGAGCCACTACGATGAGGTGAGCAGGACTGGGGGGTTGTCCTTCTGCAGGAAACTGGTTATGAAATGAATCATGTTACCCTCAGAGCTGGAGTCCCTGATCGCCTCGGGGACCGGGGTGGCAGTGCCACAGCAGTTGATTGAACAGCTTTGTGCCTTCAGTTACCAGCTCTTAGTGGGGCTTGCACTGGGGCTTGCACCAGCTCGAAGTAACAGGTAACCAACACCTGCTGCTGATCTGCAAATGAACTGTTATAAACAGCTTATTTTAATAGGTAAGATGGAAGAGCAGAGCACAGGAAACGATTTTTTGTGTAAAAACCTGTGGTTTAAGTGTAACCGCTGCTTCAACCGCAGTTTTCCTTGAGCTGCTGCTGACTGGGAGGTTATCCCACACAACAGGAATGTGAGGGCTGCTTGGAGTCGAAAATCTCCCTACTTCTGTGAAAGTCATTGTAATGAAACAAACCTTGGGCTACTGCAGAACACTTACCCCCTCGGTATTAACCGGAAGAGGGCTCTATGTCTGGCTTTGAAGACTAAGCCAAACAAGTTCCATTACACAGAAGCAATTCATCAGAAGTTTTGAAGATGTTGTCATGTAAATGACCAGTTGGTTTGTTGGTGAAGTTCCAGCTTCACTGTGGTGGTGACTCTTGTTCCACAGGCTTACAAGTGGTGTATAGAAGCGATGAAGGAGATCACGGTGGGCCTGCCTGTAAAGGTTGTAGTGGATGTTTTACGACAAGCTTCAAAGGTGAATTTAAAATCCCCCTTCTTGCTTTGGTAACTGAATTGCTGCCACAAATGGGTGAGGGCAGGTCTCACCTCCCAGAAGATTTGGTTAACCAGGTCCATTAGCAGTCCTTAAGGCTTGTTATTTGTGGTTGTTTGGTCCAGCTCTTGCCTCAGAGCTGGGTGGGGTAGGTTTTATTCCTCCTTCCCAATTTGTTCTAGACCAGGGCTGCTGCTGGCCCTTCAGGTGGTTACAGCAGAGTGAAATACAAGTTCATTCACATTTTCTGTGAAACTTCTCCTAACAACCGGAAAAGTCCTTTAGTAACCATGAAGATAGATTCTCTGGGAGGAGATCATAGAATCATTAGGGATTGGAAGGGACCCCGAAAGATGATCTAGTCCAGTCCCCCAATGAGTTCCCTTTACACGCTCTTCACATCCTCATTTCAACCTGTTTAGGCTTGTGTTGTGAAACGTGAATTCAAGAAGGCGGAACAGCTGATCAAACACGCGGTGTACCTCGCCCGGTAAGCAGCATTCCAGACACAACCCCAAACCCTTTAACGTTGGGCTGAACTCGCCCCGCTCTAACGTCCGCGTGTTTCCACAGGGAGCATTTTGGAGCCAAGCATCCCAAATACTCCGACACGCTACTAGACTATGGATTTTACTTGCTCAACGTAGACAATATATGTCAGTCTGTCGCCATCTATCAGGTACCCAGCAGGGCCAGCTGTCTGTCTCTGGTTCTTCTTACAGTTCCTCATCTCTCAGCTGCTTCTGCTGAATGCACATGGAGTGAAGTGCTGGAGCTGGGTAGCAGTGGTGGTGTGGTGGAGTGGGTGGCAGCTGACCACTGCAACGCTTGGTTGTATAAAAAACAAAGCAAAACCCACTCCCAGCTGTGGGGTTTTGCTGTATTTTTCTTCTTTTTCCCTGACTCCTCAGCGGTTTCTGGATATTTACTGCCTCAGAGTCTTGCCCTGCAGAATTCCAGAGCCAGTAGATGATGGTTTTTCCTCTCTTTTTAGCAGCAGCAGTGATTAACAGGCGTTTTCCTCTCTATTAATGGCTGAAATGGTTCTGTTGTTGCTCTTTCAGACAGCTCTCGATATCCGGCAGTCGGTATTCGGAGGTAAAAACATACATGTAGCTACAGCTCATGAAGACCTGGCTTATTCTTCATATGTTCACCAGTACAGCTCTGGAAAATTCGACAACGCACTGTGAGTACGATCGTTTGAGGCACCGGCAGCAAACTTTAATGCTGTGAACTGGAGAAAAACGCTGTTAAATGGTACAGGGTTGGCAATTAGCATCGCGCTGCCGCTGTTTACTGCTGCTTCTAATCTTTTATCAGACACGTCTGATGAATTATTTATTGGAACTCTTTCAGATTCCATGCTGAACGTGCTATTGGCATTATAACTCACATTCTCCCAGAAGACCATCTTCTCTTGGCGTCTTCAAAGCGAGTTAAAGGTAGGACCCTTCACCGTGTTACTGGCACAGCTTGAAGTCTGTCGTTCAGATCTGTTTATCCAGAGACACTGTAATGAGGTTTTTTCAAATGAAGGTCACTCCAGAATATTCGTCGTTGTCCTCAGGGTTCTCTGTCAACACGCTTGTAAAACACAAACCCACTGAGTTAGAACTTAGCCAGAAGATGTTTGCTGGGGAGGGGGTTGGGAACTAAAAATGCAGACTACAAAAATAGGCGTTGGGAGCTTGATACGCAGTCGTGCCTGTTTGAAAAACAACCCATAATGACGCCGAGCCTGCTAGATGTCTCCTGAGATGACTTTCTGCTATCTCCAGTTAAGGTGTCTTTGTGCTTGGCACACCCTAACGTTGGGTTTTCTCTCCCTCCCTCAGCACTTATCCTGGAGGAGATTGCGATAGACTGTCACAACAAGGAAACCGAGCAGAGGTTACTGCAGGAAGCTCACGACTTACACCTGTCCTCGCTCCAGCTAGCTAAGAAAGCCTTCGGGGAGTTCAATGTTCAAACAGCCAAACACTATGGCAACCTTGGAAGGCTCTATCAGTCCATGAGAAAGTTTAAGGTACAGTCACGTAGAGGTGAAAGTCTTAACTTCTGCGAGGTGTCTCTAAACCTGTCACAACACAGGGTGGTCCTCAGTGCCCACAGAACCTCGTTTGGTAACTTTATGGTTGGAGAACTTGTACTTTATGGTTGATTTCTCCAAAGCTGTATGTGAAAAGACTCCGTTAGGATGCCCAGCGCCTTCAGGGACAGGGCCGCAGCGATTGTGATGGCAGAGCAAGTGAGACTGCTCACTGAGCCACTTAACAGAGCATCTGGAGAACTTGGTCTGGTTGTGGCTCTCCTCAGCTTCTGTAAAACCCTGCAGGCTCTTCAGCCACCACAGGGTCATTCTGTTTCCTTAAACCTGCCTTGTTAACGGCACGGAGACTGGTGCCTGACTGCCCTGTGTCTGTTTGATCCTTGCAGGAAGCAGAAGAAATGCACATCAAGGCAATTCAGATTAAGGAGCAGCTCCTAGGTCAAGAAGATTATGAAGTTGCCCTATCAGTGGGTCATCTAGCCTCTCTCTACAACTATGACATGAACCAGTACGAAAATGCCGAGAAGCTTTATTTGAGATCCATAGCAATTGGTAGGTGATGAACAGCCTGAGGCTTCCCAGTGGTTCTAGAACTACAGCAGACATTAAAAGACATGTTCAGGGACAATGCCTCCCCTCCTGGAGGTGTGCCGGGCTGGGCTGCGTGTTAACGCTCGGGTACCCGTTAGTCTAGAGCATAGTTTTGGAGCTGTGGCTGGGACTTCAGTGCAGAATGTAGTGAAAAGTTGAAGCACTTGTAAAGCTGCTGCCTGTCAGCTTAGCTGTGCTCTCTTGAGATATTTTTCCTGCTTGGTATCACTTGCAGTGAACTTAGAATTTGAAGTGGAGGACCCCTCCGGGCCGTGCTGGAGCTCGGTTTTAAGACTGGCAGTCTTGCTTCATACAGTGCATTATAAAAACATGAAGTTTTAGGGTAGAAACTGAACAAACTTCACTGTTTAAATTGAACTAGAGGTGAAAGTGGGACACAGATGACCACAGCCTGTATGGGATGTGGAGAGCTGTGGTTAATGGTCAGAACGGGGGTGGTTAGCAGATCGGGAGGTTCTCCTCCCCCTCTACTCTGCCCTGGTAGAGACAGCATCTGGAATCCTGGGTCTGGTTCTGGGCCCATCAGTTCAAGAGGACAACACAGAGCTGCTGGAGAGAGCCCAGTGCAGAGGCACAGAGATGATGAAGGGAGGGGAGCATCTCCCTGCTGAGGAGAGGCTGAGGGACCTGGGGCTCTTGATCTTGGAGAAACAGAGACTGAAGAGTGACCCCATGAATGTTGATCAGGATGTGAAGGGTGGGTGTCAGGAGGATGGAGCCAGGCTCTGCTCAGGGGCATCTAGTGACAGGACAAGGGGCAGTGGGTGTAAGCTGGAACAGAGGAGGTTCCACATCAATCTGATTAGGACCTTCTTCCCAGTGAGGAGGACAGAGCCCTGGAAGGGGCTGCCCAGGGGGGTTGTGGAGTCTCCTCCTCTGGAAATACATAAAACCCACCTGGCCGTGTTCCTGTGTGACTTGGTCTAGGTGATCTTGCTCTTGAAGGGAGATTGGACTGGATGATTTTTCAGGGTCTCTTCCCGTCTGTAACGTTCTGTGATCTGAGCATAGATCCCTTGAGGACACGTGGCAGTACCTTTAAAGACGCAGGTGCTGGGATTGGTGCTGTCATGCAGGAAGCTGTGTCTGGCTGGATCTAACGGAATCAAACCGCGAAGGTCTGCTGTACCAAAGAGGCTGATGCTGTTGGTTAAGATGATGTGAGAAGCAGGATGCATTGCGGGGGTGGATTGCCTTTAATCCCATTTTCTTCTGGATTTGTTTAGGGAAGAAGCTTTTTGGCGAAGGATACAGTGGACTTGAATACGATTACAGAGGTCTCATTAAACTGTACAATTCCATTGGCAATTACGAGAAGGTTTTTGAGTACCACAATATCTTGGCCAATTGGAACCGGTTGCGGGATCGGCAGTTCTCCGTGACAGATGCTCTGGAGGATGTAAGCACCAGCCCTCAATCCACTGAAGAAGTGGTCCAGTCTTTTCTGATGTCTCAGAACGTTGATGGACAGAGTAGCTAAGAACTCGGTCAATTAACCAGTTACGGTTTTTTCCTCCAGGTTACAGGGGGAAAAGTCATACTGTGAAAATCTAAACCATGTAGTTCTCTGGGGGCTGGAATTTGCATTGAAACACTGGTCCAGTCTACTGAAGAGTGCCCATACGGATGAATGTGTGTTCAATTCCTATCAGCATGTGTATGGCATGTTTAGTTCGGCTCACATTTTTAACTCGGTATGCCCAAAAACCCCCCTTCTCTCTCTCTCTCTTCTTTCAAAAGAAGCTACTTTGCAGAAAGTCTGCAAGAAAACGTTAAATAAAACTGTTCTGAGTTCAAAAGAGTTGCATCCTTATTACAAACGGAAGGTTGTGTCGAGAGCTTTCTCCCGATATCTAGAACGAATTAAGTGCTCTGCCCCGAGAAGTGACGCGAGGAAGCCCTTGCCGCGTTGTAGCAAAACTAATCGTAACCGTCAAGAGAAGGGAGAGTGCCCCAGCCTTGGCTGCTGCCTTACGAAGAGAAGTGGCAAAGAACCACTCTGGAGAACAACATTCTCTGTGGGAACCACGACAGGTTGTTAAGCGAGGAACAACCGCCGCGTGTTGGGTGTAGTATCCTGGACTGGACCAGTGCTCATCTAGAAGCGATACAAGATCCGCTAGACCAGCAACCTGTAGTTTTTCCTTGGTACCAGCCAAGAGCACTGACTAACCTCCTGAACAGGACCAGGAAAACCACCAGTGGACCAGCCTGCTAGAAACAGCTTTTGGACCAGTGGCTTTAATTTAATATCTCTGCCCCTGCAGTCGCTTTTCCGGTAGAACAATTTCATTTTAGATGTCTGAGCAGCGCAAAGTTATCTTCATGTAATAGATCCACAACTAGGAAGTGAACGTTCTGTAGCGGTTGCGATGGCATGTCTTTACCTAGTGAGCTTTTACAGATCTTCGTGTCGATGCCACAAGCCACAACTAGAAGCACTTAACTCTGCAGCCACCTTCTTTTTCCTTCGTTTTTCCTTTTTGCAAACAGGCTTCGCTCCAGTAGCAGAGGCAGCAACTTGTTTGTACCAGCCAACAGGCTTTTGTCTTACAGATCCAGGTCAGTTTGCTGTTTCTGGAGAACACACCTTCCTGTACAGTTTGCAGGGCTCAGCGGAAAATGCCAAAACAAAGCACAACAGGTCTTCTTTTTTCCTTTCCTCACGCTTCGTTTCTACACTAAACAGTAGAACAACTGGAAATGGATTCCTTTACCTCAGCTGGAGGAGCAGCCAGCTGTAACGGTCCTCAGACAATGCCTATCTCACTAGCTTGTCTTAATTCTTCTTCTCTGGCGGGGCTGCTTGGTTGTGTTGGGGTTTTTTTTTGTTTGGATGGTGGGGTTGATTTTGTTTGGGGGTTGAGGTAAAACTAAAAGGCTGTGTAGCAGCAAACAAGAAGCTAACAGCTCGCTCCCGGAGATGTAGGAGTCTGTCCCATTCGGGGGTTGTTTTCCCCTTCCTCCCCCCTATTTTCAGGGGTTTGTGACTTGGCCAAGGTGAGGCTCCATGAGCACAGGTCCTACAGAGCTGGTACTGGGGGGGTTTGGCTGGGCTGTTTGTTCATTTGCTTCAGGCTGGGGGTTCTGTCTGAGCTGCTGATTAATTCAGTGATGAAGTTTGGGGCAGGCAGAGCCGCTCCTTGGCTTCAAGAACTAGCGTAGAGAAGAGAGATTTCAGGCATGACTTGGAGCTTCCCAGCTCCTTAAAGAACTGAAATCTCACAGGCCAATAGTTCATGTACTTGTGCCTTCAAGTATGTTTTGGGGGGAAAGGCTGAACAATCCCAACTTCAAAATGCAGTTGTGTACTGAGCAAATGCAGACGTTGGGATTGCTTACCAGGATTATCCTCTCTGGTGTGAGAAGGATTGGCATTGAAAACAGGCCAGAGGTGTTTAGACTGCCGCGTGTTCTCCGCGGCTGCAAATCTAACTTAAAGTCAGGCGTGGATTTAAAACCTGGTTTGTTTCTTGTTTGTGACTGCTATAGGTACTACAAGGCAAAACCCTTCTACCCCTAAGGCCCATAGAGCAGGGCACTGGAGAACTAATCGTAGAGTCCTGTGTCAGTCCTGTTAGATCCATCTGAAAGTAATGGAAGGATGTAACAGTCAGAGTGTAGGCAGGGAAGGGGTGTTTAAACCTGTCCTGGGGGAGCTCTGCCATTTCTGGGCTATGGAAGTGTTTGAAGAGCTTCAAACCAGGTACTTGGAGTTGCACTGGTGTTGCCTGGAGACTCTTCCTTTGCTCAGGGTTTCCAGTTGTGGGTCTCCATTTCCTGCTTCAGACTGAGGAATCTCAGAGGCCCCCAGGTTTTGTGTTTGGGATGAGGAGTGGCACTCGAGTGATGCCGGTGGAAGCGCTCTGTGGGACCTGTTGTTTCAGCTCTGGTTTGTGTAGATGTTGTATGTTTTGGAGTTCAGGCAACGCGCAGAGCTTCTGCCACGGGGCAGCACAGGGAGATGTTTCGCCTCTGTCTGCCAGCCAAAGGTGTTGGTTCAGTCTGTATGATGGGTGCAGTTACTCTGAACCCAGAGCATATCTGCTTCTCTTTTTTTCCTAAAGCTTCTTCACCCACACGTTACAGTCTTTGGGGCACTGGTTTGTCTGGAAGGGATTAAGGTCTGACAGTCACCCAGAATCCTCTGGTACCAGACTTTGTTCAGGAGACGCGACGTTGCCACAGGGGTCCTGGCAGCACTACCAGCAGGTTTCTATGTTGCTGAATTAAACCCTTGCTCAGCTCTTAGGCTGAACTCCTCATACCTCCTCTAGGACTGCAGTCATGCCCAGACACAGGAGTTCTGGAGAAGGGCAGCTCTGGCTGATGGCAGATGTTGTTAAAGCACGGGAGGTTTGCAGAGCAGCGTGGCAGCAAGCACTCGGTTGCCAGCCCTGCTCGCTGTAGTGTGGAACCTTCACCTCATGCTGTCGGTGCTGCAGTCGAACACTTGGCTCCATGTAACAGTCTAGCTGACCCTTCCAGTGCACTGGCACCTGCAGGCTGCTGGAGATGAGGGCTGGCTCTGCTTTCTTCTGTGAGGAAGCCGGGGTTGAGTCAGATGAAGCTGAGTGACTTGTCCCTCTCTCCCAGCGCAGTCGCAGTAGATCCTGTGGAGTTCCCTCAGTGTTCCATGAAGTCTGCAGCAGGCAGAGCTCAGGCAGCTGAGTGGTGTCTCCATCCTGTGAGGTTTTCCAGTGCAGAACTCGCTGAGGTGAACCCGGCGCCTTCCTCTCCCCCGTAGAGGCAGAACCAGAGAAGCTCCCCAGCAGGTTTCCAGGTGCCTCCCAACGTAAGTACCGGGGCTGTGTGTTGGGAGAGCTCAGGCCTGCTGTGACTCGAGTAGGCAACTGTAAACCACAGCTGAGATGGGGTTAATGACTTGTTGGGGTTTTATAGTGGCCCAGGGCCCCTCCTGCTGGCTGAGCAGGTGCTGTTTGGTGCTGGCAGGAAAGAGGAGACCCGTGAGTGGAAATCCAGTGTCGGCTGCCTCTCCTGAAGGTAAGCAACGTCATCACACCACAGTGACTGGATGCAGGTGCTGAGGGCAGGTGTCACCTCAAGGAAAACTATTTTAACTGTTGTTTGAGTTAAACCCAGAACCATTTCGTTTCAGCAGAATGTTGTTGGAGTCAGTAGTTTGTGTCCTGCAGTTTGCGAAGAAAGGGAGAGAGGAAGGCGGCTCAGGATTCCTCTGCTTGAGGCTGGGAGCCTGCTGGGTGACTTGCTGAAGGGGAGAGGCACACGGGGATGTTCAGAGCTGACAGAAGGGGAAAGCTGCAGAGAGGTCGGCAATAAAATAGATCCCTCAGCTACTTGAAGGGAGGCAACTAGTGACCAGTGAGCCCCAGGCAGTTGTTCAGTCACTTTTCGAGTGTCCCGAGTCCTGCTCTTCCCTCTGCTCCCTGTTGATAACCAGGTGTTCAAGACTTTCATTTTGTTCTGTTTGCACAGTCTTCTGTTCAACAACTGGAAGGGGTTTTGTTGTGGAAGTCTAAGCTTACTAGGACAACGATGCTGTTGGCTTAACTTCCAAAGGGAAGGTGCTGCTGTCTGGAGTTTGCTCAAGGTGCCACTGCGCTGCTCCTCGCGGTACTAGAGCCGCACAGGATGCTCCCCTTCCTTCTGCTCGTCGTGCACAAAGGGAAGAGCATCGTCCCTGCAGCCTCAGCTGAGCTGCTGACAAACGCTCATCAATTTGGATCACACTTGACTCTTGGGAGGGACGATGTCGCGCTTAGCGATCTTCACATGGAGACCCTCCCCTTGATTTCATCTGGAGGTCACTGTTTCCCTCTTTCCTTTCTCTCTCCTATTTTACAGTAAGAACACAACTGGCTAGATGTTAGTTATGACTCTGACTCTTGGACTGGGGGGGTTTCCTCGGGCTTTTGTGTTCCTTGGGCTTCGCGAGGACCGATGGGAGAAGCGGGAAAGAACCTTCCTTTCACCCAGAAATAAACTGAACCACGCGGGAGAACATTGGCGGCGCCGGTGACGCTTTGGTCCCTAAATCTCAGGAACGTGTGAGGCAGGTTTCCCTTCGGTGATGAAACGGCGGTGCGCGTGCTCCGGGGTCTTGTTTAACCCTTTCATTGCAATCCTAGGTATCGATAGCATGAGTGGCCTTAGTGAGGTTGTTGAAGTGCACATTTGGATTTCTTTTGGGGTTTTTCTCTCGGGTTTGTTCTTTTTGAAAGTAAATTTTAAGATGGAAAAACAAAAGCTATATTATACTATATAAATATATAGAGATATTTAGAGACTGGGTTTGTGGTGCACAAGTTCGGTGTTGGATCGCTAACTAATCGTCCGCAGGTACCATTTGTGTGAGTTCTCTCCTCTCGCTGTGTGCTCCTTGACGGGGAGCAATGTTGCCATGGTAACTACAACTCTTAGAGTTTCTTTACTACTTAATGATGTGAACGAACTCTACGTTTTATTGACTATTACCAGGTTCAGTACTATTTTTATACTTTATTGAACTACAGGGGATTTTAATTTCATAGCGTTTGAGAAGAGATGTTGCTTGAACTGTATCACCCCCACCTTGCAAGCAGACTCTACCTGTAGTGCCACGCTCATCGACGAGTATCTCGGTCATTACTAGACTTCAAAGAGCCACCCTACCTGTCGCGTCGAGGCTTTACGTTTCGCATCCTCCTTGTCACAGACTGCAGTGCCCGACGTCCTCTGTAGCCATCAGGCCGTCCTCTGTTTGTACCCAGCCTTGTGATGATCTGTAACTGTATTGCGAACATGAGATATCGACCTAATAAATAGTGCTCCTGCGTTGCCACGTATCCGCCTGGAATTGGTTACGACCCCGGAGAAGTCCCTGCCCTCGCGCTCCTCCCTCGTCTCCCCACCTAACTCTGACCCGTAGAAGCGGGTGTTCGCTCCGTCTGCTTCCTAACGGTCACCCTGGTGCTGACTGCTCACCTGATGAGGCTGGAGATGGAGGGGATCTAACGCAGCTCTTGGGGTGCTGAAGCTCCCCTGCAGCGGGTCCACGGTCAGGGGTTCCTCCCAGGTCTTTTGGCCGGGCAGGTTCCCTGGGGATAGAGTGGAGGTACCTGCTGTACCATCAGCTTCGGTGCTGCACCGGCCCCCAGGGTGTGGGGACACTCTGTACTGGCTGGTTTGATGGCCAGTTCATCCAGTGACCTCCAAATCACAGTCACTTCTGTTTGGCGGCTGCTGCTGCTATTAGCAGTGGGGGAAGCTGCTCAAGGCTGATGAACTGTCCTCGAGCAGGATGATGGGGCTCCCATGACCCCGGCGGTGCAGTGATCTCACGGTGCTTGGCCCCTTCGTTTCGTGTGTGATGCCCTTTGCTGCGTAAGGAGCTGTGAACGTTGCACTGAGGAGTTTCCGATGCTCCAGCGGTTGACTAAAACAGCAGAAGCACTTCCTGCAGCTGAGCTGTAGATTTCGAGATGGCTTCAGTTTTTTCTGTTTATTCAAATGAGAACCTTGAGACAAAGTGCTCCCAAAATAGCCGGAGCAGTATTTGCAGTCGGGTAACTCGGACGGCTCTGTCAGCACGGTGACGGCTCTGTGCGGGCGGTGCTGCTGACGGATGACTGTCCCGAGTCTTCAAAACACAACCGGCCCTGCCTGCACCCCGGAGGAAGAGCCTCTGTCCCTTTCCAAGGGAAGAGGGTTGTGCTCAGCATCGTCACCAACCCGTCACCAGTTCCAAGCTGAAGTGTCTTGAGCTGCAAAGAGGAGGTAGTTTGGGCTGTTTACAGTGACAGGACCTGGTGTGTCTGGGCCAAGTGCAACTGGGAGGTGCTGCTCTGCACCCTGAGGAGCCCAGGTAAGGGCTCTGTGCTAGACCCTCCTCTTGTGAAACGAGGACGACTCCAGAGGGGCCGAGGCTGAAGTCCTCAGGGCTGTGGCCGTGCTGCTGGTGGTTCTGTAGCCCAGTGCGTCCTACTCACGCACACTGAAATGGGTGAAAGATGCAAATTAAACGGTGAGAGATGCAAATGAACTGGGTGAAAGGTGCAGGTCCCTGGCTGCCTGTGTGTGTTCCTGCAGCTTTCTCAACTCTTTCCCTTTTCCCCAGGAGAACGTGGATGTCTGAGGAGGGCTGATGCCCAAGTGCCAAGCACCAGCCGACAGCAGGAGACTGGTTAATGACTCTTTGCTTTGGCTGCTGTAAAGGAAGAGTTAACAGCAGGCACCCCCAGGCTGCTCCGGCCCTGGCACAGGTGTTGAAGAGAGAGGTCCGAGGCCACAGTGCTGGTTTTTTGGGGAGGGAACAAATCAAGCTGGGTAAGAGCTGCCTCCCAGTAACGCCTTCCTTTCCCCTGGTTAGTGTGAGCAAAGTCCAAAGCCCTGACGTCAGCGGGGATCGCGCTCTTCCTCACGCTGATGAAACGTGACCACGGTTCTCCTACAGCTGGCCTGAGGCGAGCGGCTGGGAGGAGCTGCTTTGGATCAGGGTGGGTTGGGTGGTTTTCAGCACCAAGAGGAAAGGTCCCTTGGCCTTGCTGAAGCCCAAGTGCCAAGCACCAGCCGACAGCAGGAGGAGCAGAAAGAGCAGGGAGCTCTTTCTGGCCGGCAGAAAGCCCTAGCGTGTCTGCGACAGGACAGTTCCTGTCCTGGGGGTGTCTGTCCGCAAGATGCCTCTGCTGGGGGTCTGTGAGCAGCACGAGTCGTGCTTGTTCCTGCCACCCTTTGTTCCCAGCGGCACAAAAAGCGTGTCCTGCCGTCCCGACCTTGGCTCTCAGCTGCGGCCTCCGCTTGCGTCTCTTCAGGCTGTGGTTTGGAGGGGGAGAAGCGGGGCGGGTGTCTCTTCTCTTAGGTTCTACGTTGACTCTTCACAACAACCGCGGTTGTGCAACGCTTCCCTGAGTCCCCTGACGCCCCGTTTTACACGGAAGAGAGAGCAGGCAGCGTGAGTGAGGAAATGCGACGAGCCCCCTAGTTGTGTGAGGCCCCGTGGCAGCACCACAGCCTGCTGGCTTCCAAACGAAGCGGCGGGGAAGAGCCACCCTGAAATCCCACGAGGGGCACCGACACGTCCCGGGGTTCACACCGCAGGGGTTCTCCTCATTTAGAGACCTCCAGAGGTGAAGCCTTTTCTCTTTGCCTGCAGCATCTGCTCAGGAAACTCTCTCCGGTTACTTCTGTCAGGGCTGCTTTTTCCTGGAGAGCTTTCCCGTCGCTTCGCGGTCGCCTCGCGTCCTACTGGAGAAATCGTCGAGGAATCCAAGTCTCGAGCAGGCTGGAGCCTCCCTCAGCTCTGCCTTAAGCGCGGGTGACGTTTTGAGGCCGTGCGGTGTCTTCCTGATGCGGCCACGCGTGCTGTGTGGAGGAAGCTCATGACCTTTAGCTGAGGCGCCCCGTGAGGAGATGCCTTTTGTGCTGCCGCTGAACCACGCCCCGACCGCACAAGCGGCTCCTCTGAGGTGCAGAAGCTAAATCTGCTGCCCGGTGAAGGCAACCCGCAGCGGCCTCCTTCACAGCCTCTCACGCGCGCTGTGCCGCGGGCGCTTGGCAGCGGTGCCTCCGCGGGCAGCACAGCTGGGGCCGCGCGTCTCCTGCCAAGGGCTGTGGATGTGATCCAGGATGCCATTTAAAAAGCTGCGTGAGCTGCCCTCCCAGAGGGAGCTGGGGGGGAGTTTGCTTGCTGGGGCTCAGATCTGAAGGCAATATCCAAGTCCCTGACCCAACCAGATGAAGAAGGGAGGATGTTTGGGTGTTTAGTGGTCAGACTAGAAGATTCTGATGGTTTCTTGAAGCTGGATTCCACTGTAAATCAAATGTAGCCAACCCTGAAGCCCAAAGCAGCCAGTTTTGTTCCTGTCTTCTCACTGTTCCCATCCCGAAGGGTCAGCTCTCAGACAAGGCTCTTCTGCAGCAGCAGCAGTCAAACAGGCCTCCAGCAGCCCTGTCTGGGTCAGTGGATGGCAGCTGCTGCAGCTGCTGAGAACCATTCTCTGCCTAAACCAGACAGGAATGGTGAGTGCAGGTGTAAAAGCTGGGAGCTGGGGTTTTATTTTAACCAGAGTATTTTCTGTACAGTGGTGTCTTCTCTTCCTCTTGGTTCTCTTGTCCCTTGGTACAGCTGCTCATCGTGTGTGAGAGTAGAAATGGATGGGGAGCAGCCTCTCCCCTCCTCGGGAGAGGATTTCTGACAGAACAAAGGGTTATCAGGCACTGGAACAGGCTGCCCAGGGCAGTGCTGGAGTTCCTGTCCCTAGAGGTGTTGGATGTGTGGAGCTGGTGCTCAGCGACAGCGGTTTCCCTAAGGGTGACCTGGCAGTACTGAAGGTTGGACTTGATGAGCTCAGAGTTCTCCTCCAACCAAAGAGATTCTGGGATTCTCAGCTGTTATTGGGGTTTATGCACAAGGAGGAAGGTAGTAGAGGCAGGGCTGACACGTGTCCCTGGTTGAGGCCACAGCTCTTGGGAAGCTCCCGGACAACAATCAATAAGATCCCACAGTTTCAAATAGTCAAATTTTCATTTTCCTTGGGCCGAAGCTTGTTGCTATGACACTGCAAGAACTGGGTTCAGGAAACCATGGCGACTGTCTTCATTCCTGCTCCTCGTTCAAGGGGATGGAGCTGCTTTCATCAATTCCTGTTCATCTGCAGAGTTGTCTGGGGTCCTTAAAACAAACAAAAAACCCCACCAAGTGAGCAGAACGCGTGACTCGAGGGAGGCTCTGTCGGCTGCTCGTACTGGTGTGCCCAAGCTATCCTCTGGGGGCTTTCCCTGGCTGGGTTCTGCATGTGGCTCAGTCCTACAGAGACACTGTCACCAGAGCCGCAGAGGAGCCCCAGGCTGGCGGCTGAAGTACAGGATGTTTTTGGTATCTCACTGCAGTTTGTGTCTCTGCTGTGTTGATCCACGCACGAGCTGGCTGGCTGCTGCTCTCCCCGCTCCTGCAGGTCTGCAGACGAGCGGAGGAGGACTGTCGGGAGCCGCGCAGCCGGCAGGTTCGTGTGGAACTCAGCCTCCTGCTCCCGCTGTCTAGGTAGCTCTTGTGGTTCTGACTTCTCAGTGTGTCGGTTTGGGTTCGTACGCGCCGCCTCAGAGCGGTTACCTACCAGACTGGGCTCTTTTTGAGGTAAATAAAGAGCCTGGGGAGAAAAGAGATGAGAAGCAAAGAGGGTTAGGAGTGCCTGAGAACTCCCACGGGACACGTGAGTGTGTTCTAGCAGCTTGGAAATAGGTTTGTGTGGGACACAGCGTCCTTCCGCGGGCAGGCTGTGGCACCTGCTCGTGGCCAGGCCCATGGCTCCTCGCGCCTCCTCGCTCCTCCTCCCGGGGTTTGCGTAGCCGCAGTCCTGGCTGGAGTAAACAGGCTGCCAGTGACTCCGGTTAGCAAACGTGCCTGCGACAGGTTGGGCTGCATTTTTGCTCCAGATTTATGTGGCTTTGCCAGGGAGGGCCCCAAGGCAAATCACTGCTGTGTTCTCGGCAACCAGGCGGGCAGGTCAAGACACCCTGATTGATGCCAGCTGCTGTGGGCCAGCAAAGGGATGTCTTCTCCTGTACTACCACCTAATGCTGCGGTAGCTTCTCTCGCTGTTTTCCCTGCTCCCATCTCTCTTCTGCGACAGCGCCTCAACCTGCCCTGCTCCTTTAGCTCCACCACCTGCTGATCCTCTTGCCAACAAGCCAAGCATAGGTGGCCCTGCTTGGTGCCCCAGTGACTGTGCAGGTATCTCTCTGGTTGCTCCTGCTTCTGCTGTTCCTTGTCTTCCTGCAAGTCTCTTGTGCCTTTGCAGAGCCCCCAGCTGATGTGAAGCTGCTCCAGTTTCTCTTCAAGTCCTGGCCCTGACTGTGTCTTTTCTGCAGAACCCCACCACTTCTCTAAAGAAAATCCCAGGAACAGGGGTGATGACACCGATGTGAACAACCCCCTGCGCTGAGTCACGCTCGGGCAATCGCTCTTGCTTAACCCCACGGTGCTGCAGGGTGGCAGCAGCAAGGAGCTGCGTCATCCGCACGCATCCTCACCCTGCGAGGTGTGTTTGCTCTCACAGCGGAGGGGTGAGGCTCCATCCGCCCCCAGCGAGGAGTCCTGCTGGCCTCGGGAGAGCTGCTGCGCTGTGCTCGCTGCCTGCCCAGCTGTGAGTGCTCACCCAGGCCCCAGCATCTAAGGCGAGAACCCTTCTGGGCTCACTGGTGACAGGCCGTCGCTGTTCAGGTGCCTCGGTGCTGTTCGGTGGCTGCGTTTGTGTGCGACGGGCCGTGGGTGCTGCTCCGCCCCACTGCTTCCAGGGTGGGTGCTGTGGATGGGTGTTTGCTGCCACTGGATGTCACTGTCGCTTTACGGCACCCTGTGCACTGGGAGGGTGCCCGGAGGTGATGGTGGGTCCCTGCTCTGAACAGCCAAAGGGTGGTGGGATGGTACCGCGGAGCTGGATGGGGAGCGTTTGCTTTCACTGGGCATCCTTCTCGGAGGGGTTGTGGAGTCTCCTTCTCTGGAGACATTTCAAACCCACCTGGATGTGTTCCTGTGCGACTTGGTCTAGGTGGTCCTGCTGTGGTGGGGGGACTGGACTGGTTGATCTCCTGAGGTCCCTTCCAATCCCTGATGCTCTGTGACTCTGTGTGCAGGAGCCAGCTGGCTGCGAAGGGAAACGATGCTCTGTTCCAGCTCCGAGCTGGGCGGTGCCTCTGGCGTTTCAGAAAGTCCAAACCCACGGGTGTGGGATCGGTGCTCGGGATGAGCTGGGGGTGGATTTGTCTTTATTTACACGGGTTTTAAAAGGCCCCCCCAGTGTGCAGGAAGGGGACACAGATCACGACTCTAGGATGGCTGCTGCGGCAGGCTAGCGGGCAGCTGCTCGCTCGCCTCTCTCCTTCAACAAACCCGCCCAAATTATCAAATTACCAAGCAGCCACCCCTCAGTCGTGCACTAATTACATATTGACTCTGTATTTTTGTGCTCACTCATGTAAATAATGAAGCTTTTCCAAATAATCTATTTCTGTTGTGTGGATGGGCTGGTCCCCTCCCCTGGCTCCACAGCCTGTTGTTTGTGCTCTAGCGGGGCCGACTGCTGTTCCCTTCCCACAAAGGGCAAAGATGCTGCTGGTTTCTCTCCCTCCTGCCTGGCATAACAAAAGGCATTTGTCAGCCGTTACATAACGGCAGGATCTGTGGCTTCTTCCTGCGGCCTCTTCCCAGGCAGCACCTCACTGCTGGAGCGGCAGCCTCTGCCTTGGCTGCGGGTCGGTGAGTCCCCAGCTCCTCACCTGCCCTTCTTCTGAGTTTTCTCTCTCCCTGGACGGGAAGAGGTTGAATCGTGGGCTGTGGCTGTGGTTTTTATTTAGGGGAGCAGGTGGATGCGAAAGCTTTCTGTGGGGGTGTTTTCAATACTCATTGGAGGAGATGATGGGGAGTTACCATCAGCCTCACGGGAGCAGCGGGGCTTGTCCTGAGCCGAGGTCGTGTCCTGGGCTCAGCCTAACCTCTGAGAAGGGCCGTGCTGGAAATGGAGCTCAATTCCTGCCCCCCGACACTTAGGAGTTTCAGGGAGTGGGAGCACCTGTCACCACCTGCCTCCCAGAGCTGCCAGTTGCTTTTTTTAATGTCTCCCAGTTAATCCTGGGCGTCTCACACCAGCAAGAAAATTGGGCTGCTGGTAGTTTTTCTTCTTTACATTATATTTAACTTCCTCATCGTTCAAATATCTTTCTGAAAGCTTTAAAAATTAATTAGTAGTTTCTCTTCCCTGGAAACTAACAGCAAAATCTGTGTGGCCAGCCCTTCCCTTCCTCCCAAACTGGAGGAGAGAGCTGTTCACCTGTGGCCTCAGACTTATTTATGGCCTTATCGCTGCCAGCGATCGCATGACCACAGCTCCCATTTTAACCTGGATCAGGCGGTGTCCCGGTAACCCAGCGCGCTCTCGCCTGCTGCCAAGTTCAAGTTCACTCAGAGCAATTTCCTAGTTGACTCTTTCTTTTTTTAAAAAATCACTTTGTAATAAACTTTTCCAAGTGGTTTTTGGAGACCTTTGAACATCCTGGTGTGCTCAGCTGTTGCTCAGGAGATACGGTTGTGGCTGGCTAGGAGTGTGCTCAAGCCCTTGGGAGCTGCTGTTCTTGGGAAACCACTCGTCACTTAGAAATTGGCTTTGGCTAACAGGCTTCACCCGAGCTAGTTCCTGGTTCCAAAGCTGAACTCCCAATAATACAGAAGAGTGCTGGCCAGGGAAAGCTGCTGGCAGCTGGGACAGCTCAGCGCCCCTGTTACCAGCAGGACCTGGCAGTATCTGCAGGATCCAGGGCCTTTTCATAGACCTCTTGGTAGTAGGTTTCTCCTTGGACATGGATCAAGCCACCCTAGCAGAGCAGGAACATCTCACAGGGGAATTATCTATCCAGTTTGCTTACCAGAAACTTATCCAGTCGGTTGTTCTTGGTGTACCTGTAGAGCTTCTGCAGCTTCCTTCCATCCATCTTTGAGAAGAGCGAGACGCACCGCCACAACATCCGTCCGAAGAGGCAGACAAGGATTGTTCACGTGAGTACAGACTTCGTCCTCCTCCTAGCTCTGTACCCACAGGAATACCCTTTGCACAGCTTTTTTAACTCCCTCCCCAGAACGTAGGGGTTTCTAGAGGCCCTTACTTGCACCAGTAGTTGACTTCTGAGGCTTTGCAGTAGTGCTGGAGAGGACTATCGGTGTGGTCCCTGATGATGAGCAGGCTTTGCTTCGCGTGCTTCAGCTGCTTCTCTGTGCTGAAGCGCCGGGGAAAAGACAGTCTCCGCAGGGTCTTCTTAAGGGGCCTCAACAGCTCCTTGCACTGGCAAGAGAATAAACCAGTGTTGGCGCCGGTGTTCAGCACCTTAAATCCAGCCTCGGGTTCTCCCCTTTCCCTGAATAACCTGATAAACAGGAAAGCCCTGCAGGAGGGTTGTGTGTTGGTGTCTGTGGACGTGGGATTTCCACAGGGTCTCTGTCAGGCCCTCCCAGTGCTCTGCAGGAGCTGCTCCTGCTCCTCCCAAAGCTGGTGACACCCCAGGCCAAGCACGTCAGAGGTGGCTTGAAAAGGCAACTCTGACACTGGGAGTTGGGCTTTAAATTTTTGGGGCAAAAGGTATAAACTTCAGGCTACAGACGAGCTGCTGTTGGTAAGGAGGGTGTCTGGAACCCCCTCAGTGCTGTTCTCACACCACTCCTGGTGGATGTTGCAAAGGTTCACGTGTGACGCAGGAGCGAACGCTGCGTCTGGACCTTCTGTCCAGCTCTCATTGGTTTTGTCTGTGTTCTGGGCTGGGGCTGGGTGGGTTGATTATGCCAGGACGGACCTGAGATCCCACAAACTCCTCCTGCCAAAGGCTGTTCAGTGTCTCACAATTTTAAAGGCTTCCTTCCCCGTTGAGGCCAGCTGCGCTGGGGATGAGCTGGAGCTTGCGTGGTGGAGCACTCTCGCCACCCTTGTCAAACGCTGCTTCCTCCTTCGCTGGGCTGACCTGATCCTTCTCTGTGGGCTACAAATTGCCAAAGCCACGGGTTAGTCTCATTCCTACAGATCTTATACCCTCTCTTTAAAAAGCTGCCAAGGACAAAGCCTCTGTTAAAGCTCTGAACTGTTTCTCTTCCTGCCAGATCGTTTCAGATTGGATTTTCAGCGGCGCTTAATGAAGCCAGGTATATTAATTAAAAGCCCATAAGACATTAGGTGCCTACTTGAAGTTCCTTTTGGAAATCCTCCTGCTAATAAATTACAAGGTAAACAATGGCAACTGGTCCCTAATGGCATTAATCAAACACGGGCTGGCAGCCACTCGTGAAGTGGCCGCACGGCGACAATGGGCTCATTGTACTGTCACGCTGCTCCGTCGCAGCGTTTCCTGATGGCAGAGGTACCTGGCTGACCTGCTGCAAAGCCACGTGGAAATGAACCCCAAAGACTCCTCAGTCACTGAGCGTGCACCTCCCTGGGGTGGGGAGGGGGATATTTTCTCCTGTGAGGGGCAATGGAGATTCTCCTCATGCTGAGATCTGTGTAGGTGACTCCTCCACTCATCCTTTAGAAAGCAACGCTGGCTGAAACACAACCTCTTGCTGCCCTTTGAAATGTGTGGGAAGTCCTTTGCTCTCTGACAGGTTCAGCTCCCTCAGCAGATCACTTCTTTTTCTCTGCAACTTTGATCCCAAGCGTTTCAGAGGCAGGCCTGAGGCTGGACCTTGCTCTGGTCTCACTCCCTGCCCATGTCCCTGGCTGTGCTCACCTGGCTGGCTGTGCCAGCGCCGCTGTCATCCTCTTCCCTTGTTCTGTCTGCTTGGTCCATAAAAGCAGCCTCCTCCATGGGACACAGATCCCTGCTTGCACTGGGTTCCTCCAGCAGACCTCCCCAGTGCTGCCAGGGCCACTGGGCACCGGTTCTGAGTTCCACCAGCCATGGCAACAGCTGGGGCCCTCCAGCCACACAACGCTGCAGCCCTCTGGGGCAGAGTCACCTTTCCCCATGAGTTCTGTCATTTCATTTGTGGTCCTAAAGCCAGTAAACGCTGATGTTCAGTGCTGTCAACGGCTCCTGTGGGCCGTGAGAGGGAAAGAGGTCCCTTGTTTTGCTCTCTGTACCAGTTAGCACCCCCAGCAAGTCCAGCACCTGTAACTGTGCATCAGTCCAGATGACTGTGGCCTTGGAAGGTGGTGGCTGAGTGCAGCAGTGAGTCACACAAGCTGCTGTGTGACACCAGCTATCTGTGAATGTGGGTGCAGCTCGGGGTGTGAGCACTCACAGCTTCCCTCTTTGTCTTGTGCACCGGCAGGTTCAAGATTAGCCTCTCCCACTGCACCCACTGAGCTGTGCTGCGGGGCAGCAGAGCCTGGAGAGCTCTGCTCACATGGGGCTGGGGTGATCTCCATAGCAGAGGCAGTGCTGTTGGATGGGGAACAGAGATGCAACCTGGAAAAGGGGCTTTGGGCTGCACCTGGAGTGTTTTACGGGGAGCTGGTGGGCAGCAAGCCCTTCATTCCCATCACAGTGCAATGGAAACTCAGGGTTAGCTCCTTCACAGATGGCGGTGAAAGTCAACCACGCAGTGAGATGTCACTCCCCTGGGTAGCTTCTCTTTCAAAGCTTTTCTTTTTAGACAGAATAAATTGTACTTGTCAGGAAGAAGCCTGGCAAGGCGTGGCCTTAAAGGACTTTGGTCGGGGAATTTTCTTCAAGGAGCAAGGCTCCTGTCGTGCCCAGAGCAGTCGGACAAGAGCCCTTGTGTCCTCTGGATGGCTGGGGCAGTCGTGGCAGGCTGTGACTCAGCTCCTGTGCCGGGTCGCTGCTGGCACTGGGAATCATCCCAAGGGCTGTACAAAGGGCCCCTCTCTGTGTGATGGGCACAGCTCGGGGTAGAAGCTGGGCTGGGTTTGGTCAAGTGTTTCCCTGTGGTCAGCGACACTGAGCCAGACGCCTGCTGCAGGTAGTACCTCGTGAGAGAACCTATTGGTGGGTCTGAAACAGAGGCAGGTTCATGCTTTCAGACTGTCACAGAACATCATTGATCTCTTGGGTCCCTTCCAACCCCTAACATCCTATGATCCTATGATCAGGGATTGGAAGGGACCCCGAAAGATCATCTAGTCCAATCCCCCTGCCACAGCAGGATCACNACATCCACATCCTTCTTGTAATAAGGGCTCCAGAACTGGACGCAGTCCTCCAGGTGGGGTCTCACCAGAGCAGAGTAGAGGGGGAGAATCGCCTCCCTCGACCTGCTGGCCACATTTCTCCTGATGCAGCCCAGGATCTGGTTTGCCTTCTGGGCTGTACGTGCACACTGCTGGCTCATGTTGAGCTTTTGGTCCACAAGCCCCCCCAAGTCCCTCTCCTCAGGGCTACTCTGCAGCCAGTCACTGCCCAGCCTGTACTTGTGCCTAGGATCGCCTCTACCCAGATGTCTTAGTGACGTTTGGCCTTTCCTCGTGATTGAATTCACCGGTAATGAAAATCCATTAAGACAAGCTCTCTCCTTGAGATGTTTGTGGCTCTTTCCCTCGTGTGTCTGCTTTGCTCCAGCCCCATGTCTGAGATCCTGCTGTCAGCTCTGAGCGGGAGCCTTGCACAGGCTGGGGCTGAGCAGACACCAAGGCAGTTACCCCCGAGCACCCTGCGCTGGGCTTTGCTTTGCCCGCCTGAGCTACGCTAGGACTTGGTTAGCCTACACCAGGATTTCCCAGTGTGTTCTGTTATTTGACACAAGGTAGGCTGTGGGGAGCCAAGCACTGGTGGTAGCACAGATAAGTGTACTGCTGCTTCAGCCCCAATGTGTGAGGGCTGCTAGAGGAGGTCTGGTTGAAGAGGATGTTGAAAATGCAGCTGCTTCCTCAGCAGCTGTTACCAACCGCTGTCTTGCTGTCCCAACTGCAGCCAGCAGCTCCTCTCCTTTTCACCTCCAGAGGTTAAAGCCAAGAAGTTGATGCCAGCACATGTCTTGCAGCTCTCAACTCAGGGTATTGAAGGGCAGTGTGTTCCTAGCAAGCAGGAGCACAAGAGAAATGAAGCTTCTTCAGCACAAGCTCTCGCACACATTAGCAGGCAGATTAGAAGCCGTTTCGGAGCTCTGGGGACACACACCGGTTGTTAGCACAGGCATAACCCATGTTTGCTGGGCCATATCTGTGTCCTTGTGAGATTACAGTGTCCATGGAGCATGTGACTGCAGCACAGAGTGGCTCCTTGGGCTTGTGTACACTTTGCTGTTTCAAGGGATGGAGAAGACCTTGAGTTGCCCTTGAAGATTCCAGTCTCTGTTCTTCTACCTTTCAGCTGCGCTCAGAGCTCAGCCACAGCCATGAATATACAAGCAGGAGGTATCACCAGGCATCTCTGGCCAAGCTTCTTCTGAGGCTCTGTCTGTGTTTAGATCTCACAGCAGAGCAGGGATCTCACCAGATTTATCTGGTGTCACGTTAGTGCAGTGACAGAGCAGGAGCGTGGAAAAATGCCTTTCTTTGCTCTTGAACTGTTCACAGAATCACAGAACATTAGGGATTGGAAGGGACCTTGAAAGATCACCCAGTCCAATCCCCTGCCACAGCAGGATCACCTAGATCCAGTCACACAGTAACATGGCCAGCAGGTTTTAGATATCCCCAGAGAAGGAGACTCCACAGCACCCCTGGGCAGCCCCTGCCAGGGCTCTGGCACCCTCACTGGGAAGAAGGTCCTTCTCACACTGATGTGGAACCTCCTCTGCTCCAGCTCACACCCACTGCCCCTTGTCCTGTCACTGGGTGCCCCTGAGCAGAGCCTGGCTCCATCCTCCTGACACCCACCCTTCACATCTTGATCAACATCCATGGGGTCACCCCTCAGGCTCCTCTTCTCCCAGCTCCCTCAGCCTTTCCTCATGAGGGAGATGCTCCCCTCCCTTCATCATCTCTGTGGCTCTGCGCTGGGCTCTGTCCAGCAGCTCTGTGACCTTGAACTAAGGAGCCCAGAACTGGACACAAGATTCCAGATGAGGTCTCACCAGAGCGGAGTAGAGCGGGAGGAGAACCTCTCTCCACCTGTCCAATAACGGTCAAAGCTGTGCTCTGACCACTGAAGCTACAAATATTCTTTTACTGTGTCAGAATTTGGTTCATTTAGTTCACCACGTGCCAGGCCTTGTGGATGAGTCCATTCCTCTGAGGGCAGGGATGAGAAACGCCTCGAAGTCCTCAGATGTGTGGGGCTGAATGCCCTCCCCTGCCCCTCTGGCAGACGATGCTGCTTTGCGCTCTGAAGCGTAACGATGTTGGAAGATGCCGTCTCTGCCACCTCAGACCACGCTGGTCTGAATCTATTGGATTATATTCCCTGCTTAAGGGCAGGAGGCCTTTGAAGGGTGTTCTAATTGGATGGGGAACAGTCAGGAGTAGAAACACATTCTGCATCTCCCGTTTCTCCCCACGAAGGAACAGGAGCTGAAGTGCCAGTCAAACCCGCTGTACTGTAACAGTGCACCTTGGGGAAAACGTTTCCTTTCCCCTTGACAGCTCTTCTGACAATATTAATTTCCACTCCTAGAGTGTCTTAGTCTTCCAGGAGCTGTGCAAGAGCAAAACACCAGCCACCTTCTCCAGCACAGCAGCGAGGGAAGGCGCGCAGCCAAGAAGGAAGAGGTGTGAACACGCTCTGTTTGTTATTTGCTGGTCTAGGCAGATTTCACACGAACGCCGTGCGCGATGCGATGAGTCAGGTCGCAGGGCGTCTGATGCAATGGTTATTTGCTGGTAGGACACAGGATGGCAGATAAACGTGCAGGTATTTTGCATTGTACTTAAACCAGCACGTGGTTTAGTTAAACATAACCCCCAAGCCCTTGCCAGGTGTTTTGCAATGAAATACTAAACTGGGAATGGGTTTTAGTAACCAGGAGGGCGGGGAATGCTTCGTGTGATTAATGACAGTCAGCACCACTGCTCAGAGTGCAGGGGTGGGGGCTCTGCCAGCTGGGGCTGCAAATTCCTTTCCTGGTGCTTAAGGATGATGAAAACTTCCACAGGCAGCTGGAGACCTGTCTTTGCCCTGCAGCTGGGTGCTGGGAATCCTGTATTAGTGGGAGAGAGCTGAAAGAGAATGAGGGCCTAGTGATGGTTTCTAACGTGACATTATTCAAGGTGTATACACCAGAGGTATTATTATTATTCTGGTGTATACACCAGAGGAGGCAGTGACTGGGAGCTGCTCATTGAATCGCTCGCTAGAATTCATGTGGAACAGAGCCCAAACTTGATTTGTGACCAGTGGCGTGCAGAAGCCACAGATACATCTGCTTTTAGCCCCTTCTTGCCAATCTGACTGAGGGGTGCTGAGTATTTCCATACTGGAAGGCACAGCCATTCCCACACTGGAAGGCAGAGCCAGCCCAGTCCTCCACGGTGCCTGAAGCCTCTGCTGACTCTACACCTCCTTGGCACTGGATGTGTCTTCAGGTGTTTCTACATCTTGTTATGCTTCAGCAGTTCCGTAGATGTTTGTTTTTAGCTTTCCAGCCAGCTTTATTAATGATGTTTAAGCCAGGGTTCATTAATGATGTAAATGAGCTCACGTCACTGTTTTTTAATGTCCCATACCTATTTCTTTTTAAGCTGCTTGAAGTCCTTGAGAACTGCAAGAGCATTATCAGCTTCCTCCATACTTTGCAACTTTGCAGCCTGGGAGAAACAGGGTAATTAAAGCCCAGTTCTTTATTGTTCTTGCTAAGTTTTCAGGTTTGTATGCAAATTGCAATAGGCATTGTTAATGAGACGTTAATAAGCCCATCCCTTTGGTGCTGCTCGTAAAATAAAATCTCTAACGAGTAGGGTAGTTCTTTCATATTGAAAACGTTTTCACTTATTTGGTTAATCTGTGGGATCATTTAATAGGAGCTGCCCTAGGTGGTGTCTGCCTTGTTCACGCCCCCTCCCTAACAAATTTACCCACCAACTTAGCAAGGAACCAGAGAAGCCTGGAAAATGCTGCAGCTGGTATGTCTGTGCCAAAAGGTCAGCCCTGCCTGGGGAATGTGGCAGGGGTTTGCATGGGATTAGCAAGATGTGCAGAGAGGCACCGAATGTAGAAGCCAGATAGGAGCCCCCAGAGTAGAGGTAAGGAGCAACGAGAGAGAAATGAGGGAGTGAGGGGAGAACTAAACGCTGCTTTGGAAGAAGACAGGCAGAAAGGTGGTTGTAACGAGGTGGAAACCCACTAAGGAAACTCATCCTAGTCTCAAAAAGGAAGAAAACAGCCTGAAGCAGAGAGAGCAGGAGCCAACCAGGTAGAGAAATGTCCGTTGGGACAGTGAAGCCTTCAGGGAGGCCATGCACAACCTGGTGGTGCTTTTTCACTTTCACTTAGAGATAAAGGAAATTAACTCCTGGGAAAACGATGCTGGTCAAAAGAGCAAAGTGCCAGCCCCCTCGTGCCAGCTCCATGCAGGGGAGATGAAGTGAGGAGCTCAGAGATCTTCTCCTGTGTGTGCCCTGAGTTCATAGCTCTGCTCTGGGCAAGCTGTGACCCTTCTTCAGCAGACAGCTGCCCTCCCAGGAGATTCTTCATCTCTAAGCGAAGGAGAGGAGCAAATAAATAAATCATAAAACAATAAAAACTGCAGAGGAATAAAAAAGGGATTTTCCTCTCCTTGCAACAGAGAAACAAAATGTTGGGTCACCTGAAGGGGTTCTTCTGCTCTGGTTTTTGTTCCCACTCTAAAGGCTTTTCTCTGAAAGGCTCAGCAGGGAGAAACTCCATCGGGTCGTATCTGCGCAGATGAAGAGGATGGAAAATAACAACTGGTCCGAGCAGCTGGGGCTCAGAGCCAGGAGGCTGTCTGCTTCAGGTATCTCTTCCCCTCTGAGTCACAGCACCCTCCATTCAAAGCCTCCCTTTATGGCAGGTGCTCACAACTCTGTATCTCGTTTCCCTGCTCCTTTAGAAGATTTTGATGTCTGCCTCCAGTGATCTTGTCCTTCGCACAGCGGTGTCAGACTGGCTGCGACTCCCAGCTCAATCAGTGCCACTGGGCTGGCTGCCCGCTGGCACACAGCATGGTGAGGCTTCTGGGCACGTGATGTGTGCCAGGGTTGCAAGGGGTAAAGAACTTCAGGCTCCTGGCACTGCTCAGGTCTCATGTCTCCGTTGTCAGCGATGCCCTTTCCATGCTCATCCCTCCTTGTGTTTCCTTTCTCTGCTCCTGTACGGTTGTCTTCCATCACACTGCCCTGTGCCTGACCCTGTATGTGAGGAGGAGGGCTAGTGCTTGCCGGATTTACATGTCTGAGTTTATGAATTTCCACTTAAAGCTGAATTCAGTTGATGGATTTTCCAGAGGAAGTTTTGGGACTCTTTAAACATTTATTTTAGGGGTATTTTACATTTTCTTTAGGAGGTGTTTACAATCTATTTAGGGGGCATTTAAGATGTATTATGGGGGGATTGGAAGGGACCTCGAAAGATCATCCAGTCCAATCCCCCCAACACAGCAGCATCCCCTAGATCCAGTCACACAGGAACACATCCAGGTGGGTTTTAAACGTCTCCAGAGAAAGAGACTCCACAACCCTTCTGGGCAGCCACTTCCAGGGCTCTGGCACCCTCCCTGGGAAAAAGTTTCTTCTCACATTGATGTGGAATCTCCTCTGTTCCAGCTCACACCCACTGCCCCTTGTCCTATCACTAAATGCCACTGAGCAGGGCCTGGCTCCATCCTCCTGACACCCACCCTTCACATATTGATCAACGTTAATGAGGTCATCCCTCAGTATCCTCTTCTCCCAGCTCAAGAGCCCCAGCTCCCTCAGTTTTTCCTCATCAGGGAGGTGTTCCGCTCCCTTCATCGTATTCATGGCTCTGTGCTGGACTCTCTCCAGCAGCTCTGTGTCCTTCTGGAACTGAGGGGCCCAGAACTGGACACAACACTCCAGATGTGGTGTCACCAGGGCAGAGTAGAGGGGAAGGAGAACCTCTCTTGATCTGCTAACCACCTCTCTTCTGATCCACCCCAGGATGCCACTGGCCTTTTTGGACACAAGGGCACATTGCTAGCTCAAGGTCATCCTGCTGGCCACCAGGACTCCCACGTCCCTTTCTCCTACACTCCAGGTAGGTACTCCGACAGGTCAGTCCCTAACTGATACCTGGGGCTGTTCTTGCCCAGATGCCAGACTCTACACTTGTATTTAAAATGTGTTTAGGGGGTATTTTAAAATTAATTTTTGTTTTATTGAAAGGAAAAAAAAAACCCCTAAGGAAATCCCCCTCAAGCCTCTGTGTATTTATGCAGAGAACTATCTATGAAAAAAAGTGTGGTAGTTTCTCTTAAAGTGCTGAACGCCCTGTTATGCTTAAAATAATGAACCCAGAAAAGGCCAACCTACCTCTCGTGGTGGGTTTCAGTCCTTGGTGTTGATAGAGTGGAGAAGTAGCTGTAGTGAAAACATAGGCTCTGGTGAGACAGGCAGAAGGAAAAAAACCCCAGTCAGTGCATGCCATTTAATTTCTGCTGTGTTCTGATTCCCTCCTCCCAGCCTTGAAAATGCAAAACGTGATCCTTTGTCTGGCATATGGGGATCTGGAGAATTGTTGCTAATTACTGCAGTTGTGCTATCTAGCTTAATGGGCTTAAGTAAATATATTGAGTGCTTTTATGATCCTCCACAGCACGCTGGAATGCAAAGAGGTGCACTTCATGCTGTTGAGACTGCATGGCATAACTTATAGAACATTAATCCACAGGATAAAAAAGGGGAGGGGGAGTTTTGCTGACTTATTGCTTCTCTAAGTGCTCTAGGTGATGGGATGGGGTGGGCAGGTGCTTGGCAGATGCAGGGTGAGCATCTCCATCGTAGGAGATGGAGCCTCCTTGCAGGGAAAGAGGCTGCAGGTGGCTACAGGGAATGGTGGGGCTGAGCGACTCGGGATGTCTTGAGACAGCGCTGGTCAAAGCACTCTAGAGTCAGCACAGGCCTGATGGAAAAGGATCCCAGGAAGCCATTACCCAACTGTTTTTAGGCAAATTCCCATTATTTTCATTAAAATGGAATATGAATTGAATATAACCTGCTTGGGTATGTTCCTGTGTGACTTGGTCTGTGGGATTCTGCTCCGGCAGGGGGATTGGGCTTGGATGACCTTTTGAGGTCCCTTCCAATTCCTGATGTTCTGTGATTCTGTGAAAGTAGGAATGAGTTACTAAGCACTGCATCCCCTGTACTCTGACTGTACATATTCAGGACTGGGTCCAGTTTTGGGCCCAGTGTCAGAAGGACATTGAGGTGCTGGAGCAGGGCAATGAGGCTGGGGAAAGCTCTGGAAAACAGGCCCTATGGAGAGTGGCTGAGGGAACTGGGGTTAATCTAGAAAAGAGGAGACTGAGAGGAGACTTTTTTGCTCTCTGCAGCTACCTCAGTGGAGGTTGTAGCCAGGCTGGTGCTGGTCTCTTCTCCCAAATTACTAGTGATAGGAATGGCCTCCAGTTGCATCATGGAATCATTAGGGATTGGAAGGGACCTCGAAAGATCATCTAGTCCAATCCCCCTGCCACAGGGGAGGTTCTGTGATTTGCTATAAGAAGTTCTTTGCTGAGAGTGTGGTTGGGTGCTGGAACAGGGCGCGCAGGGAGGCAGTGCAGTCCCCATCCCTGGAAGTGTTTAAAAAATGAGTAGCTAGAGCACTTGAGGCCATGGTGTAGGGCTTGGGGAGCTGTTGGGCTGAGGGCTGAGCTTGATGATCCTGGGGGTCTTTTGCAGCCAGGATGATTCTATGATTCTATCTAGCAAGGGACAGGACTAGAGGAAATGACCACAAGCTGTGCCAAGGGAGGTTTAGGCTAGATGTTAGGATTAATTTCTTTGCTGAAAGTGTTGTTGGGCCTTGGAATGGGCTGCCCAGGGTAGTGGTGGAGTCACCATCCCTGGAGGGATCTGATGTGTGGACTTGGTGCCTAGGAACATGGTTTAGTAGCGATATGGCAGTGCTGGGTCAAAGGTTGGACTTGATGATCTTAAAGGTCTCCCAACGAAAGATTCTGTGTGGGTCTAGATTAGTGCTTATCTAGAAAAAGAAGAAAGGCATCATGGCTGCTCAATGAGCTTTCTTTTCTTATCTCCTCCTTCTTTTTTTACTTAGCAAAGATTCTATTAGTCATCTGCTTCCACTCAAGTTCCCACGTCTCTTGCCTCAAAATCCCACTTTCCTATTATCTGTTATTGTACCTAATGTTTAAATCAAATGTGAGAAGAGCATGCTGTGAATATCTTGCTGAATCTAGTGTGATGAATAATCACGGAGCAGCTGAGCAATGTTAGCTACAGGCTGAGGGAACCTGCTCCGACACGTGTTGCTGGGGGGGGGGGACTGAAACCATGCAGGGAACTAGTGATGACGATGAAGAGAGATTGGCACATCCTGACCTGTCATTTGGTTTAGTTTGACACAGCTGTCCATAAAATCACAAGGACTGTTAGAATATGCTGCTAATTAGCAGCATTTCACCTTTTTGAAATGGAAGTGTCGTGCAGGCTCTGCAGATTAGGAAAAAAAGAAGGGATTTTTAGGTCTGGTTCTGATTGAAAATAGAGAGGTGGTGAGAAACTTGTGTCAAATCTCTAAGTCTAATTTTGCAATTAAAAGGCTGAGGAGAAAGTGTGATCTGAAGACCTTTGGTTTCCTAGCAGTGACAGAAAATGAACAGCTTTCTTCTTTGGGTTTAATATTGCTGCAGATGAGCAAGAAAAAAGAACTCCTTAGGCTGGCTGTAGTGAAATGGAGGAGCTGTAAGTGGACAATGCCAGGGTACAGGCTGGGAGGAGAGTGGGTTTCCTTGGTATTAGCTGAGTAATATCTGCACAATGCTCTGGATGTTATGAAGTGATAGATATCGACCACTAAAAATTGAGAGATGCCCTCTGGGAGATAGGAAACACTGGTTAAAGGCATTTTCTGATGGGCTACACAGACAGTTTCAAGGTCATACAGGCACCAGCTTGCAGAGATGCACAGCTGGTGCCTCACCACGAAAACCAGCGGGATCTCAACTCTAGGAGACTGTTAGTTAACAATGTGGGTAAAAATGGATGGATAAATTGAATCTACCTGAGAGTGGGCGAAACAGCTGGGAAGCTATAAGAGAAATGAGTGGAGAAACTCGTGCTCCACCACTGTGGTGGCCAAGTGCTCTACAAGAACTTCAAATTGCTCCCCTCCTTGAATGCACCAATTTTGTGTTTCAAGCTGCAACAACCTGGCAACCTCCAGCTACTCTGAACTTGTCTGTTATTGCTAAGAATCTGTTGAAGAATCTACTCGATATTACAGGCCTCATTTTAATTGCAGCAGCTGAAAGTCGCTGCTAGGACAAAAGCTCTTCTAGGAGTAGCTGGGCTGCTAACCAACAAGGGAGGGAGTGCCAGAGGCTTTCATGGGTCATTTACCTGTATGTTTTATATAACAAAACCACATGCAAATATTTAATACAGTAGGCAACATTGGGATTAACCCCTGATGCTTTACCTTGCTGCCTGGGTACAGTCCATCCAAGAGAATGGCAAAGCAAAACCACCGAAGGAGGTATCTGACCAGCAGCAATATGTTGTGTTTAATTCAGAGAGCACACAGCACCTTCAGCTGAACAATCTGCTGATCTGCACCCTGTGGTGGCTCGTGGCTGTATTTAGGGAGTGAGGTGTGATGTAGTGGTCGGAGCAGATGGCAAGGCATCGGACTGTGTTTGTTGGCTGGATCAGCAGCTCCACGTTGACTCGGGACAGATCACAGGCACAATACTGTCTGTGATAATGCTACTTGATAAAGAACTTGAAAATCCCTAATTGTTATCATTTGCCATTGGACAACATTCAAGGTCTTCTATTTTAATGTCTTTATTTTTTTACCCATCTGTGGGGTGTCTGGAGTGTCCTTACACAGGGAGGTGTAACTTTGGGGTCACAGTCAGCGTGCACACGCACGCTTCTTTATGTGGTTGTGTAGAATTCTTTTCTTTCCAAGTTGGGATCAGAGACACTGCTCTGTTGGTGAGGTCGGGAAGGCTTCTCTGCTTGGGGATGTCCTTTGTTTGTTCAGGGTTTGGACTATGTGAAACTTTAATTAGCAAATAAGGTGGTTTGGCCTTCCCTTCTGAGATCTGAAACAGAATTCAAGGAAACGTGAGGATGTGGCAAACAACGTGATGGTCCTGCTCCGTGGTTTTTGTTTTACTCTGCTGCCCTGCTGGGTTTTGAGATGCACTTTCCATTCTACCAGCTGCTGGCAAAACACTCGTGAAGCTGTTACATGTTTTATGCTTTGGTGTTGTTTCTTCTACACACAACAATCAAACTGGTAAGATGTTGGAGACCTTGTGTGTAGCAGCTGTTTAGCTGAGAAGAAAGGGGCCCTTCCTTTGAAAAGGAATGTTTGCCCTGTTGTGCCACAGTGGTAAGCCACTGCCTGCTGTGTCCCGGTCTGCTGCCACGCGATCATCCTCTTCTGAAGACTTTCCTGACATGGAGAAAACATCAGTCACTTCTTGCGAAGCCACTCCTCCCATTTCATCCTCTGTTATTGTTTGCACTTCCTCTTGACACAAGGTGCTTTTTGCTGTGGAGGATAGAACTGCAGAGGAATCCTTTCTTTCCAGTGGTTTTCTGCCTGTAAGAGAGCATAGAACTGCTTTCATCAAACATATTTCTTTTCCCATTGTTTCCCGATGACAGATACTACTCTTCATCTATACAGAGACAACACTTTGAAATGGGACACCTCTCTTCCCATCAATTTTTGGTACGTGGATAAATCATAGCATGTCTCACTTTCTGAATGACATGCTTCTGGATTTAGGTCTGCCTTCTCTTTTGTCACAGTCTCTCTTTCTCGGCGCTAGCAGCAGCCTTGCCAAAGCTCCTCTGTTCCTTTCGCGTTCACTCCAGCGCACTGATTAAATAATCAAACAGAAAACCAGGAAGGACACAGTGGTTATTAACACTTCTGATGCTTCTCGCTTGCCTTGGGAGCTTTCCTGAGCTGTGCCACCTTGTTAGGTCTGGGCTGGAGGAATGTCAGTAAAGTGTGAAAGGAAAAAAGGGTGTTTTGCTCTTCTTGCTGTGCCTCAAGCGTGATTGTCGCCCTTCTGTGCGCAGGCAAGCTTCACTTAAGAGAACATCGTGATTGGAAGGTGCCTTATGGTGTTTTCTTCTGTGTGTTTCAAAGGCAACTGCTGTAAAAGTGGGGAATCACTTACCCACAAACCTTCAAATAGCTAAGGATGCGTGTGACGTACCTCATTTTCTCTGGTTCTGTAGATAACACTATTAATAACACAAGCTACTGAGTATTGAGTAGAACATGAGCAGCAATTCTGAGCAGCTTAAACTTGTTATGAACTCTCTGAACAAAAATATGCAGAGGGAATGCTCAGTAAAAATATTCTCATTTAAAGGGGTGATAAAATTAATTAAAGGTTGTCCACAGTTCAAACGGGCTGTGGGGTGCTTCCACTTCCCTTACTGTCTTTTCCTGAAGCAGTCTGGGCACTGCTGTCCCAACCCTCTTTCCGTATCAGCTACAACCTGATGGACAGGTACATGGTGATTGCACCAGTGAGGGTGCGTGGCAGGTCTCCTGTCAGTGCTGCCTGCCTCCCAGTAGTTGTCACCTCCCTGCCACACTGTCAACTAGAGCTCAGCTCTTTGGGGCAGAGGGTCATCGTGTTCTCTGCTGCCTCCACACTGGTGTCGACTCATTAGGAAAGAGGAAGGCATGAAGTGTCTGCTGCTGCCAGGAAGAAGCTGACTGCCAGCCCAGGAGTGAAGGGCCTCGCTGCTCTGGCAGGGTGGGTAGGAAAGAGAAACCACCCGCACAAGTCATGAGAGTGCTGGGAGCTGGGGATCTACAGGGCAGGTGTGGAGAGTGCCCTGGTACTGAAAATGAAGGGGAAAAGATTTCCCTGGCTATACTCCAGAGAGTGCTGCACTCACGCAGCCTTTCGACAAGGGTTTGTAAAAATCGTGATTTTTGTGACTAAAAAATGAATAATGTTTATTAAAAACAGAGTGGGGTGTCCTGAGAAAGAACACGTTAGGAATTCACGTTCTCATCTGCTGCAGTGAGCTTATTAAAACTGAATCCTCTAAGTCTTGCATCTCTTTCCCATATTTTTCCTTAAATTCAGTTCTGAGCACAGAAGCCACAGCTTTTCACCTGCCATGTTCTGCCTCAAAGTGCTGGCACTATGGTGGGAGTATGGCTCGTACAGGAACAATGTGACACGGGATGGGCCTGGTAAGATCTGCTTGGGGTTTTGTTTCCTACTTCATATGAATCCATAGTGACTACTCTTGTCACCCTCTGACTACTATTCTAAACCACTTGTTTCCTGGAAATGTGGGATGTGATAAAAGTTGCCATTTGCATATGTAGTTCTGTTGCTCTTTGAGGAAGCCTTTTGTATTTCCCCCTCTCCCTCTGATAACATCAGAGTGAAGACCGGTAGATAATGATCGGAGGTTATTTTCTCATTCATTGCTTCCTTATAATAGTAATAAAACCCCAGAAAACTCCCTTACTGAGTCTTTAGTACAGAAATTCTTAAACATGGGCCATTCCACAGCATTTTGTAGTAGAGTTCTTTTTTTATAAATAACTTGTAATAAGAATCACAGGATTGCAGAACTTTAGGGATTCAAAGGGACCTTGTGTCTTTATTTTTTTCAGGGGGGTTGGACTGGATGATCTTTTGAGTCCCTTCCAATCCCTAATGATTCTATGATTCTATCATCTAGTCCAATCCCCCTGCCAGAGCAGGACCCCCTAGATCCAGTCACACAGGAACACATCCAGGAGGGTTTTAAATGTCTCCAGAGAAGGAGACTTCACGACTCCCCTGGGCAGTGAAGCTACTTTACAAAAATATTACAACCCAGTAATAATTATAGGGCAAGACTGATGAGATATAGAAAATATTTGGTGCTGGGTGGTGCTTTTTTTGTGCACGTACAGAAATGTGAGATCCCTTATGCTCTTTCTGTGCTACACCTTTCACATGAATTTTCTCATGATTCTACTGATTTCTCACCATCTCGTGGTTGGTTGGTTGTTGGGCCATCAGCTTCCACTTATGGGCCAACACTTAGGGCAGTTTGTGCACTAGTTTTAGCTCTCTGGATGCTGTTTTATTTGTGTGCTGGAAATGCCTTCAGCAGCGTTAAGTACAAATACTAACGAGTAGCCCAATGTTTTGTGTTGGTGGTTTTCTTAATATCATCCTCAACATCAATACTGCAACTGTTCTGGACAATAGAGTGTAGCATTTACTCAGAATAGCATAATAAATGTGTGTGATGTAAAGTGGTTTGCAAAAATCAAATGATCCTTAAAAAAGTAATAATATCTGGGGGCAGGGAGACAGGTATTGGCGAGAGTCAGGCTGAGATTTAGAGGCAAGTAATTTAGCAGGACCTAGAACTCAGGCTTTTGGTTCCTGTTTCTAGTGTACTTTAAATCAGGAAATCCTAGGGACTTCCACTGCTCTTCTCAGAATTGGCTTTGATTCACTGCAGCAACTCCACAATTACTTGCCTTATCTCTTTTAAGTTCAGGCCACAGAATCTCTTTGGTTGCAAGAGACCTTTAAGATTGTCCAACCACTGACCAAGCAATGCCAGGTCACCACTAAATCACAGAATCGCAAAACATTAGAGATTGGAAGGGACCTTCAAAGATCATCTAGTCCAATCCTCCTGCCACATGACCAGCCATGCAACTTGAAACCCCAGATACCCACTTCTGCCTCAGCTATGGACTGTGTGACTTTTTTCCTGTCCCTGGTAGCCCTATAGACCGGAACCAGCCTCCTGGTGACCCACCTGGCTGCTTTGCCAAGAAGGCAATGCTGCCACAAGCATCCCGCAGCTTCTGTGCAGCAGTGAACGTTTGTTTTTTGACAGATACTTGACAATGATGCAAAGACACTTAAAAGATGTTTGCTAAGTGCTCAGGAATTAATTTGCGATTAGCGAATAATTAAATAAATCACAGCAATCAAAAGGACACGTGGCCAGTTAGCGTTAGATTCGCATGTGTGGCAGCTTTCCACCAGAGGAGAGGAGCTCAATTCATCGAGCACGAGTCTAAATTCACTGTGTCTTAATTTGATTTACCTCTGACATAACATTTAAATAGGGGCAGCATCTATCATCTTACGCTCCCCAATAAAGCTTCATTAAAAACCTGCTGCCAGATCTAATCCAGTGTTAGAATACCAAGTCTTATCTGTAGGTTCCTGCTTCAATGCCTTTGAGAACATGCTTAATTTAATCTGAACAAAGACACTGCCATCGTAAGCCTCCAGTCTGATTTTTCCAATCTAGAGTATCTTTGTTATTAAATTTGGTGCAAGCCGTGGTGCATGCAGTGGATCGAGGAAATTACTTTAAAGCACTCTTCTGACAAAGTTCTGCTGCTTGTTAGACATCTTTTCTCTCTCTGGGACATAGAAAAGTCACTTCAGTTTGCATTTGAAGAAAATGTCATAGAAAAATGCAGTGTAAGGCTAACCAGCTCAGCTAGCTGTGAAAAGCAGGCAGCTTTAGTGTAATGTATGTTTTCAACCATTGAATTAGAAAGAGCATTATTTTAATTAAATAACGTTAGCCATCATTAACCATCATTCCAACCCATTTTCCTTCCTCTAGAGGACAGAACTCCTCACTAGAGGTTTCTGCTTCCTTACTTCTTTGCATCAAATACCACATCAGCTGTTTGTGACTACACTTCAAGGTGGTGGCAGGAGCTGACTTGCAATTTTAGACATTAAGTTTTCTTTTGACTGATTTAGTAAATAAACTCACTGTCATTAAACCCCCTACAACAGCCTAATAATCTCTGGGTTTGTGTGTACAGCCAGTCAAGGTTCTGCCAAGACACGGCAGGTAAACATGGAACAGTTGGGAGTGCAGGTGAGGCCTCAGCTGAAAAAGGAAGAAAAATCTGGGAATCCACACGTAAAAAAGTGATCTGGCCCTGGGTCTGCTCAGAATTAGTGAAATCTTATTTCTTTAGACAGGGGCTACAGGAAGAGCTTAATCTCTTCAAGCTTCACTTTTGAAAGTTGAGAAAGAGGTGAATGTGTTTCTGTAAATACACAGAAATGGCTGTTGGTAACTCACCCGTGTTGCAACACGGGATGGAGTAGATTCCGGACAGCAGTTACACTGTGGTGGCTGCTGTAGCACCAGATGGGAATTGTCCCAGCAGGTTCCTTCACTCTGATGTGTCCAGCTGAAACAGGCCTGAGAGTGTGATGTCAGTTCTGTGCAAGCCTTGTTACCTGGGGGTTTGTTGCCATTTAACGATATAACTGACTGAAAGCAGGAGACTTAAGGGAGGTGAGGCTAGGACAGTCGTGGGGAAATTGGTGTGAAAACCAGAAGCAATTGGTGTGAAGCTGTTTTACAACACCACTGTTGTTACCTCCTGCTCTAACTGCTTTTTGTAACTGCTCTGACAAGCAAAATGAGACTTTCTATGTACTGTTATCTTCGTAATTCAGAGGAGCAACTAAAACATTAAAGGATTCTTATGAGGTATAAGGTCACACAGGAAAGTCAGTAATTAAAACTGTCTTCTGGTTACAGACTTGAGGTTGGGCATTAGGAACAAACTCTTTCCTGTAAGGGTGCTGAGATGCTGGAACAGGTTGCCCAAAGCAGTTGTGGCTGTCCCATCCCTGGAAGTGTTGAAGGCTGTGTTGGCTGGGGCCCGAGTAACCCAGTGAAAATGCTGCTGCCTGTGCAGGGAGGTTGGAACTAGATGATCTTTAAAGTCCCTCCCAACCCCAACCACTCTGTGATTCCTCAACTGCAAGTCAATACTTCAAAAGAGTGATCCATCACAGAGCAATGCCATTGTTAGGGCTTGGGAGAGTTCACGTAATCCCTAGATAAACCAGACTTCTCTGGCTCTTTCTAGTATTGGCAGCCTATGTTTTTGATGGACATGTTGCCTTGTCTGTTGAATTAAGTCTCTCAGATATTATACAGCTTATACTGTACCTAACTGAAAGTTGCTTGGGTGTAAGGGACTGTATGAGAAGTGATAGGTAGCTGTGGAATGAGGACATAAGGGAGGTTATATTGTTTTAAAACTCTGAGTCTGTAACAAGTGGCCGGTATCTGAAGTAGGTCTTCAACAATTTCACTTGTATTTTTAAAAACTACTTAAGCTCCTCACCCCCATAGTCTACGCTCCAGAGGAGCAAAAGGTTCCTTGTGGCAAGATTTTTGTGCTTGTGCCTAGTAATTAGATTCTTTGTGGCAAATCTAAGATAATAAGCAACCCAGACAATGTCAGGAAAAAAAATGAGGCAGCTTTACAAAGCTGAAGTCATTTGTTCAAGCCTTTGCACTTGGGTTTGTGTTACACGAGGGGAGATTTGGCCTTAAAGTGCCTCTGTAAGCTGCATTCCTGGCTTTGCGTATCGGAGATGAAATTTGTTTGGAATGTTTGCTATAAAAATACCTAAGTGCGAACTTACATCAGCAAGAAAATAACTCGGGCCTGACCTTTCCGATGCGGTTAACGTCGTTCTGTGGGGAGAGCATGACTTAGGGAATGACTTCCAACGGGTGTTTTCACAGGCGTCGCTCGTGCCGTACAGAGCAATCCTTGGAACAGCTGCCCTTGGAAATCAGAGTTTGCATGAAAACTCCTTTATTTCCTGCTGGAGAGTGACCGGGGCTGTGGCAGCAGCTTTAGCGGTGCAGCAGAGACACTCGGGAAAGCCTCCCTTTTCTCTACGAGTCCTGCACTGAATGCTAACCCCAAACGCGCTCAGTAAAGCGACGGGCAGAGGCACCTCTGATCCTTTACACGATTCTGCCCATGCTTCAGTTCCAGACGCCGAAGGGCCGGTTGCAATGGCACAGGGACTGCCTCCTGCCACCCCCCACTCGCAGCAATGCTTCCCGGAGGAATCTCTGAGGGCACCCGCGAGCGCCCCCCCTGAGGTAGGAGGGGGCTGGAGGATCCTCCCACTGCCCCAGTTTGAAGCCGGCGAGGGGAGTTCAGCTCTTCCCCTCAGGGGCCCTTTTCACTCTGTACCAGGTGTGTTAATGCCCCAGAGGCCTCCTAACGGCCACAAGGCCCCGGCTTCCCCCTCCCGGGTGCCGCCGCTCCCCTCAAGGGCTGGCGGGG
>VXBP01005314.1:122231-187143 GCA_013400115.1 Rhinopomastus cyanomelas | reverse complement strand
GGGCGCGCCGACGCGTTTGGCGGGTAACGAAGGGAGAGGGGACGGGGGAAGGCGCGTGCGGCCGCATCACGTGACGCGGGAGGGACGCGGGTCGTCCGTTAGGAGGCGCCAAGGGAGAGGGGAGGGAGTGNTAGGGGAGGGAAGGGGGGGCCCGGCTCTGTCAGCGGCTCTTCGCACCACCATGACAGACCCCGGCGCGGAGGCACTTGCGCCGTTCTCTGCCTCAGGCTCCTTTCCCGCCCCCTTCCTCTCTTTTCCTCCCTCAAATTATTGTTTATTGATATATTTATCGATTTATCCCCAATCTATTGGCACGAGGGGGAGGGGGAGCTGTCTCGGGTCGCCGGTGCCGTCCCGCTCGCTCCGCGTAGCCCCTCGGGGAAGGGCCGGAGGCTCCAGTACCTCGGAACCCCTTGCACAGACCCTCCGGTACCCCGTCGGCCTCGGCTCTCGCAGCCGCGGCGGCGCGATGTGACAGGACCGGCCGCTCCCGGCTCCTCGCGGCCCCGCGTGTTCCCCCGCAGCTGCATCCCGGGGCCGGGAGATGGATGGGGCTTGTGCGCTTCATTGTACGTGTCGCTGGTTCAGTCCGTTTCTAGATTCCTCCTGGAGAATTTAAAGAGGAACCGGCGAAGGCAGAACATAAACAAGCCCCAGTGCTGGATATTCGCAGCTGCAGGGCTCCAAGGTGACGGGCAAAGCTACACCCTGTGAGCTCCCCTGCTCGGGAACTGATAGCCAAGTCCAAGGACAAAGAGGGACAGGAATTTTTCAGCAGTAGGTGGTTTGCAGGGAGGGTAGTTTCTCTGTAGTTGTTGCTTTATGGCGTGTTCGTGTGCTGTAGTGCAGCCAGTTAGCGCGGGTTCACCTGTTTGATGTTGAAAGCACTGATAAAATTCATCAGCTCGCAGGGATACATGGCTGCCCTTTTTGTTTTGACTTCATCTGGGGAGCTTGTCATGATTGATAAGGGGAAAACTGGGAGGAAACGGTGAGCGTTAAGGAAAGGAGAAACAAACGAACGTGACGTGTGATTTTTATTCGGTGTTTTTCTTTAATTTTATGTTGTTTTATGGTGGAGCCTCTGAGGGATGCCATGTCAGATCGGAAATGGAGCAACGTACTATGTCAAGCGGGAGAAACACAACGTGTGACTCAAACTCACTTTCCTTACAGATTTTAAACATAACATCCTTGAAGGATTTCACTTTTAGTGAAAGTATAGGAAGTCTTTAAAAGCGTCGGGGTGGGTATTTTTAGAGGAGCTGGAGTCGGAACTGTGGCTTTGGAGAGGTGTGAAGTTGAATATAACACGACCCGTTTAAAATAAGCGCTTCGGTAGAAAATACATCCCTTTTGTCAAGAGCCATACTCTGATGTTTCCAAATAAGAAAAAGAAAAGATATGTTTTGGATTTTAAAGTTGGGTTCCCTGCTTCAGAATCGAGGAGGTTGATCTGGATGTTTCAGGATCAGAAGTTTCCTTGACTTAAAAAGTTGTTTAAAATGATTTCTCCCCCGGCGAACGTAATGTTTTTCTTGGGTGTTATTCTACCCCTATGAGGCAGTTAATGCTGTTTGGACATAGGAGAACAAAAGAGTTGTTTTAGGCTCTCTAATATTCATCAGTGTTTTGCTAAATAATGACGTTATTTGCTTAACCGTTGAATCATTGTACGTATGAAACAGGCTAGTTATCAAAACATTGTTAGGCCGTTCTCTTTGCGCGGAACCACGCTGGTACCTGTGGCATCACTGTGGGTACGAGTATAAACATTAAAAAAAGAAAGCCAAACATATTTACATTCAATTAAATCTACCTCCTATAACACTGTGTCCTGAGCATTAAACACCAAGAAAGTTTTATACTGGGGGATATCGTATGGATTCTTCAGCTATGAATTCCCCACCCGTAATCAATAGTGGTTAACAACCCTCTGAGAAGCTGTGATCATTCAGAGTGTCATGGTAGTATTTTTGAGAAACTAGTTCAGAGTATCTGGAGAAAATGCAAGGAGTGCTGTTGGTTCTTCGGGCTTTGGAAAGCGAGGCTGAATTTTCAGTCGTGACCGTGTGCAATTTTATTTATTGCAATTCCATTTTGGGAGCAACCAAAGGTTGCGCCGGTGAGAAGAGCTTTTGTGGTTAAGTGCTCACAATATAAATAACTGTAGCTAAAATATAACTTCTCTTTGAGGAGATGAAAACGTGAGAGCAGTCTGGTGTTAATAATCTCCTCTTTCACCCTTGAGCATGTGATAGCACTGCAGTTAGTCTTTATTTTTCTTCTGCTGGTCTACGCAGACAGCGGGCTGCGCCAGGGGTGACGTGGCCACGTCGATGGGCATGATAAAAGTTGTCTTGTGTGCACCAGTGCGGGTCACACGGAGTCTGGTTGGTTTCCCCATTTCCCTCATGGTCTGTCAGATCAGTGTCCGGTTTGTGTAGTTTGGGAATGAAAAGCAAGGGATGTTATTTTAGATGTGTCTTATGATCATTGCCCGATAATGGTGGTCCTGTGGGTAGTGGCCAGAGGCACTACTTTGCTTGTTGCTGATTGTAGCGGGTTGGGGTTTCTCCACCAGTTTTAGCAGGTTCAAATCAATGAACTGCCCGCATTCTCTGCAGTAAAGTCTCGATGACAGGTTCTGAACTCATGGTGCGAGCTCTGGAGACCCCTTCCGAGGACGAGTACTTTGTAAGGAGGTAGAGTTCATGGACAGGTCACTACAGGTGAAGGGACAGAAGCACTTCATTCCAAACTGGACTTAAAATTATCAGATATTTTAGCAAATAAGTTGTGATGGCTTAAACTGGTAACATGGCTCTTGACTGTAGTGCTTTTATCTCCCGTCCCTAAGCTCCTACAGCAGTTTTCCCAGGGCAATGCCTCGAGCCAGGTGGGTTCCCTAGCGCAGTCACTGTCCCATTTTGGTGCCTCTGATCTCTAACTCCTCTGCTCCCGTTTTGTTTGCCAGGCCACTTGATGCTTGTGAGAATCACCCAGCGTTGGGCCTTGCTTACACCAAGGAGCTACTGCTCTGAACTCTGCCTTATCTTTTCCTTGTTGGGCTGGCAGCCTCGACATCTGCTTCCTTAAAGGACTGTCTTTGGGCCGATAAAACCTTACAAATGGAAGAGCTGTCTGTTATTATTGTGTTAGCTCCTGCACTACCCTGCCTTGTGTCTAGAATATTTTAATAAGAATTCCCCAAGAAAGCGATGGCTGCCTGGTATCGATAGCTAATTTATTCCAGATCCTTAAGGACTGTGTTTTCCAGTGATTAATGATGTATTCCACTTAGGTATCTTCCAGAATATAACCACAGAACAAGCAGAAATTTATGAAGTTAACTGAAAATAAAGAGATTATAGATTCTGTGAAAGCCACTTTGAGCTGGTCCTCGCTCAGACCATTTTCAGCTTATGTGTCTTCAATGGTCAGGTAACCACTGAAGGAAATGTCTGTGAGTAATCATGGGCCTGTCAGATCTGTTCCGGGGGGAAGACGGGGCTTTCTGCTGAAAGCAAGGTAAAATTTGTGCTGTGTGTGTGCTGGGATAGAAGAAGGGGGAACTACCACAGCGTCAGTGTGGTTAGTGACTGTGGTGTTGGGAGGAATGAGTGGCTGCTCCTAGACCCAGATCATTATGTTTTTGTTTGCTGCAGAATATCTCTGAGAAAAAAAATGCAAAAAGAAAGAGGAAAAATAGTGGTGTCTTTAAAAATGTGCCGGTAAATCACCAGTGAATATTGAGGCAAAACTTGCAAGTGTATTGACTTCACAGGGTTTTTCCTCCTGAGAGCTCATGAATAGTAGTTTTTGAAGGTAGTTTTCTTTCCTGTTTGTGTATCTTAAAGATACCACCAGTTGGAGAGCAACAAGCAGTGAAAACAGGCTTTAACTCGCAAAAAGGTTAGTTAGCGTCTGTTCCAGGGATGACTGATGCTATGTGATGGCCAGAGGATAAATCTTGCTAATGACCTTTTTATGCCTTGGCTGAATATGAAAAATCACCACGTTTGTTTTATTTTAATCAAGGCCTGTATTTGTCTGGTGTCCAATCATTAACATCCTCGAGCGTCCAGACGTAATAAATCTGACAAAAGGGTGATGGAGAACTTGTGAAAATACCTAATCATTTGTTTGGAGGTTGTCATGATCCTCAGCCTGGTGTCAAAATCCATGGTTTCATCCCTTGAGCCAACAGCAGACTATTTATTTATTTTTTTTTCTCTCATTATTACAGATTGTGAAATCAACTTTTAAATCCTGGATGATTTTTTAGGGGGCCCTCAGTTCTAGAAGGACACATAAATACAGCACAGAGCCACTAAGATGTTGGAGTGGAACACCTCCCTTATGAGGAAAGGCTGAGAGACCTGGGTCTCTTGAGCTTGGAATAAAGGAGACTGAGGGGTGACCTCATTAATGTTGATCAATAAGTGAAGGGTGGGTGTCAGGAGGATGGAGCCAGGCTCTGCTCAGGGGCATCTAATGATAGAACAAGGGGCAGTGCGTGTGAGCTGGCACAGAGGAGGTTCCACATCAATGTGAGAAGGACCTTCTTCACAGTGAGGGTGACAGAGCCCTGGCAGGGGCTGCCCAGGGGGTTGTGGAGTCTCCTTCTCTGGAGACATTTAAAACCTGTCTGGATGTGTTCCTGTGTGACTGGATCTAGGGGATCCTGCTGTGTCAGGGGGATTGGACTGGATGATCTTTCGAGGTCCCTTCCAATCCCCAATGTTCTGTGATCCTGTGATTCTATGATCAGGGAACCTTTTCAGCAATTTATTATCTTTCTACACCCCACAGAGGCGACTGCTCGCTCTTTCTTTCAAGCACTGTCCAAAAAACAGTGCTTGAACCCCATAGGCAGGTGAATGTTCTTCAGGATGCAGTGTTTTCCAGGGGTACAAACCTGCATCCCTCTGTTTAAGGAGCTCTGAGCGTGGGTGATGAAAATGCCTAGATCTCTTGGCCGCCTTTTTTTCCCCTCCTTTTTTTTTTGTAGCAGCTATCAGGATGAATAGGATCCTCTGTTGAGACAGTCTAGCTTATACAGCGAGACTTGTTATGTCAGCCAGGATTTGGTGGCTTCAGGGCTCTGTCATATGATGAAAGCAGGTATGAATGCATAGCTTCACACTTCCTGTTTATAAATGCGTGGAGCCGCGAGTAGCCGCTCAAATTCACAGAGCAGTAATTATTTCACAACTTTGGCATCCAGTGTGATGCTTGGTTTGGGAGGAGACCTCAGCACTCTCTGCTGAGCATGGCCTACAATGCAGATATGGCTTGGGGAATTCTGCTTGGGGCTTCCACGAAGTGATGTCAAGTTTATCTGTAATTCTTCATCTGCTGCGTTGCAGCAATCGCTTGCTCTTCTTTTAGGTCAGGTTCCAAGTTTAGAGAAGTGTACTCGGTGGTTTTCAACCTCTTCTTCCTTATAACTGCCCAATTGGAAATGAGCAACGTTTGCACAGTGAACTTCAGTCAACTATCACTAAGTTTCCTTTCCTGAGATGCCTGCTGTGGTCTGTAGAAGTTCTTTATGAGACACCAGCTGAAAGCCTGTGAATTAGAGGAAAAGTTGCCTTCTGCTTAGGTATGTGTGTGCACTGTGGTTCTGAAGTGGCAGACGTGGTGGACTTGGCACTTGGTGCCATGGTCTAGCCTTGAGCTCTGTGGTAACAGGTTGGACTTGATGATCTCTTTCGACCTTGGTAATACTGTGATACTGTGAAGGAGCCATCACATACTTCTCAGCAGACTCCTAGGAGTTGTTTGATGGTTCTCAAGTCCAGCTATACCAAGCACGGCAGTAACTCGATGAGTAAGTGCTTCAGTGCTGGAGGTGCACACGGTGATTTAAGGCTGATAAAAAAGGATTTAACAACGTAGGTGTTTCATAAATAAGATCCAGCTGAACATCTTGCAGCAAAAAGCCCTCCAAGCTTTGAGATATGATTCAGTAAATGTTGGGAATCCTCTGGTTTCTCACTTCGGCAGGTGAATGTGTCACTAAATAGTTGTCTCATAATATGAGACACATTTTTGTCCTGTCAGCGTGTTACTGGAGATGGAAATCAAAGCGGTCAGGAAAGCTGCCAAATGAGTGTAAATAGATAATATCACTCCAGCTGTGGTGGATAGGCTGAGCAGATCCTTGTTTTGAGTGCTAAACATCTTGATGTAAGGTAAAAGTACACTCTCAGGGTAGTTTATGTGTAACGTGCTTTCTTATATTGATATAGACTAAAAAAAATTGAGTCCAATAAACATTTGTTTTATAGATTCTATGTCTATAGTTCTCATAGCTCACATAGCTGTTGCTTGTTCTACTTTATTTATTGTGTTTTCACAGTCACCTCTTTTTAATCAGTTTCTAGCTTTTACTCCTGTAGCAGCCAACCTTTGTTTGGGGTTTTTTTTTTTTTAAATACACATGCCCAGAGAAAGTTGTTGAACTTTCATCCCTGATGGTTTTCAAGACCTGCCTGAAAAATATCCTCATCAAGCTGGTTTGAGCTCATTGTTGACCCAGTTTTGAGCACAAAGCTGAACTGAGTGACCTCCTGAGACACTTTCCAACCTGATAGATTCTATGAAATGTCTCTCTTCACCTTGAACTGTGTAAAACCTTGTTTGTATGGAATGTAACACCAGGGTCCCAAATGATACCTGACAGCGTCCTACAGAGAAAATAAGATTAAAAATAGAAACTGGAAAGCTTTTTAAAATGATGTGAAGCGTCTCTAATGAAATGTGAAAATAAATAAAAAAGGAAGAGGGGGCTACTTGAGGCCTCTTGTACTTGACCTGTGATGGGATCGGGCTTTCTGCCTCCTGGCACGATGGGAGGAATGAATAAAACAGCCCTCGCCCCCTTCCTCATACTCCAAGCCTACTGTCTCATTGCATAAAATAAGGAAGGCATTCAGTTCTTTAGCACTCAAAACAATGAAATCACATTCAAAAAATGGCCCTGTGAAGGGATGACAGGCTTTGCAAGAACAAAACCCATGGCATTAGCAAGTTATGTGTTCAGGTGAGGTGTGAGGCGTCTCTTTAATTTTGTAAATGAAGACTATGATACAGCTAGTGCTCTGTGATAGGGCTGGCAGTGGTTTTTGTGTCTGAACGAACGAGATGTTAACATCAGCAGAATACCTTCAGTCTTTTCTTTAGGTTGTGAATTCATGCTTCTCTTCTAAATGGTTTGATATATGGGCAGCGCCAGATAGGTCCAGTGAGTCATATGTCCTTGAGCTCTTATCATGGCATCTGTATGACTTGGCTACTAATTATTTTTAAAATAATCCTGCTCTCTTTTGGTCCAAGAAGAAACTCAAAATGCCGTGAGCATCCAGAAAGGAGTTGGAGGACAGGTAGGACAGTTGTTCTATTTTCCAATCCCTGAGTTGTTTATGTCCACTAAGTAATTTCAAGGACCTTTGTAAACCACAGTTGGGGTTTTTAGAGCCTCCAAGATTATTTCACGATAAACTGTTAATTTTAAAGACTCACTCAGCATGGAGGTGAGCATCTGCTGGAGTCCTTCTTGGCCAGGCAGGTGAATGAATGAGTAGAATTGCAAGAGATTTTCTGCTTGTCGTTGATGATGATGATGATTTCCTAGTTCAAGTTTCAGAAAGTTCTGGAGATTAATTCTAAATAAGGCTTTGGATTTTTAAGGGGTTTAAAACCATATTATTTCTTAATTTGTTATTTCTCAGAGCAGTTGCTTTTTCCTTAGTCTGAATTTCTGTGAATGTCCATGTGATAGTTGCAGTATTGAAGGACTACAAAAAGCATCTTTTAACGTTTAATTTTCATATGAAAAGGTCATTTACATAATGAGACAGTGAAGCCTTTGGGCAAAGATGAATGTAGAAGAAAAATCTATTAAGGTAGATTCTGTCTGAGAGTTTGAAAGGGTCTAATTCACCAACCTTTGAATACGGTTTTATTGCTGGCACTTACTGGAATAAAGATACCCTGCTTGCAGAAAGAGTGGCAGAAATCCTAGTGCATGTTCTCCTTTGTGATTTCCTTAGGGGTGTCTCACTTTTGTTAGTGGTGGCTGTGCCTGGATGGTTTTAGTGTTTTCAGCTTAGCTGTGTAATAATACATTTCCTCTCTGCATAATCAATTTTATTGCCTTGGAGAAGTGGGGATGGGGTGTGTTTTTTTTTTGGTGTTTACAGTTGAGTGTAGACCTCATACGTGGGGGATGCGTTAGGAAAAAGTGCATCTGCTTAACTGAGCTTTCGTCAAACTGATGTGAAAGTTGTTCTGCATTTCTGATACTTAATGAGGAGAATCACAGAACATTAGGGGTTGGAAGGGACCTCGAAAGATCATCCAGTCCAATCCTCCTGCCACACCAGGACCACCTAGACCAAGTCACACAGGAACACATCCAGGTGGGTTTGAAATGTCTCCAGACAAGGAGACTCCGCAACCCTCCTGGGTAGCCCCTTCCAGTGCTCTGTCACCCTCACTGTGAGTTCCTTCTCGTACTGATGTGGAACCTCCTCTGTTCCAGCTCACACCCTGTGCCCCTGGATAAGCTGGGTTCAGATCTTGATCTGAAACAGTGTCTGCATATGGTTTTTTCGTAGTGATTCATCAAATCTGTTTAAGAACTGCTGTAGGTTCTCATCCATCATGGCATTTTTTATGTGTAGAACATAAAGTAGTTTGTTACAATGCCAATACAAAAAAATCCCTTCATTATTTCAGTGTAATAGTGCTGTGTGGCTGAGTTCTAGGAGATGGAGATGTGGGTTTGTTGGTTAAATCATAGTTCAACCAAATGACCTTCTAAAAATGCACCATGTGCAACAAGGCCTTTATTTGGTTTTCAGGAAAAGTAGAATCCACCCGGGTGAGGTTTGGACAAAGGTAATTAAGGCAGTTTGTAATGACCAGGGTTAGTTTCCCACTGCCTGTGTCACTAATGTAAAAATGGCAAAAGCACTGCAGTGGTTCCTTACCTGAGTCATCCCCTCCACTCAGGTATTTCTTATCACAGGTAGGGTGACCTGGGCATCACGTGCCATGCCCTGATCTCTAGGGTGTTGAAATCTCCCTTCTTTTAGTCCATCCCAACACATAATGAACCTCTCCTGCGCATGGATCTGTGCTGATGAGCCTAACAGCTCATTGTGTTTGTGGCAGCCCAACCATCCCTCTTCTGGAATGGTGTTCCTGAACGGTTCAGCAGAATGCACTGCAAACCAACCAGAGTTCTGCTGGTAAAACCCACAGGACAGCCCTTCCTGTGGTGGTGAGGAGCTCTGGACAAACTGATGAGATGGTCAGAAAGACCTTCTGGATTTACACATGGCCGTAGAGTTCAGCTTTGACTTTCAGAAGGGTTTTCACCACCCGGTGGGACTGTCTGTAACTCAAAGAGGGGGTTTGACTTCACTTCTGGTCAGGGTCTGTGCAGGTGCACGTCATGGGCTGCAGAGAAGAGCAGGGTCACGCTGGTCTGTGGCTGCGTCAGTGCTGAACGTGCCCCTAACCATCAACTGCCAAGAGAAACCAAACCTCTGCTTGTCTGTTATTGCTGTTTTTTAAACTGTCCAAATCCTCTGAAGCTGTTTCACTTAGTTCAGGATCAAACTGGACCCAGAAGTTACAAGAAGCAATGCCAGCAGGCCAGAATGAGAGAGAATTACACTCTATGTAAGAACATATTCCTCATGCCCTAGGAACAAAACCCATTACAAGCCCTTTGGAATTGTTCACACGGCGTGGCTTCTGTTCACATCGTAGCTGCCTTTCTGTGAGCTGGTCTTGCAGTTGTCACCTGCTCACACACTTTAATTTCATGTAAAGTATTTAATAAGGAACGCATGCTTTTGTGTTTGGAATTGATATTCCTTATCTTGCTGCAGAGATAGGAACGCTCAGGTTTTGTCCTGTGACAGACTGCTTTGGCACCAGTCACCAACCACAAAGCTTTAACTCTACAACCCATCACAAGACTGATTTAGGTGGATTTTTTTGACAGTTGTTTGATCAGTTTTACTGCTGAGGTTTGAAAAATCTGTTCTGTTAAAATTCTGAAGCCTCGAATGAAGAAAAAAAAAGTGGAAGGAGCTTGTAGACCGAAGCAGAACAGGAAGTGCCAGATTTAATAACTCTGTGGATGTTGAGAAAAAGAACTGAAAGTATTGGGATAGTAATTACAAGGACTTGAGTTTTGCAGATTAAATTTGTTCTAAAAATGAATTTGAATGTGGCATCATGAATCTATTTTGGGCTGAAGAAGCACTTCTTTGCGCTCCCTGTTTCTAGTTGTTAGGTATTATCCAGAAACAGAGATTTATTCCTCACTGGAAATTTCCTAGTCTAGAAAAATTTTACCACATTTATCATTCACTGGAGAAAAAAAATCCTGGATTTTAGTTTGAAAATTAGAAGAGTGGATTTGCACTTGGCATAGCTGAAGCAGCAGCATCGGTCTAAGAGAAGAATCCTCATGAGCAGTTAGTGCAGTCAGTAGAGCCTGCTCTGTATTCTGTGAGGATGCTAACGAGGGTTGTTATCAGTGGAAAAGTAATAGAAGAACTTTTTGGTCTTTGCTTCCCACTCTTGCAGCTGACATGATTTTTCTTCTCTTGAAGAATTCTAATTGATCTTCTTGCCACTAACAAAATCGCCATGTCTTTGTGTTACCTGCGGTTCAGCATCGCTTTCTAATCACCTCACATAAAGAATCGTTGTGTAAATGGCTTGTGGGGACTGTTCTTTTCTTTTAGTAATGAGTAGATGGATTAAATGAGGAAGGAACCATAGCATGTGCTGGTTCTGACTGGTACAGAACTGCCTGGATAGCTGCAGAACTCAGCATTGCAAGAGTAGAGGTTAAAAGCAGCATATAAAATATTTCATAAACATCTTTACATATAAGACACTTATTTATTGTGTAAATGTAGAGCTTCTCCTGGAGATGGTTGTGTCCTTGGGGGTGTCTTTCAGGGGATTCAGGAGAGATTCCAGCTGCTGATGCTGTTCAGGGCGTTGTTGCTCCTTGGTGTTAAGTCATCCTGATAGTTTTTCTTATCCTGTGCTTCTCTTCTGTGCAACAGACACTGTGTTGTTATATGGAGCTCTGAATCTTGAGTCACCACGTCAATCTAAACTGGTTAGTGGCAGCCACATTACTGGAAGGTAGTTTCCTATACAGCTGTTCCATGGTGTTTATCAACAAGCCCTTTCGCTCCTCTGGAAATTTGGGTACCTGATGATGAATGTGTTTGCACTGGAGCACAGATCTAGTTAAACCTGCTGTGGTGGCTTCCAGGAGTTCTCCAGATGATGTTCTCTAGAACAGTAGTTGTTGGATATTAACAGAGAATTAACAGGAGATGCAGCAGTGGAAGCAGTTTTGGGAATAGTGACATTAACACCTCTCATATGAGGAAACGCTGAGGGAGCTGGGTGTCTTGAACTTGGAGAAAAGGAGATGGAGGGGTGACCTCAATTATGTTTATAAATATCTGAGGGGTGAGTGCCAGGAGGATGCAACCAGGCTCTGCTCAGTGGCATCTTATGATAGGACAAGGGCCAGTGAGTGTGAGGTAGGTTCCACATCAATCTGAGGAGGAACTTCTTCATGGTGAGGGTGACAGCCCTGGAAGGGGCTGCCCAAGGGGGGGTTGTGGAGTCTCCTTCTCTGGAGATATTTAAAATCTGTCTGGATGTGTTCCTGTGCAACCGGATCTAGGTGATCCTGCTGTGGCAGGGGGATTGGGCTGGATGATCTTTCGAGCTCCCTTCTGATCCCTGATGTTCTGTGATTGTGTGTAATTGTTTCTTACTACCTGTTAAACAGCATCTCTGATGTAGCTGTTGATGTTCTGCCAAAGGTGTTGTAGGGTCACAAAACTCACTGTGTGTTCAATTTCGTTTGATTTCTTGTCTGTATGGACTAGTGTCTGTTTGGGATTCTGCTTTGATTTTTCAGCCATTCACTGGTTGCACAGCAAACTTGTTATCGTGTGTTTATAACACTGTGACAGCGACATCAATCTGTGACCTGACACTGGAGTAGTTCCCTTTCATCTGAGTTTGAGCTTGTGTTGTAGACAAGTGTATCTCCAAGAGCTGAGAGTAAGAAGGCTCAAAATACAGACCTTTTGGTGTCCATCAGCTCTGTGTACACATGCCAAAATACTTGACATCCTAGTGAGCAATATTTTTCTTCCAACTTAAAAATTTAAGACTTAGCAGTGTTTAAATAACTGAATCTTTTATCATTCTTGACTTGTCATAGTGTTTAAGTACTACACTTATCCTGGAGTTGGCTCTTGTAACTACCAGAGGCTAACACTTGATTAAGCAGTCGATCACAACTCTACCTCTACTCACAAACTGTAGCTCCTCTGCCTTTTGTCCTCACTAACGGCTGTAGGAATCACTGCCTTCCTATGCAGAAGTTCCAGCTTCTGGTTAACTTTTGGGCATAGCCTTGATTTTTTTAATTAAAAGAGCAATTCATAGTAGCACTGAGTCTCTTTGACGCTTTTGGGACAGAAGATATTAAAGATTTATAATTGTTATATTACACTGTATTTTGCAGCAAGGTCCTTACGGCACGTTTGCGTTTACATAGTTGGCTCTTGCCTTTGCCTTTCACTTTAATAGGCTGTTTATTTCTTGGAAATGAGTTACATAAACGCAGTATTGTTTATCTTAACAAGCATAAATGTCTAGATGATCTTCACGGCAATAATGAAGTGGAAGCAGCTTCCCTGAGTTGTGACAGAGCTGTTCTGCTCACCTATGGCAATGCAGATCTGTCGTGTATTGCCAGGAAAACTGATGAAGGGACAGCTCAGAACAGCTGAGTTTTATTTCTTACCTAAATATTCATTCTAAATACTGAAAAGTTTGAGTCTCCTTCACTGGAGATGTTTAAGACCCACCTGGATGTGTTCCTGTGTGACTTGGTCTAGGTCATCCTGCTGTGTCGGGGGATTGGACTGGATGATCTTTCGAGGTCACTTCCAATCCCTAATGATTCTGTAAAGCCATCCTGTGATTCATCAGGGTTAGAAATCACTTTGTTCAGTCACTGAGGAGAAGTTTACCACTCCTTTAATTGATAACAATTACTCTTGTCCCTAGTATTGCAGACTATTGCACTTAATTTTCTAGTCATTTGTGTAGTAAAAGGTTGGTTTTTTTTTTTTAATAATCTGCAGAGGTTCCTGAATCACAGAACATTAGGGATTGGAAGAGACCTTGAAAGATCATCTAGTCCAATCCCCCTGCCAGCGCAGGATCACCTAGACCAAGTTGCACAGGAACATGGCCAGGCCGGTTTTAAACATCTCTGGAGAAGGAGACTCCATAACCCACCATGGGCAGCCCCTTTCTTGTGCTCTGTCACCCTCACTGTGAAGTTCCTTCTCAGGTTGATGTGGAACCTCCTCTGTTCCAGGTGATACCCATTGCCCCTTGTCCTATCACTAGATGCCACTGAGCAGAGCCTGGCTCCATCCTCTTGACACCACTGATGTTTATCAATATCAGTGAGGTCACCCCTCAGTCTCCTTTTCTCCAAGCTCAAGAGACCCAGCTCCCTCAGCTTTTCCTCATCAGGGACGTGTTCTACTCCATCATCTTCATGGCTCTGCCCCTGAGCAGAGCCTGGCTCCATCCTCCGGATACCCACCCTACGCACATTCATAAACATTAATGAGGTCACCCCTCAATTCTTTTGAGGTTCTTTCTGGTATCTTCTCTGTCTTACAAGGTAGGACCCATAAATGTATGAAATGAGGGCTCCTTGATATAAAATATAGTCAATAACACTTCAGTGTTCAGGTGGTGGGAGGATTATTTTGCTGGTGGGGCCATTTTCCAGTCGACACTGGTCCGATGGGGAGCGTCGTCACAGAACATGGACCGATTAGCTGTGCTTGAAGCAAACATAATCCAAATAGCAACGTGACATCGTACCCTGATGGAGATATTTTACAGATGGATTAAAGGGGCTACTAATACTTAATGACATTCTTTTTGGGGGTGGGAACCAGGAGAAATAAGCTCTTTGAAGATTAAAAGTGCCGTGTAAATGCTAAGTACTCCCATTACAGAAAATGGGCAAATCCCATTGTAATAACTATATCTTCTGCCCTTCACATACAAGATGTTAAAACTCTGATATGCTTTATGATGAGACCTAATAGGACCCAGAAAAGCTTCCCAGGATGAGCCACTGCTACCAAAATCCCCAAAGAATAGGTAAGAGGAAAGAAATACAACTGGTTTGAATAATTTTACTTATTTAAACACCAAACCACGATGCCATTATCCTTAAATTCCTGTTATAGAATCACAGAACATTAGGCATTGGAAGGGACTTTGAAAGACCCAAACCCTTGCCAGAGCATGACCACCTAGACCAAGTCACACAGGAACATGGCCAGGCAGGTTTTAAACGTCTCCAGAGAAGGAGACTCCACAACCCCTCTGAGCAGCCCCTTCCAGGGCTCTGGCACCCTCACTGGGAAGATGGTCCTTCTCAGATTGATGTGGAACCTGCTGCTAAATATGAAGTCAGGATTTTCACACTCTGATTATGAAGGATTCTTTAAGAGCAGATTACTTTTACTGGGTTTACTGGATTACTTTTACCAGATTACTGGGGAGGCAGGACTTTCTTCTTGTCTGATTTCCCTCGAAATATTCCCCAGTGAATTCACTCCTTTTTGGCAGGAACGGCTGGGTGTGGAGGTTGTCTTTGTAGTCAGAGCTGCTTCATTTCTCTCCATTGTATTTTGCAGTTTGTTCTTCCTCTTTGGGGTTGCTCCCAAACACACTTCACGTCCACTTGTACGTTTTCACCTCTTTGAAGCTTTTTAGTAATTGCTTTGCTTCTTGACAACTTCATAACCGCAGCCATTAAGTCACAATAAAGACTAATGAAAAAAGTAATAAAATTTCCATGTATAACTAGGATGAAGATTCCTGGGGGAAATATTGAGCAAGTGATTACAGGGAAGATAATTGTCTGGTTAGAGAATTATATGCCCTGTGAGTTTGATAGTGAACCTCTAAAATTGTCGCTTAAAAATCAAAATGTTAGAGAGACCTGCGCAGGGAGCCGGGAGGAGCTTGAGCAGTAGGTGAAGTTTGAGCTCTGAAGGATTGTAAAAGTTTTCTGTTTTGTTAGAATCCAGGTTTGGCTATTTTTAGGAAAGATTCAGTGCAGTGTTATGCTGATGGGTGCAAATTATTGCTTGCTTTGTGCAGCGCTGTGTTTTGGGGTTTGGGTTGGGTTTATTTAAGACATGGACGTGGCAAGCTGGTTTTTCTCCTGTAGTGGCCCTGGGAATTCAAATGTTGAGGGTTGTGGTTTAGGGGTGAACTTGTAAAGTAAGGTAGATGGTTGGACTTGATGATCCCAGGGGTCTTTTCCAACCAGAGTGATTCTGTGATTTGGGGAGGGAGGGTGGTGATGGTGAGCATTTACAACTGTGGGATAAATACCAGCACTATGAGAGGGTTTGTAAGGTGCTTTAGCCAGATGAGCTCCAAGTTTCTTGACCCTTCACCTGAACTGAACTTTTTATCCTCTTTTTTTTCCTTCCTGCTTATGCAGTAATTTGTTTCCTGTTTTGATTTTCAGCAATGCCAGTGCAGTACGGCCTTCTGCCTTGGCTTGGCTTTCTTTTTTGACAGAATCACAGAACATTAGGGATTGGAAGGGACCTCGAAGGATCATCTAGTCCAATCCCCCTGCCACAGCAGGACCACCTAGACCAAGTTGCACAGGAACACATCCAGGCAGGTTCTAAACGCCTCCAGAGAAGGAGACTCCACAACCCCCCTGTCCAGCCCCTTCCAATGACAGTTACCTGTAAACTACAATAAATATTTTTGATTTCTTGCAGCTACCTGACACACTCGAGGCTTTTGAGATGTACTTGATCAGCTTTTTGGTGCCGTTACTCCTACTTCTGTGGCTCTGGTGTAAATAAGAGTTACCAAATCACCCATTTGTTTTCATCAGTCACTACTTTTCTCTAAGCAGACCGAAGGGAACAGATACCCGCAATGTGTCTCTGTGCAATTTGCTCTAACGATGTTAATTGTCAGTTTGGAGGAGCCATGGCAGATTAACTCCACCTCCCCTCACTTCAACTATTGGGATTCTGTCCTTTCGCTGATTAAAGCAGCTCCGCAGTAGCAGCTTACAGCACTTTCACAGAGTATCCCAGCTCGTGTGTCACACATCTGGCTGATGTAGGGTGGGATTTATATCCACGTTAGTGCTGAGACAATTAAGGCTTGAGGGGGTTAAGTGTCTCTTGCCTGTGTGAAGAGACTTCAGATGCTGCGCTTTATTCTTACCCTCTGCTGCAACACACAACCCAGAGCTGGGTTGTGTCTTGTTCTGGCCCAGCGTTCTGCTGGTGTTTTGAAGGGTGGAGGAAGAAGCAAGTGAAGGAAGGTATTTTTTGTGGCTACTCCGTGTTTCCTAATCAATATTAAGTAGGAGTTTAAGAAGCGCTTACCGTGCCGGCTCGCGTTGCGCATGTCATGCACCAGGTATATAGTAATTACGTTACATAAGCCGTGATAAATCCATTAAGCCTGACTAACCACTTCTTTTAACCTTTAGACAGGCCTTCCCCGCACAGCGAACGTTCGCTCCCTATAGTGCTTAACGTTCACGTGGGCGCTGCTGCATCTCAAGCAACAGCGTTTGCTCTTAAATTTGCTCGTTTGCATCTCTTCAGCACATCTGTAAATCTTTAAACTTGCTTGCAAGGGCATTGGAGAGCGGCCACCCGCTGCAGGATGGGGAGAGAAGTTGCTCTGTTGGTCCTCGCTCCAGGTACAAGTTAGTTACGGCTGCCAAGCGCAGGCAGGTCTAGTATCTTTACCTCAGCAGCGTGTTGCAGCATGAAAAGATTTTAACTACTTTTTCACGTACTGCTGAGGCATTGGTACAAGCCTTAGCTTAGATTCTTCAAGGAAGAGCGTGTGCAATGTCAGTAGTTTGATCAGCGAGGAACTGGCTTTCATGTAGGAGCAAATTCCTCCCTGTGAGGGTGCTGAGATGCTGGAACAGGTTGCCCGAGGAAGTTGTGGCTGCCCCATCGCTGGCAGCGTTGAAGGCCAGGTTGGCTGGGGCCCTGAGTAACCTGCTCTAGTGAAGGTGTTCCTGCCTGTGCAGGGGGGCTGGAACTAGTTGATCTTTAAGGTCCCTTCCAACTCTGGCCGTTCCATGATTCTAGAATTCCCTTATTGCAAACAGAAAGTGAGCAAGATCAATATTAGGTGCATTTAGTTCTGCAGTCATATATTTATAATGACCCTTAATCCCACCAGCAGCACAGTTAACGTTTGCTGAGACAGGTAGTTGCTTCCCATCTCGCTGAGTTTTGCCCGGGTGCGTGTTGTACACAGCGTCCTCTGGTTTTTGGACTAGATGATCTTTCGATGTCCCTTCCAATCCCTAATGATTCTGTGGTTTTCAGCGCGACCTTCGTCTCGACGCTGAACCTTACGTTGCTCACGGTGCTTTTTTAAAACTTTCCAAGTTCAAGACAAGTTCCTGGGGGTGGGGTTAGCGCTGCAGGATGTGAAAAGAAGAAAGTTTCTAAAATGAGAAGAGGACGTGTCTGCAGAACTTGAAGCTCCACCGTAAGGCTTGATTTCCTCCAGCTTAGTGAAACACAGCTTCAGGTACATCTGAAGGTGTTCCCTGCCTTCCCGTGTCCAAGGGAACGTTGCAGCTGATGCCCAGATTGCGTCTCTTTGTCAAACCTTAAGGTTCTACTTAAATGCAGCGAATGTTTTCCCGCGACGTGTTCCCTGCAGCTCCCATTTGTGTTAGTGACTGGGATCACCCCTGAAATTCAGGTCAGTTCTGTATCGTGGGCAAAGCAGGGTTTAGGTGGAGAGCTGAGCATCTGGACTGATGTGGTTTGAGCTTTTATCCTGAAAGGCAAGCCCTAGCCCGAGCCGGTATGGGGTGAAAGCAGTGCAGAGAGGATGGTTTCCTGCACAGGGCTGTCTCGAAAGGCTCTGCACACACCATGACCTGGGCAGATGTGAGTTTTGCTAAACAGCAGAGTCATAAATCCATACAAACAGCGTTAGGTGTAAGTAACACTATTAAACCAAAAATATTCTCGGCAGCTGGGCGAGCCGAAGGTTTCTTACAATTACTGTAAATTGCGGTGACATTTTTAGCTGAGGTTGTGTGATTTCATTTAAACTTTATTAAACAAACTGGAGCTCACGTATTCCCCGGAGAGCTGGATGCAGCACTAATCCTCTGTTAAAGACAGTTTAACTTGGTTGGAAAGCAGCCAGCTAAGGCAGCACCGAGGAGGTTTGTGTTAGTAAAGTTACCTTGACAGAATTACCTACTCTGTGACTTCCCCTTTGGGGGGAAGAAGACCATTTGTTTCCACGGTGGCTTTTGGAAGTAGGCAGATGTGTTTTTAAGAATGAGAGTGCAGTATCTATTTTATTAGTTTTTATTATTTTGAATTAAATTATTACAATAAAAAGACATTTGCTGCAGTCTTGAGATGCAAAGATCTAGATGTGCAGTTCCAGTTGTGTTGGTTTCTCTGCAGTCATACTGAGCTCGTGCCACTGGTTATTGGTGAGAGCAGTGTGCAGATGGTTTTTGCTGGCCTGACTGCCACGATCTTATTTTAGGAAGCCTTGTGTGTTCTGTTTCTCACTGCCAGGTTATGAATGCAGCAGCAGAGTTCTGTCATGTTCTGTGTTGAATGGTTGGTCCTTCGATGTTGGGATTTTATACTGAAATATTTTCTTTGTCTTCCAGACTTGTAGCAAACACCGATAATATCTTTGATTTATACTCTGCTCGTTTCAGTAGTACTTTGATGTGCTGAGATCTAAATGCATAATGAACTTATTTTTAAAAAGCTCTGCAGATGATTTTAAATGGCCAGCATCAGTCATTTTAATGTGTCCTGGGGAAGGGATGGATGTAATTACCTTTCCTGTAATTCCGTGACCTGTTCTGTAGCTCGTGGTTGCAAACAATAATATTTAGTGGTCTCTAGCACTAATAATGTGCTTTTGGGGCCACATCCCTGGATGGGGCTCTGGCCAGCCTGGTCTAGGGTGGGGTGTCCCAGCCTGGTGAGGGGGTTGGAACTGGATGATCAGGTGGTCCCTTCCAACCCTGAGTGATTCTGATGCCATAACTTCTCCAGTGAAGTGATCCTGCTGTGGCAGAGGGATTGGACTGGATGATCTTTCGGGGTCCCTTCCAATCCCTAATGATTCTAAATGTGATGGGGACTAGCAGCATCGACGTAATGTGTGCTGATGAGTGATACACTGAGTTCTTTCTGAAGGTCTTTATAGTGGTGGTTGACAAGTCTTCCCCAACCTTCTTGTCTTCAGTCACTTCTATGTTAGAGAGGGATGTGTGGGATTTCGTGTTCTTGGGCGATGCCTGAAGGACACACTTGGCAGTGCTAGGTGACCAAGGAAGTGCCGGTGAGTGCTGCCCTCGGTGCTCCTGTGAGCACTGTGTATTCTGGAGATGTCACTGGGCTAAATTTCATCCCTCTGCTTGTCCTCTTTGCTCCATACAGTGAGACCTATTTGCTTAGAATGGACCTATTAGCTCCTCCGCCCTGCAAAACTGCAAACCAGCAACTCTGCCAAGGTTAAAGTAATCCAGTGCCCTGCTACTTCAGACTTTAGCACCAGGAAGCCTGCTCAGTGCAGGTCTGTCACCAGAGAGGTGCTCATTGCATCTTGATTACTCCTGCAAACATGTTCCGTGCACTTGGGGGTGTAATGTGATAGGTAAAATATCTCTGGTGTACCAGTGCAGTCCACATGTTATTTTAATCTGTTAATAGAGGTAAATCTCAAAGAATGACCAGTAAATGTTTATGATTATGGAAGTACTTGACTGACTAGCATAACTTGCTGCCCCAGCCTGTTGCACGTAGTCAGTTCACATTTATTGGGTAAATAAAGTTTTCTATTAAACCAGTAATTGGAAGTTTTACTCTGCTATGGGCTGTTGTATTTCTTTTAATTAGTCTTGGCAAGAAAATAGTGCCCAGGTATAACTCAGCAAGGGCACACGGAGCCTCCTTCACTCCCCTGCCACGTTGGGGAGAAGCTTTGAAGAATTGGATCAGTTAGAAATAAATTAAAAAATCCTTCATCATTTCTAATGAAAAATGATTGGAGTTCTCTGTCCAGCCGCGCAGCTAAACCGGCAAGCCTGGGTAGTGAATGTGTTAAGCAGCTCTTTGTGCTATGTATGTTTAGACCCTGCTTTTTTAATAGTTATATAATAGTTATATTACCTGAGAATCCATTGCACTGTGTGTACAGCTGTAAGCACCTGGTTACTCAAGGCTTTGCTTGTGTCTTTTGCCAAATAGAATCATAGATCATCCAGTCCAATCCCCCTGCCACAGCAGGATCACTTCATTGGAGAAGTTATGGAATCGGAATCACTCAGGGTTGGAAGGGACCACCTGATCATCCAGTTCCAACCCCCCCCACCAGGCTGGGACACCCCACCCTAGACCAGAAACCAGATTGCATTAACTGGGGAGGAGCTCAAACAAATTAATAGGGAGAAGAAAAAGAAACCCCCCCAGAATACAGTCTTATTTTCATTAAAACTGTGTGTGTGTGCAGCCATATAAACATGTAGTGAATTTCAGTGTTTTCATCAGAGCTGCTGCTAGATTTTGTCTGGGGATCCACGTTGGTAGCTTTACCTTGATAAAACAGTGAAGCCTGTAGCTTCCCTTTTGATGTCCCTTTAGCAATCCCAAGCTTTTACTCATTAAACTGCAGTGAGGAGCTCAACATGTGCTGTAGGCTGCCCTGGTGCGGAGGACACGAGGTGAAGCATCCCTGTGATGCGAAGCACTTGGGATAATGTCTTGCACATGTCTGGAGGAAAGGCTGTGGCGTGAGGGTCCGTTTCTCTGCAGAGTCCTGAGTTTTTGCTTCCTGCTTCTGTAATTCAGAAGAGCTGGGGAGCGTGGGGAATGTCGCTGCAGGTTGTAAATATCCTATGTGAGAGTCTGGTTCCAGTTAGCCAGGGGAGATCTTGTAAGAAATCTTGAACTGGTTTGTCTGATGGTGTTTGAAAGTTCATTAAAGCATCACATGGAAAGGCACAAAGCAAACAACTCTCTGGACACATGTCTGTGTGAAACAGGGGGATTGGACTAGATGATCTTTCGAGGTCCCTTCCAATCCCTAATGATTCTATGGTTCAACCCCATGTCAGGCAGGTAACAGTGCGACACCGCCGTTCTTCTGCCCTGTAACTCAAGTGTGCTTGTCCTGCTGAAACAGGATATGTGATCATGCTGATAACTGACGTGTACCTTTTTCCAAATCCATGTTAAATGACAGCACCAGAGCTGTCTGGGTCACAGTTTAGGTTCATTTCTTATTAAATCCTACAATATAATAAATATATAATATTGGTGAAAAGAATCACAAACCCATTTCCTGTTAATTGTTAAGTGAAGCCACCCATCCGTTTTCACTGTTGATGAGGATTAAAGTTAGGGACGAGTGTTTCAGTGTGATTTACTTTTAAGGGGTGGTTTTTCTGGTGATGAATGAATTAATTGAAACGTAGAAGCGTTAGAGCTCAGGATTAGGCTCTCAAGTGTTCCGTTTTATTTTGGCTAACAAAAAGCTTGACAGGTTTTTGGCCGTGTCAGTGTTGTTTCTGTCTGGCTTGTTGTATCAGGGGAAGGAAAATGCCTTACTATAAATACAGCGGAGCAGCTATCACGTCCAGCATCATCGAGGTGGTAAATAGCTCTTCCTGCACTCCATGGGATCCAGATCACAGTGTGTTAGTCTCTGCAACTTGATTTCTGACAAAAGGCTCGTTGTGTTCGGCCAGATGCTCCACTTGTTACACACTTTGTTAGAGAGCTGCTTCGTGCTTGTAAAACCTGGAAGCATGGGACCGCTTTTCAGGAAGCTCACAGGCGAGTCTGGGCGGGATGTCATCTAACTTTTCAGGTTTACAGGTTGGGAGCAAGTCTGAGCAGGTTTTACTGGCAAGGAGACTTAGCCTCTGAAAGAAAATCTTCGATGAAGAATTAGTGAATGAAATTCATTGTGAAGTGGTTAAATTACAATTTCTTAATACAGAAAAGTAAGCTGGTTGCTAGATGAAGCTACCTGAAGGCTGCTGCTGGAGATGCTCTTAATAATATTCACCACTACTGGTTACAGATCATTGCTGCAACTCCATGCAGTGTAAAACTGATCATAAAGCCAACTTAACTTTCCTTTTGTGTGACTATAATGGTGCTTAATTTAGAACAAATTGTGATAGGTAGAGAAAACATCAGCAATGAACTGTTGTAATAATCACTGATGATAACTTTGGGTCCACTTCTCTTTCTGGGGGGAAGATTAGATTCTTAGATCTCATTTGCTAGTAGTCAGTTTTCCCATTGTTTAGATGGAATCATACATTTAGTTTCTTCCTCTCTTTTTGTTTTGAACATAAGGTGTATGGGATTTTGACAGTCGCCTTTCTACAACATCTTTATTGACCACATCTTCTGTTCCTTTCTCTCTTTCAATGCAGTTACAGACATAGAACTGAAGCGCCTGAAAGATGCTTTCAAGAGAACTTGTGGACTCTCGTATTATATGACTCAGCAGTGCTTCATCAGGGAAGTTCTTGGCGATGGAGTCCCTCCAAAAGTTGCTGAGGTAACGTACGACCTTGCTGTTTCTCCGGGGAGGCAAATGCGGTTGGTAACGTACCGACCTGTGGGTGTGCACGCCGAATCTGCTGATGCACAGACACCAGCTGATGTCATGTCTTCCCCTTCTCCACACAGCATCACAGTGTATGTTCTCTGTCTGAAGTTAATGTTCCAGCTTGGACCATGTGTGCTTGGCTGAGCGCTTGAGCTGATTCCAGACCAGCAAATAGGTGCTAGGTGGCTTTGAACTAAATCTGAGTATCCAGATAGAGACGTGAGCAAGTAAAAGATTAGGGAGCTTTAAGAATAAACGTAGCTATGAGGGAGGTGATGGCGCCTCTGTACTCGGCACTCGTGAGACTGCACCTTGAATACTGGGTCCAGTTTTGGGCACCACAGTATCAGGAGGACATCGAGGTGCTGGAGCGGGGCCAGAGAAGGGCAATGAGGCTGGGGAGAGGGCTGGAGAACAGGCCCTGTGAGGAGGGGTGGCTGTGGGAACTGTGGGTTTATTTAGTCTAGAGAAGAGGAGGCTGAGAGGAGACCTACTTGCTCTCTGCAGCTACCTCAAAGGATGTTGTAGCCAGGCTGGTGCTGGTCTCTTCTCCCAAATTCCTAATGATAGGATGAGGGGAAATGGTCTCAGGTTGCATCAGGGGAGGTTTAGATTGGATCTTAGGAAGTTCTTTGCTGAGAGAGTGGCTGGGCACTGGAACAGGCTGCCCAGGGAGGAGGTGGAGTCCCTATTCCTGAAGGGGTTTAAAAACCGAGTAGCTAGAGCACTCGAGACCATGGTCTGGGGGTTAGGGAGCTGTTGGGCTGAGGGCTGGACTTGCTGATCCCGGAGGTCCTTTCCAGCCAGGATGACCCTATGATTCCAACAGAGGATTTTACTCACTCAGGAGATGAACTTGTGTTTGGTTTCTCTGAGATTGTGTGTGTATCTGAACAAACAGTAAAACCTGCGTCCTGCACGCGTGCCTGCTTAACAACAAACTGTTTCCTTTCATAGTGTCACCCCAGTCTTGAGAGAGAAGCTAAAATATTGTTGGTAGAGGAGAATAAGATTAGCCAGACCTTTCGAGCGATACCTTGCTCTGTGTCATTTCTAGTCACAGCTGCTATTTCGGGTATCCTCAGTGCTGCTGACCTCACGGGCAGCACACAAGTCTTCCAGTTTTATTTAGCTAATGTGAGTAGTGAAGTGAGTCTTGCAGGCTTAACCCTGTGCTGAAGTGTGACTTTTTTCTCCATTATTCTCCTTTTCCTAAGCCTTGGTAAAGAAGATGACGTTACTTACCTCTGGAACACAGTTTCTAGGTTCATTTTTTTTATGTGGGAATTCAAGCCCTCGACCGGAAACATCTCTGCTGCCTGTGGTCGCAGTGAGGTGCATAAATACTGATACTTTGGGCATAGAATCCTTCTTCTGAGTTGCTATAATGAACTGTCAGCATGCTGTGTTAAATAATATATAGATGTCAGGTTTGTCATTCAACCGAGAGCAAAACTGAGAGGCACAGCCTTCGACAGCAGTGAGCGGAAGAGCTCAGAAAGGGGTGGGATTTGGAAACACCTTTCCAGGTGGATGGAGAGGAGACAGCTTTATTTGAGGTAATTTATAAAGTGTTTAAATGCTAAATTTGAGTGATGGATCATAGACTTTAACACAGAGAAAACATCACAGTGAAATCTGTGGAAAAAACCCAGTGGTTTCTCATTTCTTTTTTTGGGGGTGGTTTTTTTCCCTTGAGAGTCCTGTTGCTCTGAAATGCAAGAGTTCTCTTAGTTTTTTGTGCTCTTCATAGGGTTTTTGATAAAATAGTTAGACTTAAACTATAATGTTCAGCAGAGATAACTGCATATTTTTTAAAAGGTAATGATCCTAATGTAATATAAAGGTAAATTGCTTATACGTGCAGTGTAGCCTTGAAGGCATCTTGTGAAATCAGAGTGATTAGAAGCAGCAAGTGTGGAATTCAGATGTTTGCCATGACATTGCCCACGAAGCCTGTACAGTCATTGTGTCCAAACACAGAGCAAATTTAGTTTTAATAGTTTAGCCCTTCAAGCATCTAATGAATGGATTAAACTGTTGTAATAGAAGAGAGTGATCTGAGCACCCTATGGGAAGTTAATGCATTTGGGTAGTGCTGTGTCTTATGTTGGCGTGAAACTGTGGGGTCTGTCTGATGTCTTTTATAGAATCAGATCTTGTGTATCAGGGCCCCATTTACACTTACTTGCCTTCAGACATCTTTTAATAGTCTTAAGTGGATAGCAGTGAGAAGAGGTGGCTTGATGGGTGGGCTGAAGGTAACACACACCACTCTGTCAAGCTCAGTGTCTTCAGGGAACCTGCCTGCTTTAGCATCGTGTCTGCTAATAGCTGGGATAAAGAGTTGAGCAACATGCTGGATGTTTTTTTACCACCTTGCTGCCTGATACTTCTTAGAAGGTCAACTAGAATGAGTTCTGCTGTTCCTCTTCCTATTGCTGGAAAGGCAGCAGCAGTAGATTATCTACACCTTGTGATACACAAAGCATGAAGGGCGGTTAGAGTAGTAAATCTACTGTAGCTACTCCGTCGCAGGTATTTCCTTTACTTCTCACAGCCACTACAGCACTTAGCCAGGCCCAGGCTGGTTTTTCTTGGGTCACTCTCAGTCCTGGCTTAATTTTTGCCTGAGGTGGAAACCACGCCTGAGAGAGTCATTCACATGGCTCTGGTATTCAGCTTCCTCTTTAAGACCTGCCTGGCCGTGTTCCTGTGTGACTTGGTCTAGGTGATCCTGCTGTGGCAGGGGGATTGGACTGGATGATCTTTGGAGGTTCCTTCCAATCCATAATGATTCTGTGATTCTTACCCTCCCTTGCCTTGTGCTTGAGGATTGTGGCTGCAAGCATCACGACAGCTGGCACTGGCTGAGAAAGAGAACCAAGGGCTCTTGGTTCCAGTAACTTTGTTCTTGTGCCTCTCTTGCACTACAAGAAGCTAAATTTTCTTAACACTGAATAGTGGTCAGCAGATGACCTCAAAAGCTCTTCTTTTGAACAACACAGGAAGATCCGATTTTCTCTTACGTCTCTTTTCAGTATTGAGCTCTTTGTTTTAAGCTAAATAATATTTTGGCAATAAATTGTTATGTGTTGCTTTATCAGTACAAAAGGCACAAATTCTTTTGAAGTACTTTACTGATAGCTTAATGTAAGAGATATGGACATATACCAGGTCCCTGGTAGATGCTTCCTGTCATTATAACCTTTATCAATGAAAGAGTGATCTCCTTCAGTCTCGTTTTGGGGGCAGGATAGTACTCAGGTTTTGCAGAGGCATTGCAGCCTGCTGAGACTGTTTTTCCTCCTTACTCCACTGTAACTTCTGACTCCTTTGGAGAACAACACTCTTAGTAAAGCTGCACTTGATGACACAGAATGTCCTACATGGGTTTGGTAGTGTATACTACATGTAATACTTGAAGCATCATTTATGCAGTTACTCTGTACCGGTTTCACAGTCAGCTTAATCCTGGGAGCTTGTTCTCACCCTGAGGTCACCTGTTTTGAGCTGAGTTAGTACCTGATAAGAAAAATGGTGGTTTTCAGTTGGTTCCCTGATTTCATTTGTCCTGCTGCCTGACTGCTTGTTTTGGCATAGGTGTAGGAAGTGTGGTGTGGGTGGGAATGAGTTGTTGGGGTCAGGGGAAAGGCCAGCACTGGTTTGAACCAGCAGTGAAGCTACAGTGTGAGGAGAGGCAGAAGATGGAAAATGCTTTACAAAATAATTACCTGTAGGCAGCCTGTGTCTGCAGAGAGACAGGCACAGTCCTAATTGTACTTAATGTAGTTTTGATGTATGCTTTGAAATCTGGTTGAAAATTATCCCAATGTCCTCTCAATTTACTAGATGTTCACTGGTTGCATCCAGCAGGTTGATGATCCTCATTCTGCTCTTTGTGGGAAGTCCTCATACAGTGCAGATTTCGTGCTCTAACAACTTTTACCCTTCAAAACTGAAGCCCAGATTAATGGAAGAATGTGTACACCCTTATAGTGAATTTTGGTTTATGATGGTTTAAAAGTAGATTGTTTTGATGTGTTTGACTTGAGTAGATTCACAGGATGTCACTCACTTCACGCAGTGCTAGTGACGTGTTTTTCTAGAGCTGCCAATAGTCTAGAAGACAAGTGTCACTCCAAATACCATCTCTCCCTACTATTTTCTAATCATCAGTGAGTGCAAATGCTTCCTTGTGGTTATGGTGGAAGTTTTTAAATGAGTTTGAGAGTGTTTGAATCCTGTCTGTTGGTTCATTGTCGTCTCTGGCCCCCAAGGTGTTGGGGCTTCTTTACGAAGTCACGCCAGTAGTTTGTAGTTTTAAAGGAGTATTTAAATATACAGAACTTAGGAGCTCCAAAACACTCTAAAATGTTCTTTTAGCTGTTTAGAATTGTGTTTGGTTGTAGTTCCTATGTTTAAAAACAAAAGGCAGTGGGAAGGGATACAGGTGCAGTTAGGATCTGTGGGTTTCACCCTATGGTTATTCTGCTTTGTGGGTGAACCTGTCTGTGGTAATGTGGAAGCTCTGCTGACCTCTGAAGTCTGCTGTTGCTGCTTGGCTAAATTCTCAATTCTTAAGGCTTTACCAGAGAAAAATGAAGCAGCACCTTGTGACTGTGTGTCCACGTCCTGGTTTTAATATTTATTTAGAAGGTAATTAAGATGCAAGCGAAGCCACTCTTTAACAAGGGCACAGCACTTTTCCCAGTAGAAGCTGCTCTCTGTTCCTTTCTCCTTCCCTCTGAAAAAGTAGTATTTAAAAAAACCCCCAAGTTCAGCAAATAAATCTGCTATCCAAACCATGATCAGTGACAAATCGTTTTGTTCTGGTCTTTCACAGGAATAGGTTCCCATCAGTCCTGACTTAATACTTTCTCTTTATGGCTAGATGTTCAGGCTGATACCTATGAGAAAATCAAATTAGAAGACACAGTCACTGAAATAATTCTTCTGTGTAAGAATAATTGATACGTTCTGACTGCTTTAAATTCTAATACCCAGTGCAGATTCCTGTCCTGTGATACTGACAGAGTACCGGTGCGTGTAGGAATAGATTTGGGGTTGACAGAGAAGTCTGTGTTGGAAGAGCACGTATTGTCATTTGCGCTCTGCAGTAGGAGAGGCAAGGTGAGGTGATGTATTGCAGCGAGTGAGTTGGTAGTTCTCAAAGTTTGTCCGAAAATGACCGACTTCATCCCTCATTTGTCAGTGTCGGATCGCTGTGAAGAAGCTGTTGAGTGAGTTAAGCTGCAGTGGACAGAGCCTGGGTTTAATCATAGAATCATTATGGCTGGAAAGAACCTCTGGGATTGTCAAGTCCAGCTGTCATCCCAGCATCTCCCTAACCCATAGATGGTGGCCTCACGAGTGCAGAGTACAGGGACAAGATCATCTCCCTGCTGCTGGTTGCACCGTTCCTGATCCAGACCAGAATGCTGTTGGCCTTCTTGGCCACCTGGGCACCCTGCTGGCTCATATTCAGCCGGCTGTCAACCAGCACCCTCAGGTCCTTTTCTGCCAGGCAGCTCTCCAGCCGCTCTTCCCCAGGCCTGTAGCTGCTGGAGGTTGTTGTGACCGAAGTGCATGACCCGGCACTTGACTTCATTAAACCTCATCCTGCTGGCCTCAGCCCATCACTCGGGCCTGTCCAAATCCCTCTGACAATGCTTAGAGTGGGATACTGTACTGGAATGGTTGTTCAAGCAGCAGTTACAGTGTTAGGGTGGTTAAGGGGTAGTAGGTGGAAGGTGCTTTTTCTTTTGGATCACCGCTTTTTGAAGCAGCAGGTTTTGATGGTTCCCTGGAACTGCTCCTGTGACTGAGGCAATGACACACTTAATGCTTCAACAATTTCTTGATGGCACTGAGACTATCAAAGCCTGGTGTGGAGAAGACTTGTCTTCATCACCCTGATAAAGAGGTCTGGGGAAATAGCACCCGTGAGTGAGCAACAAGTGGTCTTTGTTGGAGGATTCTAACACTTTTTTTTCCTGTATTGTGAAAAGTACCTGTATTTCACTAAAGACAAGACCCTGGAAAGGGAATTTTACAGGTACTGGAAGAGCTACAACGTGTAACAGAGTTATCAGAAGTGTATTTAGCTGAATGTGAGGTGACCAGCCTAAACACACAGAGCAGAGCCTCAGCGTAAGGTGTTGCTATTCATTCTAACATCTCTGTTCTCCCTGTTAACTTCCTGGTTAACTGCTCTGTTGAATTTTTCTAGGTTATCTACTGTTCATTCGGAGGAATATCCAAAGGGCTGCACTTCAATAACTTGATAGTCGGATTAGTTCTGCTTACAAGAGGCAGAGAGGAAGAGAAAGCAAAATGTGAGTAACGTAACGTAGAGCAGTAACACCGGGATAGCAGCAGGTAGTGAGTGTGAAGCAAACAGAAACTGTGCTGTATATGCAACCAGGTCGTACATGTGCCAATGGAGATGGTATTTTTAAGGCATTTTTAGCTCTGTATTTTGAAATGCAGTGCATTTTAATTTTATATACACACCAAAAAGAAATATTTGGTAAGTCGTAGTGAATATAAACGTTGGGCTGTTGATCGTGGTATGTGGGCAGAGGAAGGAGGGTGCCGTTGATATTTTCCAAAACAAATGAAAGCATCAGCCTACTGACTTCTGTTGTTTTGTCTCCCTCTGTTAATCTGACATTGATAGCATTTATTTTTCTTTTGATTCATGGACAGTGGTGGAAAAAAAAAGGAGGTACTTCTTGACCTAAACCTTGCTGAGATAGATTGGAATGTAATCAGTCTGAAGTCCTTCAGTTTTTAGCATTCTCAGCCAGTTGCAGACCTAGTATTTGACAAATGAAACCACAATAATCACTTAAACATTTCTCTGTTTCCTCAGACATTTTCAGTCTCTTTTCTAATGAATCTGGGAGTTATGTTGTTCGGGAAGAGATGGAGAAGATGCTGCATGTGGTTGATGGGAAGGTCCCAGAATCGCTCAAGAAATGTTTCTCTGAGGTATTTCACAGAGCTTTTATCCTACTGCATTTGCCCCAAAAACTCTGCAAATTGTTTCTCCCTGACATGGCCCCATCCTTGGGAGTGTTCAAAGCCAGATTGGCTGGGATCTGACTAAACTGATCTAGTGAAGCTGTCTCTGCCTATGCAGAGGGGTTGGAACTAGATGATCTTTAAGGTCACTTCAAAGTCTGGCAATCCTGTGAGTCTGTGATTCTGTGCACATGCTTGTGCTCATCTAGGAACAAATTGACCTTGTTCAAATTGGGTAAAAACTGGTCATTTCCTCTGTTGTAGTATTGCATGTAATTTGTGCTGCTGTGAAGAGCAGCTCGTTCTAGAAATGTGAGCATCCTCTTTGCTGCTTCTCTCACTGCGCTCGTATGAAAGGTACCATTCCCCAAGGGTCACTGTGTTATCAAGTGCATTTAAATATTAATATTGCTAGTGGAGTTTCATTCATTTGTCTGGACATGATATTGTGATTGGGGAAGGAATTTAGAGCACAGATGTGAGAGAGCAAAGAAAATCTGCGTGCTGGATTTAGAAATGCCTGCCAGCGGTGGCTGCTAACAAAGAGCACTTTTACAGTCTTACTTTGTCTTGCTGTCCCTGCCAGGAGCTACAGCATTTATTTATGCTTCAGGTTGTTTGAGTGATGGAAATCTTCATGAAGCCTGCTGAAGTCCTCCTCTACACCAGGCACTTGTTACTGTTCAATATTCACAGACTATTGTAGTCATCCTGAGGAACTGCCAGGGTTTTGTGCTTTGGTTGCTTCATGTTTACCAGAGGGCTGTAGATCAGCAAAATGTAGTTATCATTTTACATTCTACTGAAAAACTGATTGACTAGGAGCTTTCTTTGTGGATACTGGAGAACTCAATTACCTGCACTTGTATTTACTGCATTGAGGATAACTTTGCTTCTGGTCGTGGGCTGAGGCAGTCTTGTGTGCAGTCTGGCAGTGGGACCACGTTGGCTTTGCAGCAGTGATGACATTCTTTGTTCTTGGCTGGAATTGTAAATCATACAAGTACTCCAGTCCAGGTGCTGGAGCTGACCCACTTCAGTATTTCCTATTTATAATTTCCCATCAATATGATGTGGTGAATTATACCCTAAAAGTGAAAGGCATGCTGTCCAGGAAATCCAGAAATACTTTATGAAGAACTTGCAGGAAGAGGAGCATCAGTCTGGCTCGGTACCATTTGCCTGTTCCAAAAAAATGCTGTATATTGGGTTTTCTTTTCAAAGATCAAAATAGTGTGATAACCCAGTCAGCAGGATTTACTGGCCTGTTAATCATACTAGGTCATTGCTGGAGAATGAGAAGGTTTAATGTTCCTGCTGTGGGCCTTCCTTCCCGCCGTATGGCGGATGGGTTTGTGCCTTCAAGGATGGTGTTTACAGATTCTTCTGTTCTTCCCTTTGGAATTATTGCATGTGAGGAAAATGAGCTCTCAAATATATCTGGGGTCCCCTTGCTCTTGTCTCTGAAATACAGGAAACAAATTCAGTGATACCTGAGCCACTCCAGTTGCATCACGGCTCAGCTGCAACCGTTACTCCCTTCACAAGCTTTTTTCCTCTTCTCCAAGGCTTTCCTGCCTCTCCTTCCTTGTCCTTCCTCCAATCGATTGGAACAACACAGAGCCTTAGTGGACTGTGACATAGCTCCCACTGCATTCCCAGAAAGCAGGGAAGACTGTAGGAGCAGGTAGTAAGAAGATGTTCTCGTCTCTGAGGAATTAAAACCCAAGCAAACAACCAGAAAATCCCATCAGTAATTGTGGGCTGTGCTTTTCTTCTCTGGTGATTTAGCAGTGGAGCTGGTTTGGCTTAAGCATATGGTTCCTTAATGGGTTAACTCCTGCAAAACCCGTGTTGAGTTCCCCTTGTCCTGTGATTCGTTCTCCTACCTTTATGCTGGTTCAGGTATTTACTCGATGAACCGCAGGGGGAAAGCAATCTGCTGAGGAGTAGCCCTTTTCCTGTGGCTCCTAATCCTGTCAGTTATTTTTCAGCTAGATCTCTTCAGCCACGTGACTGCGCTAAGTGAAAGCTGTCACAGGAGAGAAGGGCTGAAGGATCAGAAGCAGCGTTGGAAAGAGGAAGGTTAGGACCACGCTGTCAGTCAGGAGCAGGGGTATATACAGATTAAAGTGCTGATGAAGGAGCAGTGTGACTTCTTGACTTCCAGGAGTTATAACCGTGTGGAAGCCTGTGAAAGCACCTCTAAGCACTGGGGTATCTCTGCGTGGATTGGGGGGGGAAAGCACAGAATGTGACACTTCAGCCTGGGGAACAGAGGATCTGGAGCTCAAGAGAATCCATTACACTTGGAGTATGGAGCAAGTGTGTTCAGCACTGGTGGTGATTAACCATTGGAGTAACCTGGCAAAGGAAGCAGTGGAGTTTTGATTGCCTGCACTTGGCAGTCTCAGGTAGTCTGTGGCCAAATGGAAACCGTTGGCTTCTGTACCTCAGGTTTAATGGTCTGTGATATTAGGGAAGTTGGAGTAATCAATGATTTGAAACCTCTTTCTCTTTGCAAGACCCCTGTTTATTTTCTGTGGAGATTAGGATCTCCATATAATGAGTTTGTCTACTGATAATGGGTTGGCCTTTGTTTTAGTTGATTCTGTAGGTCCTGTAGAAATTAGTTTGCTGATCCCTAGGGTTTCATGGCTGCAGCTTGGAAACCATTCAACTGAATGGTTTAAACAGCCTCTTCAGCATTTAAATTCTGTGCATCTGTAGTTTTTATTTATTCCTGAGCAGGCAGTTCCACAAGACATCCAGCAAGAGAGACTGAGGCAGGAGATGCAGTGGGTGTTATGTCTACATTTATGCTCCAAAGTGGGTTTTGGTCACCAGAGGTGAAAACTCAGCACACTCTTAGTGATTAATCGTAATCTTAGTTACCCACAAATCTCGTTTTCCTGGGTTGTTTATATACTCTTGAAGATATAAGAGAACGTTTATGATTTTATGGCACCTGTTGTTTAGCACAGAAGAGTTTTTTTATCGTAACAAATTCAGATTCACAAAAATAACCTCTGGTACTTCGAGTTGTAAGGAACCACTTTCCTTCTAATCCCTTGAACCTGAGGTTCAGCGTAAATGACTTTCCAAAGGCCATGCTGAGTAGGTGGTTGAAATGCAGAGAAAGCTGAGGAGTCTAATTTCCCTCCCAGGGCTGCATTTCAGAGTGAAATGGAAAATCAGGCAGGACTCCAAAAAAAAAAAAACAACCCAGAATTATTTGAGTATTTATTTTTATGGGAGATTGTCCCATTTCTTGTTCATACAGCTGGATGTGGTTCCTGTTTACTGGTACTGAGAAAGCAGAGAAAAACAGCTCACTTTTGCTTATTTTCCTTACAGGGTGAAAAGGTAAACTATGAGAAGTTCAGGGTTTGGTTATTGCACAACAAAGACGCTTTCACGTTTTCCCGCTGGCTGCTGTCTGGAGGTGTCTATGTGACACTCACCGATGATAGCGATACTCCCACCTTCTACCAAACCCTGGCTGGAGTCACTCACTGTAAGTAAACGATGCTTGTTGTTAAGCACCTTTGGAAAAACAGTTTCAGAGTTCACAGACATCAGCTGTTGCCATAGTTGTTCATTAAATCTCACGCCTCCGACGAGGTACATGCAGTTCTCACATGTTCACTGAGATAATTTTTTTTCCTCCATGCTAATTTGCTCTCTGCTATTTGTGCTGTGACGTGCAAGACACGGCTAAGTACAAGGACACTGGGGGTTATAATTTTGAGGAGATAACAATCCTGAGATTACAGCTACTGAACAAATGCAAATAAAACGAAAAGACCTTCTCTTTGACCAATACGTTCATCACAGAACATTAGGGATTGGAAGGGACCTTGAGAGATCATCCAGTCCCATCCTCCTGCCACAGCAGGGCCACCTAGATCCAGTCACACAGGAACATATCCAGGTGGGTTTTAAATGTCTCCAGAGAAGGAGACTCCACAACCCCCCTGGCCAGCCCCTTCCAGGACTCTGTCACCCTCACTGTGAAGAAGGTCCTTCTCGTATTGATGTGGAACCTCCTGTGTTCCAGCTCATACTCACTGCCTCTTGTCCTATCATTAGATGCCCCTGAGCAGAGCCTGGCTGCATCCTCCTGGCACTCACCCTTCACATATTTATCAACATTATTGAGGTAACCCCTCAGTCTCCGTTTCTCCAAGCTCAAGAGCCTCAGCTCCCTCAGCCTCTCCTCATAAGGGAGATGTTCTGCTCCCTTCATCTTTGTGGCTCTGTGCTGCACTCTCTCCAGCAGTTCTGTGTCCTTCTTGAACTCATGGGCCCAGAACTGGGCCTTGACATTCTTACTGGGTTTATATTTGTTCTATCAGATATAGTGAAGCGTAGAACTATGGAGACACCTCTACAAACAATGCTCATTTCAAAAATAAGTATCACCTCTTAACTTGCTTTCTGCAGTAAAACCAGTCAAATCTCTGCCTTGTGCTGCAGTGAGGGAACTTATTTAATTAAAGAGAAGCCTCCTCAGGATTTGCATTTGGAAATAATCTCCAAAGATCAAGTTCTTCCTTATGTCTATATTTATATAAAAGAAGCAGCAGCTGGTTTTAAAATTAAATGCAAAAACAAAAGGCTGGTAAATGCCACTTGCTGTGGAGGTAAGCACGCAGTGCAGTAAAGCATCTCGGGGACTTAGGTGTCCCTGGGAGAAGGATGTTTGCTGCTTGTGCTGTCAGTGCTTTGAGCAATCTGGTCGTGTTTTATGCACTCTCATAGATTTTCTTTGTTGGTGTCAGCATGGCATTTAATCTCTTAAATGGGTGGGTTACTCGAATAAAGCAACAAACTGGTTTTTCTCTTGGATGTAAATATGAGCATTAAAATTCTGTCCTGACCATCTGAAATGAAAACACGTAATAAACTCAGAAGTTTATAGAGGGGTAATTTATTTGCATTACATGAGCGGTGGCAGTAGATATAGGGGGGGTTACAGAAGAGCTCTAAATAGTCTGAGGTCTAATAAGACAAGGCAGAGAATGAGAAAAATCCCTGTTTGAATTTTCTGTGCTTCAGCCTTGGGATAAATAGCTCAAGCTGTAGCAAATGGAGATGTGCCGTGCCTCCAGCCTTGTTGGGTCTCCTTTGCCCACGGTATTCACAGAAAGCTTTGCCCCAGGCCTCTGGGTGTTACCTCAGCGCTCACCTTGATTATTTGATTTTATGCTTTGAAATAGAAATGCTTTCTGAACAGTTCCTGCAGTGCTTTTGCAGAAAGTTTATTTGTACCAAAGCTGAGGTTTGCAGTAAAATTAATTGAAGAGCTACATTCTTCATAAGTCTTATACTTAATGGTTATGATCGTAGAGTCATTAGGGATTGGAAGGAACCTCAAAAGATCATCTAGTCCAATCCCCCTGCCACAGCAGGATCACCCAGACCAAGTCACACAGGATTATGATGTGCCTGTCCTTGTTACCATCTGCAGCCAGGCCCTCAGCTGTAACTCCAGGTATTTTAGCTGTGCATAATAAAAGGTTCAGGGAAGAACTCTTAGAGTCATAGAGTCATTCTGGCTGAAAGGAGCTTCCAGGATCAAGCCCAGCCCTCATCCCAACAGCTCCCTAACCCCCAGACCATGGCCTCAAGTGCTCTAGCTACTTGGGGTTTTTAAACACCTCCAAGGATAGGGACTCCACCACCTCCCTGGACAGCCTGTTCCAGTGCCCAGCCACTCTCTCAGCAAAGACCTTCTTCCTAAGATCCAACTTAAACCTCCCCTGATGCAACTTGAGGCCGTTTCCTGTCATCCTATCATTAATAATATGGGAGAAGAGACCAGCACCAGCCTGGCCACATCCTCCTTTGAGGTAGCTGTAGAGAGCAATAAGGTCTCCTCTCAACATCCTCTTGTCTAGACTTAAATAACCCACATTTTCTCAGCTGCTCTTGACAGGTCTTGTTCTCCAGCCCTCTCTACAGCCTTGTTGACCTTCTCTGGTCCCACTCCAGCTCCTCAATGTCCTTCTGATACTGTGGTGCCTGAAAGTGGACCCAGTACTCGAGGTGTAGTCTCAGGAGTGCAGACCACAGGGGCAGGATCACCTCCCTTCTCCTGGTTACACCATTGCTGATCCAGGCCAGAATTCTGGGTGGGCACACTGCTGGCTCCTGTTCAGCTGACTGTCAGCCAGCACCCCAGGACCTTTTCAGCCAGGCTGAACCCACAGGTTCAAGCTAACCCACACCTATGGTCTTCTATCAGGAAAAGAAGTCTGTCTGTCTGTCTTTCTTCCAGCTATAGCCTAAGAAGTCTTCTGTTTTAGACAAAGAATTTTAGAGACATTAAGACCTAAGTGCTGTAGTAAAAAAGGCAAAGGAAGGAGACTGAAGGTGAAGTAATTAAAAAAAACCTAGAGACAAACTCCATTCTTTTTCTTGGAAAAACAGCTGCAACATAAGGAAAATTTAGGTGCTGGAGCACTTGGCAGTAATTTCAGGCAAGTTCAAATACTTGGGACTTTGCAGGCTAACGGGTCAGTCTAAGGAGTAAGAAATGGTCTGGTTTTGATACCCTTACCCAGGAGAATCATAAAATCATAGAATGGTGACCTTTTGGGAGAACAAGTAACTGAAATAATGTTTTTTGAGCCTACACAAGTGCTGTTAGCAGAGCGGTGGAAGAGTGAAAGGTTTAAACGTTTCTACTGTAAAACAAAATCTTGCTGGGAAAACTGGTGCAGCACAAGGATTTCCCACCTGGCTGCTGGGCTCTGGCTGGGTCACAGCACGTCCTCTCCTGGCTCCAGCTTCAGACCCTCCTCTCCCCCCACAGGCTTCCTTTAAACATCCCGAGTGCGATGTCAGGGACAAGAAAACCTGCAGTGATCCAAATAGGAGAAGTTATTAATGTTAATTTAGAAACAGGCGGCGAACATTTTATTGCAGAACATCCGCGGCTCCGTTTAAATTTGCTTAATGAGCCCAACCTATCGGGGAAATAAAGGAACTCCAATTTTTCACTGGTAAATAACATTGGATTTTGATATTCAGATATGGCTTTAATTAAATTTCTCAACATGTTATTAGAAATGGAATTTTCAGGTTTCAGGCAGTTGCACACACTTGCTGCTTTTAATCACATTTTGTTCCCTCTCACTTAAATCATAAATATGAATGTTTTCATTTGAAACCTACCAAAAGAACTGCAGGTTCCTCCTGGACATGGGCTCCCATAAAAGAGAGTCGGGGAGAAGAGTCTCTTCTGCACCTGACTTCTGCCATTTGGTAGAAACACGAGACTTTGATTTCTTCTCGCCCATTTTGGCAAGTGAAACGAGCCCAGTTCAGGACTGTGTCAGACCAGTGCCCGATCCCCTGTTCTACCTCAGGCTTGGTGGTACAAGTGCTGTCATACTGACTCCAGGTGAGACCTCGTCGCTTTCCTTCCTTTGGTAGGAAATAGTTCTTCTGTTGCTGCACAGGTGATGGTTCCTCTTCTAAGACGTGAGTCGATGTGCTGTGACTTAGTGATGGACTCACCCACTCGGGTTTTCAGCCCTTTTCCATGGGGAGAGAAGCCTCCCATTTATCAGAGGGGTTACTGGTTTCAAACTGACAGACCATATAATTTGTACTTCTTTGTTACCCGTTTCTTGTGTCACCAAGTTCTTACTAAATAGCATCCTAATTCTCTTTTGAATTGAAGAGATTCTTTTCTGTCACCAGAAAAACCCGTCCGAAAGCTCCTGTTTTTCTCCCTGACAGCCCTTACGCGGCGAGATGCAGTGAGACACACTGTGTAATCAGTGTAATAATTATATTGTAGAACATACAGTTATCACTAATTTAACATAATGAGTGAGAGAAGCCCTGGATAACCAGTCAGCGCGATTGAGATGGAAGAATGAGTTTTTGAAGCGGTACAAAATGGGAACTGAATTCTGTGGAAGTAACAGCTTCTGTCAGAAATGGGTCTAGAAACCTGCAGGGCTTTGCAGTGAGATGAAGACATGAGTCTGTAAAGGGAAAGTGAAATGAAGTGATCACTTAAAGGCTCTCTGGATATTAAATACGTGTTCTGGAGCCCACCTACTTCACTCGTGGGACCTGCTCATGGAGCACCATCTCTTCGTGTAGTAGGGAAGGCCACTAGAAGACTTCTAGGTTTATTAGTGGTGCCTTGAAGAGCACGTTCCATAATCATAGAATCATGAGGGTTTGGAAGGGACCTCGAAAGAATGTGCTGGTCTGTGTGCTGCTTTCTTCCAAGTGTATGAACACTTGTGCTTGAGAGGAGCTGCAGTGTTTAATACCTCTGCTGTATGGGTTTCCATCTCCAGGCAGCGATGCTCTGCTAGGTGTAAAGGCTTGGACAAGGATCTTGGTTCAAGCTATAATATTCCCTCCTCTGTGCCCATTTTTCAGTTAGAGGAAATAAACAAAAAGAAGATGAAAGTATTACAGCAGAGCAGGCCAGTAAGAAGCAGCCCTGGTGGTGTCACTTAATCTGCATCTTGCCACTCTCTTATCCTCTTAGATCCCAGGCTATTTTATGTCTCACAAAGCAGCTCTCTGTGCCCAGGTCCCAGAGTCTTCCCTGTGATAATTAGAAAGTGACACACAAGTGTGTTTAGTCACAAGCGCTTGGGTCCTTCGGGCTCCGCTCCTGCTGCGACTGCTGTGCAATGAGGAGCCCTCTTGGCCACTGGGTTTTGCCTGGAGGAGATCATGGTGAACAGTCAAGCCAACCGAGCTGCAGTTAAAATGTTGGGAATATGGTATGCTTCTACTGCTGCGAGCCAGAGAGGATTGTACCAATAGGTGGGTAAATCGGCGACGTTTGGGAATCGATCCAAATACTTGGGATGAAGCAGTGTGATAAATAGCATCTGGAATGAAAACGTGGGTTTGATTCAAGTTTTTCCTAAGAGCAGGTTATTAACGACTTGCTACCTACGTGGTGTTTGAGAAGGGAATGGTGTGAGGTGAAGGATGTCCTCGACTACCTGTAGCTGGAACTTTACCACGGGCAGTTGGTGCTTACTTAACTCACTGTTAGTAGATCTGTAGTTTCTCTGAGATTGTTTGCTGAAAATATTTACCTGCTCTTCCTTTACAAGATGAAGACTGGAGCGTGAGGTCTTCTTGACATCATTATTCCTCTGGTTCTTGGAGAATTCAACTAAGACAGACTAGTCCTAACTGCACAGATCTGAAGCTTTGTCGTGTTTTCAACGCACAAGTGATGGGGAAGGCAAAAGTAAAAACCCTGTAAGAGGTGGCTTTTCAGCAGCCCAGGGTTAAACTTTCACGCCTGCTCTAATCCAATCAATCCTTGTGTTCTTTATGTAAGCGAAACGATTGTAGTGGGCTGTGATTCAAGGGTTACTATGCACAGCAGAGTATTCCTTCCTCACATTCTTCCTTGCATTCACCCTCAAGTCTAGTCAGTACCAAGAGTGTGATTTACTACTGTGTCAGGTTTATTTCTAAAACATTTGGCTCGACTGTGGAAAATCAATACCCCGGACCTGCCTTGGCTGTAGCATCAACTGTGCTCCTGCTTATCAGCTTTTCTTCTGGAGAGGATGATTTGACAGTTTTGTCTTTTAAATGACCGTGTAATTCCAACCAGTGCTCGACAGAAATGCAGATAAGATGCTTTCTGATAACCTTTCTTTTCCGAGGTTAAACTAACAAAGCAATGAAGCCAGCACTGTGAAGCACCACTTAAAAACAAGGAGCACCGCTGGCTTCTGCTGTAGGTATCTGAGAATTGTTCAGTTGTGCTGGAGAACCTCTTCCAGCTCTTAATTACTAACGATAAATAAAGCACCTGCCAGTTAAAGCAGGTTTTCTGCAGATTTACTCTGAGCTTTCTTATGGTTTTCTGAATATGCCTGGCATTGCATCATTTCAGGAATGAAGCCCAGGAGCAGATTTGTTGTTCCACCCAGTCACACAGGTAGATGAAAAGGGAACAAAGTGATTTACATGCTCACGCTGGAGCGAGTTAGCATAATGCTTTTGTGTTTGCTAATGAGCAGTAATGGGTTCGTGCCACTCTTCTCAGTGGCAGAACAAACTAGCCCTTTTTGTGCAGTTGCTTAGGTGCTAGAATAGTTCTGGGAATCCTTTTGTATGCTTAAGGTTCTGTCTCATAAAGTGGCTTTTACCTTTCCTGTGTTATTTTATTTATAACTCCATAGCTAGACCTTGTCTTGGATTTCCTGCAGACTACTCTAGTCCTCGTGTCTTTTTTACCAGTGCTGCAGCATCCCGATAGCTCTGGAGGCAACAAAACTGAGGGGAAGTGTTATTTTATAGATTACCTCTCATCTGTTGATATGTTGACTGCTGTGGGGCAGGTTTATCCTTAAATCATAAAGACATCCCTGCATTTCTTGGAACTTCCCAGGTGCAGTTCTTACTGCTGAGGATCGTGAAGCTGCTTCCATCTGTGGCAGTTGTAAGCACCCATGATAGTTCTGTGTGCTGAACTTCAAAGAAACAACTACTCTGGTTATCTGTCTTGTTTTCTCAACAACTACTCTATTTATCTGTCTTGATTTCTCATAGAGCAACCTTCCTTTTTGTGGTCACATTAGTGCTTCCTTATGTATTTGGGACACAGTTTGGCAGGGCCTGATGTGTCAGGATAAGGGGTGATGGTTTAAAACGAAAAGAGGGGGAGATTCAGACTAGATCTAGGGAAGAAATTGTTTATGCTGAGGGTAGTGAGACCCTGGCCTAGGTTGCCCATGTTGGCGATAGAAGCCCTGCCCCTGGAACCATTCCAGGTCAAGTTGGACCTCGTGGCTCTGAGCAACCTGCGCTGGTTGCAGCTGTCCCTGCTCACTGCAGGGGGTTGCACTGGATGAGCTTTGAAGGTCTTTTCCAACCCAAACCATCCTGTGATTACAACACAGCCAAGAGCCAGCAGATGGTGAGCCAGGTAAGGGGTTTGGTCCAGCTGGGAATGAGTGGGAGAGGAGAAAGGAAATCAGTCTTTCTTCTGGATCAGTTCTCATATCTCACTGTGTAAGGCACAGCAACTCATAGCGATGCAGGTGAGGAGAATGCAGCACTGCCTGAGGTTAAGGGGGAAGGTCAGCTGGGTTCCACCTGAAGTGATGTTAGAACATAGAATCATAGAATCATTGGGGATTGGAAGGGACCTTCAAAGATTATCTAGTCCAGGAGGATCACCTAGACCAACATAACCCAGGTTTCTCTGGTGTTAACTTTCCTGTTTAGATAGTTTGAAAATATTTTACAGAAGGCACTAGGAGAAAGGGCTGGACTTGATGACCCTGGAGGTCCTTTCCAGCCATGATGATTCTATGATTCTATAAGATGCAAACCCCTTCTGTGCTGTTGAAGGAGCATAAGGTGTTGTGTGGGGGCTGATGCACTACTGCATGTCCCTGCTGGGTAGTTAATACTAGCTCATGCGTAATTATTGTAGGTTAACTGAGTTCCTATTCTAATTAAATTACTCCTCCTGACGACAGAAATAGGCAGAGAAATCAATAACGTTTCAATTGGACACGGTAACTTTTTTTGGATCTCTTCTGTTCTTCAGCCTTACAGGATTATTGTTGTTTCTGTAGGCTAAACCAGGCCAAATAGCTCAAGTTAAACCTATTAGAAAGCTGGCGTGGATTTAAAGACTCGGAACCATCTGGGAATGGGATCACACGTAGTGGTTCTTAATATAGACAGCTTTGTCATTACAGATCTATTTGAGAACCAATTAATTTGCACTGACCCAAAGCAGTGTTGTGACACACTTGCATACGTGAAAAGGTTAGAAGTATTGTTGAGCAGAAACATAATATTTTGCATATCTATTTAATATCTAGGATGAAACATGAGGAGGGTGATATTTGTATATAATGCTTTGAAAGCAAACACAAGCTCTTCCTCTGGCTATTTTTATCCACCTTGTTTTATGGTCATGGGGTTTGGGGGTGTTTTTTTTACCCCACCTTTAAATTGCATTATTAAATCCTTCTTTATAAAACATCCTTCTCATACTGATGTGGAACCTCCTCTGTTCCAGCTCACACCCAGTGCCCCTTGTCCTGTCATCAGATGCCGCTAAGCAGAGCCTGGCTCCATCCTCCTGACACCACATATTTATCAACATTCATGAGGCCACCCCTCAGTCTCCGTTTCTCCAAGCTCTTTAGCTTGGACCCTCTTTAGCTTAGATCCAGCTCCCTCAGCCTTTCCTCATCAGAGAGTTGTTCTACTCCATCATCTTCATTGCTCTGCACTGAACTCTCTCCAGCAGCTCTGTGTCTTTCTTGAACTCGGTGACCCAATCCCTAATGTTGACTGTGTTTCTGTAGTACAAATTAAGTGTGTAGTGGGTTGACAAGGTGACCACCTGCCTTGATTGGGTCTTTTTAAGTTGCTGGGTGTGAATCTAAACACAGCAACCAGCTCTTGAGGAGAATTTACCAGGCAGTGAAGCCACTTTGCTTAAAAATAAAGGATTTATTGAACCCCCAAATATAAGAAAACACTTAAACAAGATGGTTTATATTTAGAAATGAATGCTGTGTTGAAACACCACATTACAATTGAGCCTTGCTGCTGCATGCATAAGGTAGAATTTCCAATAGAAAGTTTTCCAGAGAAAACAAGTCCAAAATTATTTTCTTCCATTAAATTTCTGGCAGGACTGAAGTAGTTGATATGGTGGGAAAATAAGCTGTTGCACATAATCTACCTATTCAATATCTAATAATCTACCAATTCACCAAGGACAGGTCAGTGAAAATGAAGGTTGGAGCCTTCAGCAGTGGGAAGAGTTTCACTTCTGTATTTCTATACTCTTGTGATGACATGTTATCACTGTTGAACTCCTAGGTGGGGAAGAGGTGAGATGATTCTGTAGATAAAGAAGGTAAAATTGGACCTTTCTCTCTTTACTGCTCATAATTTTAGCTTTTATGTGCAGGAGTCAGGCATAAAAAACGCTCAATTCACTCTCTTTGTGACAAAATCCTGCTGCGTTTGTATTTGAGGTTGGTAACATCCGTGTCAAGTTATTCTTTTTATTTTTGTTGATTACACAGTGGAGGAATCCGACATCATCGATCTTGAAAAACGCTACTGGCTGCTGAAAGCTCAATCAAGAACTGGACGTTTCGATTTAGAAACATTTGCCCCCTTAGTTGCCCCTCCTATTCATCCATCGCTGAGTGAAGGTATGGGAAGTCGATCTGACCTTGCGGTGGTGCTCAGTGCTTGATGGTCTACTGATGTGTGAGTTTGATGGCTTTAGAAGTGGGCCTGTTTCAAGATGCGCGTTGAGCTTCAATGACAGAGCTTCGTTCCAGTGAGTTGGGAGTATCTGAAAATGAGAAAAGATGCCCGAGAGCTCCCTGTTTGCTGGGAAATCTGGAATGAGGGGGGAGAGATGCTTCTGTCTGCTGTATTCTTATTAATTGTCAGGAAGTCTGGCAGACTTGATGTGCCATTGGCCCTGTGGCCACTTAAAAGTGTTCACAGAGCTCCTTTTCTGCAACGACAAAATACTCACTCTGCTGTCGCTGACTGAGATAAACCGAACCATTTTGAACCTGACACTTGTGGGTTCCATGTGGCCAGTGACAATTCAGCATGTGAGTCACAAGCTGTGTCATGCGGGCTGTGAACCAATCTTCCCTGGGAGGATGAGGTTTCCTTCAGAAGGCTTCCTCAGGAGATGTGTGTGTTGCAATGCAGACAGCACTAACCAAGCTGGTCTTTCAAGTTGGAGTCACTCAGGTAATAACTAGAGGTTGCAATTGTCTCGTTGCCGTGTACTGCACAACGTAAGGACGCTGAACAGCATTCCACCTCCACGCTAGTTTCATCTGTGGTCCTAGACTGACAGTTCTCACTCACCAAATGGTCAGCTTTACTGACAAATGGCAGCAGTAAGTAGGAAATGGGAGGTTCATCTGCAGTGGATGGAGGCTGTTAAAATACCAGAACTCATGTTCAATTCAATAGGGATTTATACCCCTATCCTTTTATCTCCTTACTGATATAAATCTGCACAGCTGCTGTGGGGAAGCTTGAATGGTTGTGGTCATTCGATGTGTCTTCTGTGGATAGTGCAGCTGAGGCTTTATCGCTAAAAAATGTGTTTTATGGGATAAAAACAAGCTGTATGTGCTGAATGAATAGGACTCTTAAACCCTTTGAAGACTGGTAACTAATTCATCAAATCTGCCGCGCTGTGCAGTGATTTTTCATAGCAGTTTCTGTCAGGCACTTCAGAAAAGCCAAAGCATTTGGCATCTCAGTGCTTTTACTGTTGTGGTCCGTGAGCTCTTGTGCTGACCAGACTGGTCTAGATGTGCTCTGGGTCAGGAAGGACCTGAGAATCAGGCTGCTGTTCAGAACTCCTCATTCCCACCCCACCCCTGCCTTTGTCAAGCCATAAATGAGTGAGGTAATTCACCTTTAAAATACACTTGGTAGTGCTTAATTCTCTTTATTACACTGAGTAAGGATTAGTTACAACTCTAGTGCTTTACACTTCATGGCAGCGTTGGCCATTAACCCTTGACGTAAAGTATGACCGTCAGCTGTCCCAGCCAGGTGCTGTAACGGGAGATGCCGTTGTGCTTTGCAGGTTTGTTCAACGCTTTCGATGAAAACCGAGACAATCACATAGATTTTAAAGAAATTTCCTGTGGCCTCTCAGCATGTTGCAGGGGACCCTTGGCAGAAAGACAGAAGTGTAAGTATGCAAAATGTTAACTCTTCCTTTTAGTGGCAGCAGCAAAGTTTACTTGTTTCCACCACCTGAGAGCTCTTTTCCACTGACCGCGTGTTCGTGAAATGTGATAGACTTCACTAATTAAAGGAATTTTACATCTCAAGGCCTCCTTTTATCAAGGATGATTAAACCTAATACTTTCTGTTTTATCGCTTATTCATAGCTTCATCTGTTTGGGAAAAAAAACCCCTATTCTAGAAGTTGTTTTGCAGTGTTCTGCATTATGATGCACAAACGTGTATCTGGGTGTAGAAAGACCAAACATGTATTCATTAGATATAAAAGAAACCAAATGTCCTCTCTGATTGTCCTGCAGTAAATAACATTTTCAGGCTTTTTTACTGTCCGGTGTTCAGCTGGCTCTCAGCAAGGTTCTTTTATACCTTCGTTCCATACTTTTTCAAAACCATATTGCTTCCACTTAAAAGCAATCACTGACTGGAAATTTCTGGATGCACATATGTTCCCCGCTATGTCACATCAGAAAACACAGCCCAGAATTGCAGGAATCTCGATTTCAGTTTATTAAACACAGCTGCTCCATTTCCTCACCACCACACATGCATCCTGCCTCATCAAAGCTGTCAGCACTAAATCATGTTCTTGTGACTCCGCAGCCTTACATTCTGCAGGGGAAGAAAAGAATAGTTGTTGAGGACTTCTAACACAGAAAAGTAATTCCCTTTTGATTTTTCTTCCTCAGTTTGCTTCAAGGTTTTTGACGTTGACCGCGATGGGGTGTTGTCTCGCACTGAACTTAAAGAAATGGTGGTTGCGCTGTTGGAGGTCTGGAAAGACAACCGTACTGATAAAATACCTGTAAGTCATGTCGTTGGGGGGTTTGTTCATTTACCTCCATTTCTTAAAGTTATCCTTCCAAACTGAGAGTGATGGAGCACTGGAAGGGGCTGCCCAGAGGAGTTGTGGAGTCTCCTTCTCTGGAGACATTTAACACCCACCTGGACGTGTTCCTGTGACACTGGATCTAGGTGGTCCTGCTGTGGCAGGGGGATTGGACTGGATGATCTTTCAAGATCCCTTCCAATCCCTAATGTTCTGTGATGCTGTGAAAGTAGGGGGGTGGTTAGCATATCAAGAGAGTTTCTTCTCCCCTGGTGAGACCACATCTGGAGTCCTGTGTCCAGTTCTGGGCTCCTCAGTTCAAGAGGGATGTGGAGCTGCTGGAGGGAGTCCAGCGTAGGGCAATGAGGATGATGAAGGAGGTGGAGCACCTCCCTTACGAGGAGAGGCTGAGGGAGCTGGGTCTCTTGAGCTTGGAGGAGAGTGAGGGGTGACCTCATTAATGGTGATAAATATGTGAAGGGTGGGTGTCAGGAGGATGGAGCCAGGATCTTCTCAATGTCAAGCAGTGATAGAACAAGGGGCAGATGTGAGCTGGAACAGAGAAGGTTCCGCATCAATCTGAGAAGGAACTTCTTCTCAGTGAGGGTGACAGAGCACCGGAACAGGCTGCCCAGGGAGGTTGTGGAGTCTCCATCACTGGAGACATTTAAGACTCGTCCGGATGTGTGCCTGTGCGACCTGATCTAAGTGATCCTGCTGTGGCAGGGGGATTGGACTAGATGATCTTTCCCGGGCCCTTCCAATCCCTAATGATTCTGCGATTGTTGCCTGAACGTGGTTTCAGTGAAATACAGACTTCCTGAGCTGCCTTAGCTGAGGAGCATCGATAGCTGGGTGTCCCTTACCTTGCGTAGCTGTGCCCTGCCGTTAGCCAAAGCAGAACGACTCGACTGTGATGGATGCTGGTTCGTGTAAAGAAATCTTAGGTACAAAAGTGCAACTGTCTGGAAGCACCCAGTGGTGAATTACATATCTCCAGTATTTTCTTAGAGTTTTATTCTGAACACGCGCAGCTCTGGAGGCTGCTGAGGCAATTTAACTCTGTTTTCAAATCCTTTTGTTTTTTTAAGGAATTGGACATGGATTTGTCTGAAATTGTAGATGATATTTTGAATATGCACGATACCACCAAGGTAGGAATTTTCTGGTCTCTTCTTGTTTTATAACCCAGTATCTGCAGTTGATTTGTAAGAAAGCAAAATCTTGCTCTTTCTTTAGAGCAGAGATGTGTCATAGAAGAATCTCTCTCTCGAGAAATGTCAGTTTGCCATTAAGATTTTCCCTGTTGCTGCATGAAAGGACACGTTTGAGTTTCGTGAGGCATTTTTATATATGAAACTAACCCAAAAAAACCCGGAGCGGGCTGAAATGAAGTTGAAGCACAGACTGTCTGCGAGGCTTTGCTATGCATAATTAATGCCAGTTTTAAATATGATGCTTGTTCTGGAGAAACTGCTCTTTTTCTTTCATGTGAAAAACGATCCTATGAATAAAGGAGCAGTGCACGAGTGTTTCCGGTATCTGATGCTGTGTGTAAACACATTATCCTCCTGTGCTGGAACAGATCCATGCTACTTCAGTAGTAATTTCTGCATTATCAAAGGGCTTTATTTGCAGTAGTATTATGTACAACCAGTCAACTATCCTGTGTGACTGGATCTAGGGGATCCTGCTCTAGCTGGGGGATTGGACTAGATGATCTTTCGAGGTCCCTTCCAATCCCTAAGGTACTGTGATACTCTCTACCTGGCAGTACTATTTCAGACCTAAGTACCCATGGAGGAGTCTGTCCTGACTGTTGTGACACACAGCAAAAACTCCTGAATAGTTTATCTTGTGCTTTATGGTGAGCTGCATATAAATCTTTAATTATATTCTTGCTGCTTCGAGCTAGATGCTACTTCTCAAATGGATGTAGGGGAAACTATTTCCATAGTTTCATTCTTTGCTTCCTTAACTAGGAAGAGTGTCTCAGAACTCTAAATAATTTAAGGAAAACTATGAAGACTGTTTAGAAATGCTTCATTACTTGTTTGAATAGTTGTCTTGCCTGCTTGTACTCCAGCAAAATGTTTTCTTACCGTTGTTTCATTGCCAAAGCAGGAGAAACTAGAGTTTTGGTGAGCTCTTTCTTCCAGCCTTGGAGGTTTTCACTGTTTGCTGTTCTAAGAAGAGTGCTGCATAGCAGTGGGGTTTCCACCAAGAGTTAAAAAAGACAACTAAGTCTCCAGAATACCTTTCATAGCTGCGTCGTGACTGTAGTGCTGGAAGGAGCTGATGATGCAGTAATTACATAATCCTACTCAGTGGTTGTCCTGACCAGTCACATACCTCTGCTGCTGGTGTCATGGTGTGAGAGGGTGTGACTGCTGCAGCTGGGCATGAAGCCTAAAGCTGAGCGATGTTGAGCAGGAGCAAAGGTGACACGCTGTGCAGAGTTCATCCTTTGTGCTCTCACAGCTTTGTGCTTTGCCAGGTGGAATACGTTGTGCTAACACTGGGTTTCTCTTCTTCCCTTGGATCACATTGTAGTGTCAGCTTTGCCATGCCTCGTGCGATGCGTTTAACGAGCGCTTTAGTGGAAGTAGCTTAATGGTTTGATGGTTTCTGCTTCTCTCTCCCTTTATCTAAGCTTGGGCACCTCACGCTGGAGGACTATCAGATATGGAGTGTGAAGAGCGCTCTTGCCAATGAATTTTTAAATCTACTCTTTCAGGTATGTTTAGAGGAAATTTAAACTCCATTATGGTGATTAACTCTGCGCGGCCACGAAACGCAGCGTCAGCGTTGGTGCCAACATGCGCGACGTTGGCTGTGCCAGTGAGTGATGTGGTTTTGCAGTCGTGCACTACCTTGACAGAATGAATCTCCATCTGATTATTACTCTTCTCAGTGCGTGGAGATGCCCAGAGCATAATTTGTTACAGTGACAGGAGTGTGCTGTGTATAAAATGGAATTTCAAGTGTATCAGCAGTTCTGTTTTCCACTAGAAAAAGGCTGTTCTTAAGCAGTTGTTGTTGCAAATCTTTGCCAAGAAAGTGACACGGGAAATGAGGAAAGGTATCGCTCACTGCTTGCTCCTTACAACCACTTCACATTTCTGTTAAGGCTGTTTAAGGGACCTTTGACTGCTTTTCATAATGAAGCACTCCTCAGAGCTGTGATACCATGTCTCTGTTGTGGTGCAGAAGCTGGGGATTAAGTGTGTACTGAATTTGGTTTTAATTGAGCTTCAATTGGATTTTTATAAATCCCTACACCAGCCATATTTTAGCTGTAGCTCACTTTGTGCAGAAAATAACCCCCTAAGAGTGTTTCCATTCACTGCAGTTTCTTCCTTATCCATTTTCCATGGATGTTAATACTTCGAGTTCAAATAATAATAATCCTAAAGGAACCTGGAAGGGAACCTTGAAGCTTTGCCCTAATTTAGCATTCACTTCCAGCCCTGCCTGACAGTCTTAGTCCTTCCAGGGAGCGCTGGGGAGAACCACTGGGCTCTTTCTCCTCTTGCCAGCAAAGCTTAATCAGTTACAGGGTCAGATTGTACCAGAAAAATATTTGATCAGTGTGGTTTTTTTAAAAAATGATTATTGTGAGAGGCTGCTTAAACAGCACAAACACCGCTGCCGTTTGTGACCCAAGACTCCTTTATGGACTGTATTTTGAACTGTACTTTTCCAGGAACATCAGAACGACTGAGTTGAGAGTATACTGAGGCCAGCAGCTCCACCACAGCTGAAAAGAATAAAATCTGAAAGTTCTGCAGACTCTTTTTTATCTCAAAGTGCCTCAGGTTTTGCTTACATCACAGCCTTCTTGAGAAGGGCTCTCTTTATTTTGGGACTGTCTAGCATCAGATATGTCATTGCGACTTAGCATTGATGGACTAACAGATATCTGTGTGACTTGGTTTAGGTGATCCTGCTGTGGTGGGGGGGATTGGACTAGATGATCATTTGAGGTCCCTTCCAATCCCTAATGATTCTATGATCAGAAAAGGAGTGTTTCGTACCTTTGTCTTGCTGACTCTCTCTCACCACTCTCAGACCTCGCCTGTCGGAGGGCTCATTTACAGTAGTTTTGAATTCTGCCCGTCGCTGTGTTTTCATTTTGGGGTTGTATTTTTATTGCCTTTGATGACTTTATCATATGAGGCAGTCTGGTCTGATGCTGCAGGCTCAACAGCGGGCTCACACGGGACAGTCTGCCATTGATCTGTCTGGGCATCTGTTTGAAGCGCCGTGAGCTTGTGTGCCTGGTGCAGACAGGAAAGCTGAGCGCTGCGTCTCGGACAGCTTGTCAACAAATTGGTTTGTTTGCAGCAGGGTTAGTTTTTATGGAGAATCTGATACTGGCACAGTACTACAGGAGTTTCAAAAGAAATATCAGAGCCAGCTGTGTTGTATGTGCTGAAAAATCTGTTGCTTCCCAGCAGCTAATGGCCTTTGTTTTATTCAAAATGTGAATTGGTCTCGCACGCTGCAATATAAATCTAAATAAGATATCTCCCCAGTCATTAGAAGTCTCCAGCTGAGATGCAAATTGATGGCCTCAAAAGAGACATAAGGGAAAAGACTATAAATCATGTTATGAGTAGCAACCAATTCGAAAACCATCTCGGAGAGGAGACAGCTGACCCTCCTCCCTGCGACAGGAAACAAAGGCTCCTGCGGAGTCTGTTCCCTCTGCTCATCGCTCCCTGCCGTGTGCCCTGTGGCTGGGAGCTGCAGGGAGAAACCAGCCAGAGCCCTCGCTGCAGCCAAGGGAAGGGCTTTCTAGGAAGAGAGGACATGCTGTCCCCCACCCCAAATTCTTCCACGTTCCATTTTGGTTCTATTTTTTTAGCTTGTCCTCTTGCAGCAGCTTGTGTTCCCCCAGGTCCTCGTGCCCTCCTCTCCAGGACACATGTAGATGCCTTAACCCTGTCTAGATCAGGTCTGCGTCAGGTACTGTAGTCTGAAAGTAATAATTCTTCTTCACCTTACTTGGGGCATTTGACAGTCTTGATATCTTCTTCACAGTGGGGACAGGTCGCGCATGTCATAGCTCCAAATCCTTGTATTTGAAGGTACCTGCTCAATTACAGGGAGTCTTGCTGCATGATTGAAAAGCGTGTTCTGGAAAGTCTCATTAGAGTTGTTCTCTGATTTGCCTGGTGCTTGTTTCACAGAGGTGTAGTTTTTAATAAAAATCACCTTTTTCTCCCCCACCAGGTGTGTCATATAGTTTTAGGGCTGCGACCTGCCACTCCGGAAGAGGAGGGACAGATCATCAGGTGTGTATTTTGCTCAGAACCTTTGATGGGTTTCAGAGTCACCCCTGAATAGTTTTGCAAGGACTGTAATTTCCCTGTTCCATGTCGTTCACTCTTTCTGTGCAGAGGCTGGTTAGAAAGAGAAAGCAGGTATGGCCTCCAGCCAGGACACAACTGGTTCCTTATTGCTATGCCGTGGTGGCAGCAGTGGAAGGAATATGTCAAATATGTAAGTATAATCATAATGCAACCCCAGTAAGTGATTTCTTTGCATTTATGGGATGAGGAAAGGCTGTGGAGCAAATGGCTGCTTAACCAGTAACACTTGAAATGAAGCATCTCCCTTAAAGGAAAATCATTGTTTTGCTGAGCCATTATCACATGGGGAGCTGTTCCCTGTAACTTCATTAAACCCTCATCTCTCTCTTTGCTTCATCATTCCTGCACGTCAAAATATTTGTCGAGTAAAAACATGCTCTCACAACAGTACTTCCCTGAAGTCTTTTGATTCATTAGCTAATAACACTGCCTGGTTTGGTTTTGGCTTCGCTCGGGCCACAAATAACACCCTGTGTCTTTTCTGTGGGCAAATAAAGGAGGAAATTAGTGTTTGATAACGGTAATTTGATTTGTAGTGGGGAAAAGCAGTCCAGTACCTGCTGGTGATCAAAGGAATCCTGCTAAAACCTTACAGTTGCAGGGTGCTGTTTAGTATCCCCAAGTGAAATGGTCCAGTTAGTGCTCAAATGAAATACTCCAGTTAGTAGATCACTGTGGAGTTTACAGAAGAAAGCGTATTTAATGGAATTAATTTAATACAATCCAATAGAAGCAGAGCTAACTATTCCTTGGAGGTTACACAAGTGAAATAAACTAGTTCTCCACAGTTCTCCGCAGCGACAGATAATCGTGTAAGCGCTCGAGTCGCTTTATAAATACAAATTGCTCATGTGCATTAACTCACCATGTAATTGCAGTTATTCTTGGTGCACGTGAGTTGGACGAACGATGGCTTCGATGCCTGAAGTAGTCGGTAACGTGACCCTCGTCATGGTGCAAGTACTCAGATGTGCACATGACTTCATCCCTAATCCTTGGTGTAACAGCACCACGCCATTAGTCACCCTCATTGCCTCTCGAGCAAAGGCAGCACTCGGTTTCCCTGAAGCTCCACAGATGGCTGCTCTTATTCCATCAGTTGTCTTTTTTTATACTTCTACCTCTACTGCACAGACAAGATACTTCATGATGTGATGTGATGAACAGGGGAGAACACAAACCAGGAAAGATCCCCTGTGTTACCACAGTGATGTTCATTGCATGGATTTTCTTTGTTCCTCTCTAGAGCTCAGCTAGTTCCCTTTTTAATTTGTTTTTCTCGTGTATTGGCATTTTGTGTTGTGACTGGTGCTGGAAGTTGGGTAGGATTCTCCATGTGTCTTGTCTGTACTGGGCAGATGCTTTTTGGGGATACAGGTTTTGTTCTTCACCTTGCCTATGTTTGAGCCAGACTGCCTTTGCAATGCTGTTTGAAACCAAAGGGCTTGGTTTCAAAACCAAGTTAGGAAACACTAAAATGTGTGAAGTGTGAGGAAAGAGCAGGATTTTTGTTGTTCTGCTTGCTGTTCTCATTTAACCGTGCAAAATTCAACAAGAGGAAGACGTCAAATACGCGTGGTCTGTCATTTCAGCTGCTAAAATAGTCATCTCTTTATGCATAAAGAAAATAACGCTGCTGTTTCACAGCCATCAGAGTGTCCAGAAGAGCTTAATCCATTGGCCTAATAGTTTTGACTGTTTCTTCAGCTTCTTCTTCAGTAGATACTAAAAAAACTCCCCAACTTTCTACAAAGCTCATTGTGATCGACAAAAACGATGACCTAGCTGTGAATTCTGGTGGTTGATTTGGCTAATGCTAGATGTCTTTACTCTTGGGTGTATACTTAATTTTCTTACTTGCCTACCAATTTTAGGATGCAAACCCTGTTGTGATAGAGCCTTCATCTGTCTTGAGTGGAGGTAAGAATTCACTCGTAGCTGCTGCAGCCAGTACTTCAGAACAGGGAGAAGACAAAATGGGAGGTCTTAATTACTTCAGTGCCACAGAAGAAAAGTTTTCAGATAATATTTCTACTGCATCAGAAGCCTCAGAGACTACTAGCAGCAGTAAGCATAACATCTTATTTCCTTGGAGGTTTAATGTAGAGCAGGTTTTGAGAAAACTACATAGACTGCATGGATTCCTCCAGGTGAAGTGATAATGGTTTAGACTGTCCAAGTGGCCTGCCTGTGGACATCGATGAAGTCCTAGGATTTTTTTAGCTTGTGGTAGATAAACCACCAGCAATTAATCCTCTGTGCTATGATTAGTGTCCGTGGTTGTTTTCAGGGGAGTTGTCATCTTATCATGTATTTTCTGAGTGGATTTTCCACCATCCCACTTCACGTTAAGTTACCTCTGGCTCACACCTAGTTGGTGTTCTGCCACAGATGCAGAGCAGATGCTGCAAAGAGGAAAGAAGCAGAAAATAAGTACTTATAAGTGAGTCTGTGCAGATTCTAGGAGCCATCTTTGTGGAGGAAAAGATTTTAGTGGTGGTTTTCAGTCAGTTCATGTGAGGACGTGAGATGTTGAGTTTTTTTCTTACAATTCAACTGACTGTTGAATCTGATGAAGTTATCACCTCAGTATTTGGATCTCATATACCTACTTCTTGACTCTTTCTGACAGTAGTAGCATATTGCTCACCCAGTAGCTGGGCAGAGTTGCATGATTCACTGAGGACAGGAAACATCTTCAACCACCTTTTTTAAAATCAAGCAAAACAGAAAAGATCCCAGAGTTTAACTCAATCATTTACGGTTTGTAGAGTCATGAACTGAAATTGAGGTTTTTATTTGTATTTCTTGTATCCTGTTACAGATTCTCTTTACCCTGGCACACCAGGGACAGATGTGTCCTTTGCTAGGCAGCACAACACTTCGGACAACAACAACCAGTGTCTCCTTGGAGCCAACGGGAGTGCTCTGCTCCAGCTTAACCCTCAGAAACCGGGAGCTATCGATAACCAACCCCTCGTAACACAAGAGCCAGTGAAGGTAACTGCTAGTGAGTTGTGTGGGTGTAGGGAAGGTGTCTTTTAGCATGCTCGTAGCAGAGCTTTTTTGTGTGTTGATATTTTCAGTTAGTGGCTGGATTCTAAATTACTCATTGCTATAGAACTATATATATTCTAAAAACCTACAAGAAAGGATTTTTTTTATCAATTAGGAAGTGTTCTGTGGTGATGACCCAAAATCACAACTATATGTGATGTTTTCCACTTGAGATTTGATGAAATCCCTTCTGATTTACAGGCTGCATCACTAACAATGGAGGGAGGAAGGTTAAAGCGATCTCCACAGTTGGTTGAAGGAAAGGACTACGTAATGGTACCAGAACCAGTTTGGAGAGCGCTTTACCATTGGTATGGAGCGAATCTGTCCTTGCCCAGGCCGGTAAGTTGTGCTTATAGAACTGTTGGCTTGTCATAACCACCAAGAGCATGTAAATAACTTAATGGGTCTGACAGTTGCACAACGTAATCTTTTATGAGCATCTCCCACTTCATCTGAAGTGGATAGTCTGAATGTCAAGTGGTGAAGAGCAAGCTGGGGAAAAGCAGTCTCAGACACAGACCGAAGTGGATAGGAAGTAGTGCCTGGCTCACAGCACAAACCCCTGGGGACAGTGGAACGGGGCAGAAATGCTGCTCAACTGGCCATGATTACTAAAGCAGACAAAAGCGAATTGGAGATCGGTTTAAAAGAGTCGGCATCAAGATGCTCCTCTTCAAAAGCTAAAATACATTTTCAGCTGGTCTGCAAAACCGATGAAGTTAAATCTAGGACACCTGCAGCCTTGAAAACACATTTCTTCTCTCTGACAATTTCCTGAAGTGGTGGAAGGTAACAATTGCTGTCCTTCAAGTTCAGTGGCTGCAGATATTATGTGTTTTGGCTGTGTGAGCACCAGCTGTTATTTTGAGCTGATCATATATTCAGAAGAAATAGTTCTTTTGTGTTAGTCTTCTTCCAGTGCCACAGTAATAGCCTTTATTTTTTTCTAATGAGCAGCTAAAAATTGCACTGGTGAGGCAAGTAGATCGTTCTCATTCTTCAGCACAGGATCAGCCCCTCCAGACTTACAAAACACTCATCTGTCAGCAAATAATTCGCATGCAGTTAATTTTCGTGTGAGCAGAAGAGCCAGTGAATCACTCTCAAGTTGTGAAATACTTTTTACAAACAACACAAGTGCTTCCATTGTGTAATAAAAACTGCACTTACACATCAGTAGTGCTGCATTTTGCTATCAGCAATTATTTAATTGGCTGTAGTCACTTAAAACCTTGTAATAAAATGAACTAATTAACAAGAGCCTATCTAAGACAAGGTGATATTTGTCCTTCTGTTTGTTAAAGCAAAAAGGGAAGAAAACCTTGAAGAACTGACGCCTTGTAAGTCACCCCAGTATTTTCTAGATTGAAGCTATAGTATCTTCAATTAAAAATTAATTGAGGCACAATGTGGAACATTGCAGAATAGCACTTTGAGATGTGAGAGTGTTAGATGAAAGTGGCTGAGTGGACTGATCATTATTATCCCAATTAGGTGTGGGGAGGGGTTTGATGGCTGTTAAAACAGCAACAGTAGCTCTGGAAGAGAAGCAGTAATTATATAGCTATAGCCATTGTTGAATCATATAATTTACTCAGAATTTATTGAGCTTTCTCTCAGTTTCTCTCCCTGTGTAATGTTGCGAACCGATTAACAGACCATCATCATTTGGAGCTAAAGCTGGCATGCCTTGAATTATTAATATTGAATTCATAACAAAATAGGCTGGTGTTGGAGGCAAGAAAAATGGAGGTGATGTCTGTGCTCTTAGAAACACTGGAAACTTTCTGCAGTGTCTGCTCAGTCTACGTCCACCACGCAGTGGCTGGTTTGTTCTGCGTCAGTCTCTCACAGGAGCTACCCCTGAAGGAAAAAAGGAGATGTTTGTTGTGGCAGCATCAGGGTTAAGGTGGTTGGTGTCACAAATGGGAGAGAATTAGCTGTATGATTTGTGACAATTGGGTCCGTTAGCCATGGTATTGGCCATTATTTTAGTGAAAAATCACTGGCTCCTGTTGCCCTGCTCCCACACGTTCTCCATGGAAACAAACACCTTTCGCGGTCGAGAAAAGGCCACGTTCCTTTAAACACAGACTAATGTGCTGGAGAATGTGGCGATGGGGTCACCACAGGAGAGGTGTCTTGCACAGAGGGAGATAATCTTAGTTTGGATATCCTGTCTGCAAAAGAAAACTCAGATAAGATATGTGTGAAGCTTTCTGGCCATAGTTCATACAGTCATAGAATCATGAGGGATTGGAAGGGACCTCCAAAGATCATCCAGTCCAATCCCCCTGCCACAGCAGGATCCCCTAGATCCAGTCACACAGGAACACATCCAGGCAGGTTTCAAACATCTCTGGAGAAGGAGACTCCACAACCACCGTGGGCAGCCCGTCCCAGTGCTTAATTATCTGAACACTTCTTGAAGACCATTGATTCCACGTAGAGTCTCAGTCTCCCACCCCAGAGTGGAGACTATTATGTGGGGTTATTTCCCCACTATTGGTTTAGCTGTAACTGAAGTTTAATACTGTGGGACCTCAGTGTCTTTTATTGCCTCTCAGCTTGAGCTGAGTGTTTTTCTGCTTCACGTGGTCACAAAAATAAGGAGGAACACTCTTGCTGTTCATGGGTGTCTACGTTGGGGAGGGCCTAGATAGCAAAATCTTGGTGGAAATTTTGACAGTAAAGCTGCTGGTGACGCTCTGGGGTGATATCGGCTTTTTTTCTGTCAACACAACAGCCAGGAACAAAACCAAGTTTGTTCTTCAGAAAGTTTCCAACAAGTGTCTTCATCAGCATGTGTGAGCTTTCTCAACGGTTGTGGAACTCTGAAAGTATACCCTGAGTGGAATTAATGAGCTTCATTGAGGGACTCATGTATATTTCAGGCATTATGGAAGTGTTCTGCGGGAAGCTGAGCTAAATAAGGTGCTTCCTTTTGACAGGCTGTATCTAATAAGCTTTAAAAAATGCTTAGAAATCACTTGTGCATCTTTGCTGAAGACCCCATAAGAAGTTCAGAAAATTTTGCATCCCCTAGTTAAACAGTTTCTTTTCTTTAACGCTCTGCTTTAATCATCCCTCTCTGTTCCTATGGGGTTTCCCACAACAGGCTCTAAAATGATGTGTTTTAAATGTCTTTTCCAGGTGATCAAAAACAGCAAAACAAATGTGCCTGAACTCGAGTTGTTTCCCCGGTACCTGCTCTTCCTGAGACAGCAGCCTGCCACTCGAACGCAGCAGTCAAACATCTGGGTGAATATGGGTATGATGAGCCTGAGAATGTTTCCTCAGCATTTACCCAGAGGTAACTTAAGACTGCAGCAAGAACCCAAGAGTGCAGTTTCTAAGAGAGCGAGAGCTGCAGCTTGCTGCCACTGTGCTTGTGCACCAGCTAATCAACTGTGAGGCACAATCAGCCTTTGGTAAAGAGTTAAAGCCTTTCCCCCTCGTCTCCTCTGGGAAGGAAGAGGCGTGAGGGAATATTTTCAGTAGTTACTGCAAGTGGATCGGTGAGTTGAAAGTGAGGGATGAGCACTGCACCAGCTGAGGAGGGCAGGTCTGAGCTGTCCTGCTGGTAGCTGGTTTTATAGTCATGGAATAGATTTGTCTGTGCATTGGAGTGGATGTGAAGTCTCTGTCCAGCCGGCTGGTTCAGAGGTGCTTGAGCAGCCAGGCTTTGATGCCACTGATGATTTAATACTCATTAGACAGTGATTGAATTAATGGAATATGGAGACTGTCAAGTGATGCAGTTCAGTAGAAAGCCTTGAGCAGAGGGCCTGAAGAAATTCCTGATGTTTACATGCCCGTGTTCAAAACATCCACAGTAACTTCTGTGCGGAAGCAGACTCACCTGACTACTGAAAATTAAATCCTTTAGCCTTGCCAGTGTTAGCCTGTGATTAAATATCTCTTGCAGCTGCTCAGTTTTTCCCTGCTTGGGCAGAATCTAAAACTTAATGTGTAGATAGCAGCTGCCTGCTTGATCAAGTTCCGCTACAGAAACTGCCTGCTACCCAAATTAATTTCTCCTGCTTGACCTAATAAAGTGGAAACTGCTTTGTTTGGACATCCTAAAACGCCCAAATTCAAATAAAGACAATCTTCTGATGTGCTAAATTTTAATCTTGATTTGAAATGACTTTGCTCTGCACTAATTTATTTGTCCAATCAGTTATTAATCAGTTTGAGTTTTCAAAGATGCTTTCTTGCTGTAATCTTACCGCTAATCCTCTGGTCCCTAATCTCAGAAAATGCCTCTTCTTTGAAAAACAACACCAAAAAAAGGGTATGTTGCTTGGTATACCGAAGCAAAACGGGTGCTTGGTGGGTTTCTGAGGTGATTATGGTATGGTTGTAGTCTTTCAACGTGTCGCGTGTCGTATTGTGCCTTTTCCTACGGTGCTCTTTATTTTATTTTAGTCTTTTGACAGTAAGTAGAGTAGTGTCGCAATCACAGAATCACTCTGGTTAGAAAAGACCCCTGGGATCATAAAGTCCCATCTACCACACGTTACAAGTTCACCCCTAAACCACATCCCTTAACATCTCGTCCAAATGATCTTTAAACACATCCAGGGATGGTGACTGAACCACCTCCCTGGGCAGTCCATCCCAGTGCCTGACCACCCTTTCTGTGAAAAATCCTTCCTCATATCAAGTCTAACCCTCCCCTGTTGTAACTTGAACCCCTTCCCTCTTGTTCTATCACTAAGTGCTCGTGAGGAGAGACCAGCACCAGCCTCTCCACAACGTCCTTTCAGGTAGTTGTAGAGAGTGATGAGGTCTCCTCTCAGCCTGCTCCTCTTCAAACTAAAGTGCCCCAGCTCTCTCAGTCCTTCCTCATAAGATTTGTTTTCCAGTCCCTTCACCAGCTTCGTTGCAGTTGCCCGGTTGACTCTGGCAGTACAAAGCTTTTCATGGATAGTTACAGGTCTCCCTCTCAGAGGAGCGGGGAACTTTGGATGTTTAAACTACAGAAGCTCAAACAATAAAGCTTCTCAAGTTGGTCCCATCTTTGTGCTAACATTTTATTTCAAGATGAGCTCACTGTTATAAAAAAAAGAGCAGCGATCTCAACCGATGGAATTAATTTGTCTTGCAAACGTGAGATTGTTGAGAAATCCCGGTGAAGATCGTCGGCTTCGGCACGGAGCGTGTTCTGAGGCATTCAGTTCTTGTGAAACTGCCAGGCTGGCTCCATCCTCCCAGATGAGCTGGAGCAAACTCAGAGCTACTGCCAAGAACAGTCAAGACTGATATTTTTTTGACCTTAATTTTTACTTAGCGTTCTCTCTTCATGAAATTTTGAAGCCCTTTATTTTGACAGTTGCCGTTGTTTCTGATACTCTGTCTTTAAGAAGAGTCGTCCAGTCCTTTAAAACTTCTTTTAAATTATTTATTTCCTAGTTGAATCTTAGGGGAGCAATTTTCAAATAGATTTTGGTACCAAGGTAATTTTATCTGCTTTGCAGTAGCAGGTTTGTCGTCCCCTAGGGTTGGTAACAGCTAGATTTCAATCTAACTCATTATTTTCTACATAAACAAAAGCAGTGGAGCTGTGTGTTTCTTTCTCGCAAAGAGGTCTCCCAGTGCGTGTAGACTATTAATTGTTATTGATCTGATTTCTGTCGGCCCGTGGGTGTAGATGTGACCTCTTGCCCTTTCTTCATGGTTGTGAATCCAGGGAATGTACCTTCACCGAATGCCCCGTTGAAGAGAGTGCTGGCTTACACCGGCTGCTTCAGTCGCATGCAGACCATCAAGGAGATCCACGAGTATCTCTCCCAGAGGCTACGTATAAAAGAAGAAGATATGCGCCTCTGGTTGTACAACAGTGAGGTAATGTCGGTCTCTTCTGCTCCTTTTTTTCTCTTTAACCAGCTGTTGGGTATCGTGTGTCTCAGTCTTGACTAGAAACTATTAAGTACACATGCACACGGTGAAAAAACCCCAGTGGATGTGAGTTTCTTGTGCAGTTTAACTGCCCAGGCTGGAAAACTCTCCCTGCTTGTTTCCTAGAGATTTATGTGTGGCCCGTGCAGTGAAATTTAGATTTTGGTGTTAATGACCCAGAAAACTTCACCTTCTGTTTTTCTAGTAGCCTGATAAACGTGTAATTGCCCTGTGAGGTACTTAAAACCTGGCATTTGGCTGAGCTATTAAAACTACTTGATGGGAAGTTTTAAATGGAAATAAAGATGCTCTTTCATTGATGCACGTGCTGCTGTTGACAGAGGAAGCAGCAACAATCCGGGATCCTTTTCAAACACATATGTGAGCGAATCACAGTGAATAAGCAGAATCACAGAGTCCCAGAGCACTAGGGATTCATGGAATCACAGAATCATTAGGGATGGGAAGGGACCTCGAAAGATCATCCAGTCCAGTCCCCCTGCAACAGCAGGATCACCTAGACCAAGTCACGCAGGAACACATCCAGGTGGGTCTTAAACGTCTCCAATGAAGGAGAAAATCCAGTGAAGGACCAAATCACAATGAATAAGCAGAATCACAGAGTCCCAGAACATTAGGGATTCACAGAATCATTAGGGATTGGAAGGGACCTTGAAAGATCATCCAGTCCAGTCCCCCCACCACAGCAGGATCACCTACATCCAGTCACACAGGAACACATCCAGGCAGGTTTTGAACATACTCCTCCACATCATTAAGTGCTTCTAAGAAAACACCACATACAGTTAAAGCATTAGACTAGATGCTGCTAGAAATCAGTGAGCTACTGTATTTAATTAACGTAGGTAGGAAGCTGGAGCTCTCATTTTTGTGAAAGAATTGCTAATGCTGTTTGAATTTCATTGCTTCGAGATTAAAATATCCACGGAGAATTTTAAATCTAGAAGTAATAACTATTTGAAGTGGTGGGGTTTTTCTTCTCCTGCAGAACTACCTTACTCTGTTGGATGATGAGGATCACAGACTGGAGTATCTTAAAATTCAGGATGAGCAGCATCTAGTAATAGAAGGTATGAAAAGAGGCTATAAACGGTTTGCATGCTAAAAATGAGTAGTTTTATTCAAGAATATAATATGGGTAGTCGTTTGTCTGTAGGACTGTTGCTGTAGTGACCCCAGCTACCCAATGAAACCCACTACCCACACATTTGAAATTCTTTGAGCAAGCAGAGGATGTGGAAATAGCTGTGTAAGGTTGTTACTGGCATGGTAGGAATGCTGCCAGGAACGGAACGATTTCAAATAACAACTGGAAACGTTGACATGAAAACCAGCAAAACTTATAACTAAGCAGATTTCTAATCTCAATTAAATGTTGGAAAACTTTTAATTAAACCTCTTCAGCTGTAGAACAGATCCAACAACAGATCCTTCTACCATCTCTTTCCAGTTCGAAACAAAGACATGAGCTGGCCAGAAGAGATGTCTTTCATTGCAAACAGCAGTAAAATAGACAGACATAAAGGTAAGTGCCTCAGCACAGTAACTGAGTTACGATGAGGAGACAGATCCAAGAGGTTTTATGTTATTTTGGAACATTTCTTTTGGATGTAAGCGCTCTTAATATTTGAAGAGGCTTTTTTTATGCCTGTGCTGCTTTGCTTGTTCCTTCTGTTCTATTAACTTAGCTGCAGGAAATGTGGGAGGGTTGGATGTATAAATTGACAAATGTGTAGGTATTTGAATGCAGCAGTAGGCACATGGCTAATTCTGGATTTTGTGTTTATTGTCTGGGGTTTTTGTGGGGTGAGGAGTGGTTAAAATTTGAGTAAGTTAATCCAGAAATGCCGGTGCCATCATTATTTACCTAGAAATAGTTTAGATGGGTTGTACTGACGCCTCAGCGCATCAGATCCAACAAAACACCTCAATTTATGTGAAGTCAACCTAAGAGAGCAGAGAGCTTGATCAGGCTGTTCCTCTGTTGGGTCTGTGCTAACTGTAGCCTTGTAATTGGGAGCAGGTTAAATTGAACTGGTTACTGCAAAAAGATCACACACTCCACCTTGCTGCTAAACCTTTCACATCTGCACAGCTGCTATAACATTACGTTTTCTTTTTCCCAGTTCCTACTGAAAAGGGTGCTACTGGGTTAAGCAACCTGGGTAACACATGCTTCATGAACTCCAGCATCCAGTGTGTCAGTAACACGCAGCCTCTCACGCGGTATTTCATCTCAGGAAGACATCTTTATGAACTTAACAGGTAACGTTCTGTTTGGCATCTTGTTAAAGTGAGCGTCAGCTCTCAGAAGCAGACAGGATGAATAAATCCTTTCAGGTTTGTTGTGGACCAGTAGCTGTACTGGCTTATCTACCAGGTTAGATGCAAGAGAATATAACCTGTTTTTTTTGTGGGAGAGTTAAAACAGTCCAGCAAGAAGCATTTGCGCTTCCTTCTGTAGCCCTGCGCGTGAACTTTATTTAAATTGTTAATGTGCTATTAATTACTTGATGATTTCTAGGACAAATCCGATAGGAATGAAAGGACACATGGCCAAGTGCTACGGGGATTTGGTTCAGGAGCTGTGGAGTGGAACTCAGAAGAACATAGCGCCGTTAAAGCTGCGGGTAGGTAAAGCTGTGAGGTGTCCTACTTCAAACTAGAAAACAAGGATTTCTTGGAGGAGCTGAGTCCTTTAACGCACTTTCCTGATGTTACCTGCATTGTAATCGTTCTGGGACTCCAGTCAGCATTTCCCCCAGAGAAATGGAAGGAAACCTGGACGTATATTTCATGTGTTAGAAGTTTGCTGTGAAGCCAATAACCAGAACCTGCTCAGTCAGTCACCACATACGTTACTTCAGAGTGGTCGTGGAGTTTGCTGTCTTGCCTCTAAGGAATCTCGAGGTGTTTGGGCTGGAGCTGTGCGAGGATAAGGTGCACATCTGGAGGAGGGCAGGGTTCACCTACCCTGGTGATCAGGGCTTGAGCAGCTTTGTCTGGAATACAGTCATTGCTTGGTGGTTGTAAGGTCCCTGACTGGACTCTAGGACTTGGTACAGGTGGTCCTGCTGTGGCAGGGGGATTGGACTGGATGATCTTTCGAGGGCCCTTCCAGTCCCTAATGATTCTATGATGGAGGAAGGCAGGAACATCTTCAAGGATCCTGTGTGGCTTGGCCTAAGTGATCCTGCTGTGTCGGGGGATTGGACTAGATGATCTTTCGAGGTCCCTTCCAATCCCTAATGATTCTGTGATGGAGAAAGGCAGGAACATCCTCAAGGATCCTGTGTGACTTGGCCTAAGTGATCCTGCTGTGTCGGGGGATTGGACTAGATGATCTTTCGAGGTCCCTTCCAGTCCCTAATGATTCTATGATGAAGGAAGGCAGGAACATCCTCAAGGATCCTGTGTGACTTGGCCTAAGTGATCCTGCTGCGTCGGGAGATTGGACTAGATGATCTTTCGAGGTCCCTTCCAGTCCCTAATGACTCTATGATTCTAACTGGTTGTGGTGTAAGATGTGGCTTTTCTGAGCCCTTGTTAGGGACAAAGGATGATGCGCTTGCTGGCAAACAGTCTTCTGTCTTGAAAGAGTAAGGTGGTACCTTAAACTCCTGGCAGCTGAATTTGTACTCACTGCAGACGAGACCCCTGCTGTCAATATTTTGATTTATTATTACAACTTTTTTTTTAACCTGATACTAAATGAATTCCTCACTTTTTTCCCTAGTGGACAATAGCAAAATACGCTCCCAGATTTAATGGTTTTCAACAGCAAGACTCACAGGAGCTTCTGGCTTTTCTTTTGGACGGTCTTCATGAGGATTTGAACCGAGTTCACGATAAGCCATATGTGGAACTGAAGGACAGTGATGGGCGACCAGACTGGGAAGTAGCAGCAGAGGTAAGGATTACAATTCTTGGGTTTGGGATCCTTTTGCTGGACTTTTTCCTTTACAGTACTAAGCTGCCAGGTTGTTGATGAGGCTGTGGCGCTACTCTTTCAGAACTGTACCATCTTTTGGAACTTTACTCCTTAAATTGCAGCTCTAACAATTTCACTTTTGAGCTGAAAATGAGTTTTAAGTGTTGCAGTAGAGCTGTGAAGCTGATACTTCACAATCATTTTGAACAGCTCAGAATTACCAAGTAGCAAAATACTTCAATATATCTGATGATCCTTACAGAAGTACTTCAAGCGAAGTCATTCCTTAATTACCATGTTAATTGAAATCTCTTTTCATGTTTTAACAAAGTACTTCCTGTTTATTAGAAATTAATAAACAACTTCTATGGGAATAATGTGACTTCCACAGGGCAATGACACTGTGAGGTCTTCCAGCCTATCCCACCTCCTGAAGTTCAAGCAAGCAGTTTATAACTTTGTGTTTGGTGTTTTTTGCACTTCATTTTCAGGCCTGGGAAAACCATCTCAGAAGAAACAGGTCCATCGTTGTAGATCTGTTTCACGGGCAGCTGAAGTCACAAGTGAAATGTAAAACGTGTGGACATATAAGTGTTAGGTTTGACCCGTTTAATTTTCTGTCCTTACCTTTGCCAATGGATAGCTACATGCACCTGGAAATTACAGGTGAGTAGCAGTGTTTCACTCCCTAGAAGCTTGTCTCTGCTCAAATAAGACCTGGATGTGTAGAGCAGCTATAAAATACCCCAGTGTTGTGTTAGTACTTAGGCTTTAAATTAGTGTCATGATTTTAATGTCATACAGTACAAGTATTTTCATCGCAAATGTAGTTTAAAGTAAAATAAGACCTTTAAAAACAGAGCTTAGATATGGCCTGTTTACAGTCCCAACCAAAGGATTTAATCCAAAAGTGGAGACTCTGAGAAGGTGCCTTCTGTTCACCGCGTTGTGCAGGTTGTCCTAAATCCGCCTAGAGTGAAAAAGAAGGGCTGGGAGGAGCGTACAACCAAGTGATACTCTCTAGGTCATGATCCATACTATGAAGAACCCGTGTAGTGATGGAAAAGAGGCAAAAGGAAGGATGATAAAAAAGTGAAACAGCTTTAGAAACCATTTTTTTTTACTGCCTGTGCAGCATTTGTGACATTTGTCTGCAGGCCC
>VXBP01005314.1:37101-122063 GCA_013400115.1 Rhinopomastus cyanomelas | reverse complement strand
TGGTGGAGTCCCTATTCCTGAAGGAGTTTAAAAACCAAGTAGCTGGAGCACTTGAGGCCATGACTTGAAGGAGCTGTTGGGCTGAGGACTGGATTTGCTGATCCTGGAGGTCCTTTCCAGCCAGGATGACTCTAGGATTCTCTCTGACATTAAGATTTGCTTACAAGAAGCATGAGAGACTTTAACTAAATGTGTGATAAAAGGACCCCTTAGTTGCACATCTCTATGGACTTTTATTTTGCTCTTAAATTGTCATCTAGTTTGCTTTAAATAGATTTAAAATCCAAGCAAACAGCCCACATAAACCACTTGTAAACAAAATGAAAAGTGACACAGAACTTGCAGAAGTTTAATGGAGTTAGTTACTACTAATATTTTTAGGGAAAAAGAAGGATAATAGGCAATAAATCTAAAGTTAGAGTGTTCTGAGCTTAAACACTGTCAGGGCACTGAAGACATTTAAATGATTTAGTGGTTTGGAGTTGAGTGGAGAACATGATGATCTTGAAGGTCTTTTCCAACCATGATGATTTGATGATTCTATGACATAAGTAATGTCTTAGTCGTGTTTTTTTTGCTGTCATTCAATAGGATTAAAACTGCCCAAAACTAGGTGCTGTGAGTGTGTTTAAAGAACAGTAATAATTCTCTTAGGTCTTGCCACAGACGCCTGCAAGGGCTGTGGTCATAGACTCCCCTTTTGAATCACAGAATCATCAGGGATTGGAAGGGACCTCTAGAAGATGTAAGAAAGCAGATGGGAGGGGTGAGATAGGCTGGCAGGTAACACTGTCAAGTTAAAACAAGACTAGATGATCCTTCAAGGTCCCTTCCAATCCCTGATGGTCCGTGAAAACCTATTTGGGGTCACACAGAGGCATAAACATGTCTGACTAATTTTCTCTTTTTTTTAATCAAAGAACTTTCCTCAAGACAACCAGAAAGTTCGCTTGTCAGTGAGTGGGTTTCTGTGTGCGTTTGAAGTACCGATTCCGGGATCCCCCACGTCAGCGTCGAGTCCTGTGCAGACAGGTAAAAGAAAACACACTTATTTAGTGTAAAATGCCCAGTGCTTGGGTCCTGGAGAAGTGTGGGCTGCAAACACCTCTGTTAGAGCACGCAAAAGCAAAGAGTGGTTGTGCAGAGCTATAGACAAATAATGAGGTGCTGGGCTGAAGGGCAGTGGGAGATACTTCATGAAGTGCATTGAACAGAGAGGAAAGGACCCAATCCATGGGATCAGTTCTGGCTCCTGCAGAGCACTGAGAACGTGTTTGTCTACAGATGTCTCAACTGGGCCGTCAGCGAACGGAACACCCAGCATAATGATGAACGGCGACCTTCCCAAGCCAACCCTGATTCCAAACGGGATGCCAAATACCGTAGTGCCGTGCGGAACGGAGCAGCACGTTGCCAACTGGGCTGTCAACGGTCACGTGCCCTCGCTTGGCGATAGCCCCTGCACTGGGTATATCATCGCGGTCCACAGGAAGATGGTGAGTAGTTTCTGCGTGGGTGACGCACCGTTCACGTAGCACACTTGGAGAGAAAGGCAGCGAGGAGGTTTGTTTAATGTCCATGTGATAAATTCATTTTTCTTTCTTAACTCTTGCAAATTTAAAGCAGAATGTCATCAGCTTGGTGTGTTTTCCTTTGCCTGGCACTGGCACGCTTCCCAGTTCTTTAGTGCTGAGCTGCGTACTCGGGTGTTCACTGACTCCCTGATTAAATGTTCCAGGTTCTTTGAGCAGAAATAAATCTAATTAGAGGAGCTACTAGAAATGCATTCCTTTTCCTTTACGTGGAGAAGCCTTATTTCTTGTGTGGAAACAGGGTGAAGATATATACTGCAGGCCTGGGTCGTTAGCACAGGTTGCTCTTTGTAAGAGGGTCAAGCTGAACTCTAAATATCGTAGCTGGGTGACTGAGCACCTCCGCTAGCCCCACGTTCCGTGTGTGCTGGGTCCAGGCTTCAGAGTCTGCTGACATCTAGAGCCTGGTGGATGTGGGTCGGGAGGCCGTTCAGCTTCCCGCTTTACTCTCTCCAGTACTGGCCACTCACCACTGCTGTCCCCCTTGTCTTTGCACAGTCTCGTAAGTGATGGCTGTAATGCTTTTGAGCCAGTACCAGCTACTGGTTGTACAGCTTTAAAACCTTTCAAAGTTGTTTGTGGAAGGTATTCCAGGAGTCTTGTCAATGGAAAGGGCTGATTGTATAAAACTTATGCAAGGAAGTAGCCCTTTTGGCTTGTATTAGAAATAGTGTGGCCAGCAGGAGTAGGGAGGTTTTTGCCCCGCTGTATTGGGCACTGGTGAGGCCACATCTTGAGTACTGGGTCCAGTTTTGGGCACGTCAATACGAGAGAGATGTGGAGGTGCTGGAGCAGGAGCAGAGGAGAGCAACTACACTGGTGAAAGCCTGGAGAATAAATCTTATGAGGAAAGACTGAAAGAGCTGGGGCTCTAGTTTGAAGAGGAGGAAGCTAAGAGGAAACCTCTACAACTACCTGGAAGGACGTTGTGGAGAGGTTGGTGCTAGTATCTTCTCACAAGCGATTATTGATAGAACAAGAGGGAAGGGGTTCAATTACAACAGGGGAGGTTTAGACTTGATTTTAGGAAATATTTTTTCACAGGAAGGGTGATCAGGCGCTGGGATGGGCTTCCCAGGGAGGTGGTTGAGTCTCCATCCCTGGTTGTGTTTCAAGATCGTTTGGAAGAGATGTTGAGGGATGTGGTTTATGGGTGAACTTGTAGGGTAGATGTTTGGACTGGCTGACCCCAGGGGTCTTTTCCAACCAGAGTGATTCTGTGATGTATTCTTCCCCAGTGTCGTTAAATCTTCCTTATAAATGGCAGGTGCAGCCATGAGGGTGAGTTGTCTCCTTGGAACAGGCTGTGCACAAGTCTGTAGAGTTGTCTTCAGGCTTCCCATTAGTGTGGAGGTTGTTTGGGGACAGGTCTTAACGTCATTAGGCACGAGGCTGCGTTGCAATATCACCATGTGGTGAGAAAACCAAGAAATACACATCATATGGACTAGAAAACAGTGTCTGTGGTTGAAACAGAGTTATCTTTGATGTGGGCTGCTGCCTGAATAAAGTTTTCAAGTCGGTGATCAACATTTCTAATATTGAACACTGGAAGAAAAGTGCTGAAATTGAGTACTTTTAATAGAATTAGTGGTTTATTTTAATTGCCAAGGGCTGCAATAAGCAACCAGGTCAGCATCCCAGTAATTGCAGCCACGTGAGCTGGTGCATGCTTAGAGCTGAGTCACTCTTTTCTGTCCCACTCGCAGATGCGGACAGAGCTGTATTTTCTTTCGTCTCAGAAGAACCGCCCTAGTCTCTTTGGGATGCCTCTCATTGTGCCCTGCACGGTTCACACGCGGAAAAAAGACCTGTACGACGCCGTGTGGATCCAGGTTTCCAGGCTGGCCAGCCCTCTCCCGCCTCAGGAAGCCAGTAATCACGCACAGGACTGGTGAGTTTGGCATCTCAGCGGCTTAGGCTTGCAAAACCCAGATCCATGCTCCTCTTCATCTGTTCTGGCTTCTCCTAATACCTCAGTTGAACATACACTTTTTAATGGCTAATTAAGCTTTAAATGTCAACAGCTTGAGGAACAATTGTCTGTGTGTCCTGGGCTTTCTGCCTGCAGTTTCCATTAAGTGGGTTATTTTTGTGAGAAGTTCATTTTAGAGCCCTGCAATTTCATAATGGCAATAATTAAAAATAGCTCCTAATCCTTTTTAACAGAGTTAAATGTTGTAAAAGCTTCTAGCTGCACTTCAGGTTGGCTTTACCCAAACAGCTTGACTCATTCTCATCCATTGATTGATGATGAATTTCATCTGGCAGACACAGGTGATGTAAAGCAGGTCTTGTTTTAGCAGCTTAATCTACTCAAAAGATTAATTTTGAGGGGTGAGTGTTGTTGTTTTTTCAAGTGACCATCACAAGCCTCGTGAAGGAAGGGTATTGGCAGGTGGAATGAGCGTGCCGGTGTTTGATGGTGCCTTCTCTTCTGTTACAGCGATGACAGCATGGGCTACCAGTACCCTTTCACCCTGAGGGTAGTGCAGAAGGATGGCAATTCCTGTGCTTGGTGTCCCTGGTACAGGTAAACAAATCGGCCTGTTTTGGATGTAGGAGAGTGAGTCCTTCCAGCAGAAATGTGATGGATGGTAATGGGTTTCTGACAGATTTCAGACTTTAGAGGTAATATCATAGAGTAAGAGTCTCAAACTTAATTGAACCAAAGCTCTCTCATGGCAGACTTGGAGTGTAGTGTAGCTTTTACGGCGTGGAAAGCTGAAAGCTCTGCTGCCACAGAAACTTTATGTTGGGAGACAGATGTGAGACTCTCAAAAATCCCTTAACCCTTTGCAGCATTCCTGGCACGTAGATGGATTCGGATGATTTGAGGGGGTTTCATACTAAACCAAACTTAGAGATGTAAATCATAAGTAAAGTGCATTAGCTGTTGAGCTGTGGAAACAGCTTTGTCAGTTTTTGATGTCACAGTTAGGCTTGGTCAGCATTATACATGGGAGGATGGTTGAGCTCACCCAGCTGCCTGTTTCTCATCTCTGTTGAAGCTTTGCAGTAAAATAACAAGCTGACACTGGTTATTACTTCATAAAAATGCCTTTGTTACACTGAAGATGAGGCCTGAACCTTTGGGGCTGCATGTACTACAAAATAACAAGCAGAACTGGAGTGTGAAGGGCTATAAAACTTAGTTATTGGATGTTTTACTTCCCACATCCAACTTGTTGATTTAGGTTTTGCCGTGGCTGTAAAATCGACTGCTCAGAAGACAGAGCTTGCGTTGGGAACGCTTACATTGCCGTGGACTGGGATCCGACAGCGCTGCATCTGCGCTACCAGACGTCGCAAGAACGGGTAAAATCACAGCGCAAGCCCTTTGTTGTTTGCTAATAGCTCTGAAGCACAGCCCACTTATGGAATCGTAGAATCACTAGGGATTGGAAGGGACCTCGAAAGATCATCTACTCCAATCCCCCTGCAACAGCAGGGTTCTTTTGTTTCTCTTTCAATTGATGCTTCTTTTGTCCATTTTCTGTTAAACTAGAGTCAGTATTCCTAGAAGAGTATATTATGGATAAATGAATGTCTTAATTAGACCTCTTTTGTGTCCATAATGTGGAAGAGAAGCTTTTAAGAAGCCATTGCAACGTTGCTTCTGTCTGTTGCGAGTTGGTTGTGATCCATCCCCCTCAATCCATTACAAAACACGTTAACCTGATCCATTTTCTAAGCAAACCAGTCCCATGTGAGTGACACTGTTTCCTCACTGCGTCACAAAAAATACCTAAAGGTAAACCTGTAGCTAAATTCATCTAGACTAGGTGATCACACTTGCCATTTGAACCTATAAACTTACGCTTTATGGCTGTGAGAGCAACCCAAGAACGGGGACACTGCAGTATCTGGATGTCTGCTGCTTCATAATTAAAAGGTTGTGGAGTCTCCTTCACTGGAGATGTTCAAGACCCGCCTGGATGTGTTCCTGTGTGACTTGGTCTAGGTGACCCTGCTGTTGCAGGGGGATTGGACTGGATGATCTTTCGAGGTCCCTTCCAGTCCGTAATGATTCTATGATTCTAAAAAACCTCTGCTAAAGCTTGATGGATTTAGTTTTCAATCCTCAATAACCATATGATGTTTGTGTGATACTGTGAGCCTTTGTGTCCGTGTTTCCAAGTCAGATGCAGTTTTATCTCACTTCAGATTGTAGAAGAGCATGAAAGTGTCGAACAAAGCCGACGAGCTCAAGCGGAGCCCATCAACCTGGATAGCTGTCTTCGAGCCTTCACCAGCGAGGAAGAACTCGGGGAGGATGAGATGTACTACTGTTCAAAATGCAAGACCCATTGTTTGGCCACCAAGAAACTGGATCTTTGGAGACTTCCCCCTATCTTGGTATGATCTTCTGCCATTTTCCTCTACAACATCAAGCCCACAGTACATTGACCACAGATTTGAATCGCTGGGTAGTCTCCTTGTTGTCAATAAGATTCGCTTTTGTTCACGGTCTCAAGAGGAGCAGTGACTTAGTTGTATTTGCCTTGCTGTAATGAAGGCAAATAACACAAAGCTCAAGTCCTTTTGAGTCTCTTTAGCTGCTCCATCGCAGGAAACGACGGTGTTTTGCATTCAGTGTCATCTGTTCTAACAGAAGTCATGCTTCGGCAGCCTTTCCGTTACCATGCTCTTTTGTCTGGCCGCGTAACACCTGCGTTGGTCCCTTTTCAGTTTCACTAGGTTGTTGAGAACACACGGCGCTGATCACTGAGTCGAAGCAACCTTTTCCCTCGTTTCCCTGTGAAAATATGAGTTGCATATTTTAGCAGCTTGATCCCCAAAGCCAAATTATCACACGCAGCGCTGTCGCTGTTATTTATTAGCATCTAACAAACATTTTTATAGACGACTCCCTGTGATATAATCACCCCCCTTTCATTTTCTCGAACACGTTTCTCCTCAGATCATTCACCTGAAAAGATTTCAGTTCGTAAACGGCCGCTGGATAAAATCGCAGAAAATTGTTAAATTTCCCAGAGAAAATTTCGATCCCAGCGCCTTTTTGGTACAAAGGGACCCGAGTCATTTTCAAAGGAAGCAGCTGACGCTCCAGGTCGACAGCAGCCTTCCCGAAGCACGGGCTCTCACGGGGGAGCTGAGAAGAGCAGATGTGCAGGTGACTTCCACGCCAGGAGAAGGAGAGACACTGAACAGAAGTCCATCCTCGCTTAACAGTACTGTCTTGAATAATGTCAAAGGTAGGTCATTCCTAGGGAAGATTCCAGTCAGGATCACAGAACATTAGGGATTGGAAGGGACCTCCAAAGATCATCCAGTCCAATGCCCCTGCCACAGCAGGATCACTTAGACCAAGTCGCACAGGAACATACCCAGGCAGGTCTTAAACATCTCCAGAGAAGGAGACTCCACAACCCCCCTGGGCAGCCCCTTCCAGGGCTCTGTCACCCTCACTGGGAAGAAGGTCCTTCTCACACTGATGTGGAACCTCCTCTGTTCCAGCTCACACCCGTTGCCCCTTGTCGTATCACTAGATGCCCCTGAGCAGAGCCTGGCTCCATCCTCCCAACACCCACTCTTCACATATTTATCAACATTCACGGGGTCACCCCTCAGCCTCCTTTTCTCCAGGCTCAAGAGACCCAGCTCCCTCTCACAGCCTTTCCTCATCAGGGAGGTCTTCTGTTCCCTTCATCATCTTGGTATCTCTTGGGCCAAAGCACTGTGTTTACTTTGAAACACTCATTTCTGATGAGCGTTTCAAAATATGAGTGAAGCTTTACAATAAGAAAAGAATTTGTCCAGTGACCACTGATATTTGGTTCAGGCAGGGTTCAGAGTGAGGGTTGTGCTCCTGGTGTAAGTTAAGTCATTTTTGCTGTTTGATTATTTAAAAATAAATGAAGGAAGTACAGAGTGTTTGTACTTAATAGTTCACATTTTGTGTTCTAGCATCTCCATCTTTGGGGAGGAAAAGTGGAGCCAGCTGCCCTTCAAGTAAGAACAGTAGCCCAAATAGTAGCCCAAGGACTTTGGGAAGAGGTAAAGGCCGTCTGCGGCTGCCCCAGCTGGGTAAAAACAAACTGTCGAGTAGCAAAGAGAATTTAGATGGGAGTAAAGAGAACGGTACTGACCAGGAGCAGAGATTTTCTTCTGATCAAGGCAATGCCCTGACTAGAGGGCAGATGTTGGGTGGGAGCCAGAGTGAACTCTACACTGCTCAGGACAACGAAGGGACCTTACCCAATGGATACATCTGTGAGCAGAGCACGTACAGCAACGGCAGCATCAACGGTCAGCTTGATACCCACAGCGAGGACGACACTGCAGATGACCAAAGAGAAGAAGTGTGTGTGAACCCGATTTACAACCTATATGCAATTTCGGTGAGTGGGTTTTTTAAAGCAGCTCCACTGCCTCCTGTGAATAGATGTTGTTGTTGTTATTGTCAGCAAAATCAATTTGCCCTAAAGGACTGAAAAGTGTATCTCTGCATAAAGCTTGTCTGCTTCGGTACATAAAGGTGCTCAGCTCTAGCTGCATGGATTGCCCTGAGCCGTTGCCACTCACTTAGAGGTCGTGAACTCGTGAATCATTTATCCTCCAAGTCCTGACACGTGATGTTTGACCGAGCGTTTTTCTTCTCCGTTTCCTTCAGTGCCATTCAGGAATCATGGGAGGGGGTCATTACGTCACTTATGCCAAAAACCCAAACAACAAGTGGTACTGCTACAACGACAGTAGCTGTAAGGTAAAGTGTTTCTTTCCGTAGCAAATCGGTTTCGTCTGGCTTCCCTGGAGCCCAGACAGACTTCACGTTCTTTAAAAGCACAAAGCCCTCCCAAAATCACACCCGAGAAGCACTGAAGTGCTACGTGAGACTTTTTCCAAGCTCACATCTGTTCATCAGCTGATAGCCTGGTTAAGGGAAGGGGGTTATTTTGGTACAGAGATGGAGGAATTACTAAATATTGATGTCTAAGAATAGTTTCTCATGAGTCCAGCAGTTCTGTAGTTGTGTTTTTTTAGAATTAAGTTCTGTCATTCCTAAGTATTTATATTTTTCACTATAAATTGGGTCTGACTTCTCAAGTAAATGATGGGAGCTGATAACCATAATGAGAGAGAGAGAGAAAATGGGATGATTCTGCTTGCAAACAGCCCGTTAAAAATACCATTTGTAGGGCAGCCACCTGTATTTTAAGTTGGGTGACTGTGAGACAGTTGTCACAGAATCGTTAGGGATTGGAAGGGACCTTGAAAGATCATCCAGTCCAATCCCCCTGACACAGCAGGATCACCTAGACCAAGTCACACAGGAACACATCCAGGCTGGTCTTGAACGTCTCCAGTGAAGGAGACTCCACAACCACCCTGGGCAGCCCCTTCCAGTGCTCCGTCACCCTCACTGGGAAGAAGTTCCTTCTCACATTGATGTGGAACCTTCTGTGTTCCAGCTGACACCCGTTGCCCCTCGTTCTATCGCTAGATGCCCCTGAGCAGAGCCCAGCTCCATCCTCCTGACACCCACCCCTCAAATATTTATAGACATCAGTTGTCCCGTGGGGTGTTTCACAGCAGCCTTTCTGTCCTCTTTCCTCAGGAGCTGCATCCCGACGAAATCGATACCGACTCTGCCTACATTCTTTTCTACGAGCAGCAGGGGGTAGACTATGCACAATTTCTGCCAAAGATCGACGGCAAAAAGATGGCAGACACGAGCAGCATGGACGAGGACTTTGAGTCCGACTACAAGAAGTACTGTGTCTTACAGTGAGCAGGACTTCTCCCGTGGGCTGTTTGGAGAACGTGAGGGACAACAACCGCGGCGCTCGCGTTGGGCGCGCGCGTCACCGAAGCAGATAACTTACACGTAGTTGTTGTTACCCCGTGGTCTGAAAGCACAAACCGCAAACCCCGATTCTATAGCAGTTCATACGAAGCTAGTATCGTTTTGTTCCGTTGTCTCACTACATGCTCCAAATGTTTCTGATGTCACACATCAGGCTGAGACTGCCATTGGCCTTTAAATCAAATGGTTTGGCAAAAGCCAACTAGGACCAAATAAGAGCTAAATTAAAATAGCCCAAATAAGAGCTAAACGAAGTAGTGTAGAGTTTACCAACTATTCTAACGACCCCCTACGGCTCTCTTTAGGTTTAAGATAATGGGGAAAAAAAATGCGTAGTGTTGTCGTTGGACGACATGATATTGCTACCTCCTTTTTCCTGCAGTTTTATTGCATTTTATTGGCAAAACAGGGAAAGCAAGAGAAGGAAAAGTGCACAAACCCAACGAATGATCATCCAGAGAAGCTTCCGGTTTTGCCTCCGCTAATGCGTGTCAGTTGCTTGCTTTCTCTGTGTTGGGAGCACAACCAAATCATCATTTGGAGAGGAGATTAATTCCTACACTTGAATGGTTTATGATGATTGTGTTTTCTCCACGTGTTGGCTGTGCAGCTCAACGTGTTTCAGGAATGGCTTTTCCTCCTGAGGAGCGAGAGAGCCGTCTCACGCTCGTGAGACGCCCTCGGCGAGAAGCTTCGGGTTGGAAGAGAAGCGTAGCTGTGGTTACACGCGCGGTGTCTTAAAACGTGCACATTGCACGAGGACGTTCCCAGCTTTTGGAAGGAAAGATGCTTGAGCTTCGTGTTCCGTGACTGGTGTTGCTTTTGACATTTGCACTTTGAAACGAATCGTACAACGAAATTCAAAACCATGGTTTGTTTTTGTTGTCGTAAGGGCTCTGGAGTGAATGGCTGTGAATTACCCACTGTGTATTTCAGACAAATACCAAGCTGTGGCTGTCAGGTAGCTATCGTAGCATTCATGGGTGGATTGGTTTTTTATTGATTTCCTAATTTAATGGCTTTTCTTTCTTTTTTTGTTCTCTTTTTTTCCCCAAAATTACGTTGCCTTTTCAAATTCTCTTTTTTTTCGCAGCAGGTTGCGCAGATAGTTGTGATTGAACCAGAACTGCTTTCCATGCCCTGGCATTGCTCTTCTAAGTCAACGGGCTCATTGCACAGAGGAAAGCATGGCTGAGTCTTAGCAGAGACTGGAAAACAGGTGGTTCTCTTTTTGTGTAGCTACTTCTTTGAGCATTTTCAGTGTTAAGTGGGTTGCATATCTGACCGGAGAGCAGAGTTCCACTCTTCTGGCCTTTCGTTCCTCAGCTGCATCGAAGACGCTTAGGAATTTTACCGTGTCATCTTCCAAATTCTTTAGATTGTGTCTCTTCACTAACACAAATCGATGCTTTGGCGGTTCATCTCGAGTAAGTGTTTGGTTTTTCATTTTACTGTGTTCTGTGAGAATGCCAAACCTCCCAGGAAGCTCATCGTTTCCAGAAAGGTCTTTAGTTTTCTCCCCTTAAGAAACGCTATCGGCTGATCTCACTGGCTCTACCCGGGCAGAAAACCTCCCTGCCTTTGCTGGAGGTTGTGCAGGTGGGTTCCAAACTGAGTATTGTCTTACTTGTGAAGTGTTGCTCCCTCTCCTAAATACCCTTCTATCTTCAAAGTGGTCTAAACTTTGAGAGTGAAGAGAAGCAAAACACATGAATTTCTAGGTTAGAAGCTTTTTCAACACCCGTTTGTCTACACCTCCCCCAGCAAACTCCATGAAAAGTGAAAGATTTTCAACCAATTTACTTTAAAATGTTTTATTTAAGCAGGTAGCACAATCTACTAATGTTATTTGATCTTCTGTGTTTGTTACGTTGGTTGTAATTAATAATTTTTTTTAAATTAAATTAATTCCTGAATTAGTAGTAAATTTATTAAGTTAACTATTAACTACATTCACTTTGTAAATTATTGTATAAAACCTTATTGACAATGCACTGACTTTAGAAAGATGTTAATGTACATAAAAGCCTTGTAAATAAAATAGTGTCGATGTACTGGAATATGAGCTGTATTAAAAAAGGTATCGGTAATTGTATATGGAGTGAACCTCTCTATCTGTAACTATATTATTCAAACAAATTAAATACCGTGGATGCAGATGATGTGTCACTTCTTGTCAGATCATTTGTCACGGCCGCGATGAAGATTCGGAGCTGCTTTTTTTCAGCTGACATGGATTTGGCCATCCAAAAGCTTGGAACGTGGGTGAGTAAGCCTGGAGCAGGTCAGTGTAGTCCTTTGAGCGCTGAGATGCTCTTCTAACTTCTGCTTTTTATTTTAAGAAGGTCTTTAGGATTAAGCTATTTAATCACTCAGAATGTGTCCCTGTGTCACAGAATCACAGAACATTAGGGACTGGAAGGGACCTTGAAAGATCATTCAATCCCTCTGCCACTGCAGGATCACCTAGATCAAGTTGCACAGGAACATGTCCAGGTGGGTTTTAAACATCTCCAGAGAAAGAGATTCCACAACCTCCCTGGGCAGCCCCTGCCAGGGCTCTGGCACCCTCGCTGGGAAGAAGTTCCTTCTCACAGTGATGTGGAACCTCCTCTGTCCCAGCTGACACCCACTGCCCCTCGTCCTATCACTAGATGCCCCTGAGCAGAGCCTGGCTCCATCCTCCTGACACCCACCCTTCACATGCTTATCAACATGAATGTGTTCCCCCTTACACCCATTGCCACGAGACCTTCCCTTCTTGCTGTAACTCTAAAGGCAAACTGCTCTAAACCACCTTCCTTCAGCCATTCCCAGAGGTTTTCCAAGGTGTAATTTTGATCTGCAGTGAGATCAGTAAGGACTTACAGCTTGGAATCCCTTGAGAATCCCGCTGGAGTGTATTAATGTGGGGGGAAAAAATTAAGTGTCTTTTTAATTGCTTAATGAAATAAATTACTTCTAGTAATTCTGAAGGTAATTGTGGAGTTGTGCTGCTGTAATTGATCAGTGGGCTTTTGGGGTCAAGCAAAATAGGGGTTTTATGACATAAAACCAGCTGCCTCAGCATAGAAGAGACAAACAAGCAGAAGGGAAGGCGCCTGTTAACAAATGAGTTAGTTCATGGAGCCAGCCAAGAAATAATGTGTCTGCGTGGCCTTGGTGAGATGCTGCTGGTCTCCAGGCAGCAGTTTGCATCCGTGGAGAGTGAAACTGCTGCATTTGCCAGCAAAGGAAATTCTTTGCTGCAGCTAAAGGAAGAGTCACGTGCTGTAGCTCAGGTGGACATCGCTTCCTCCGGTGGCGTTTTGGAACCTGTTGGGTCTGTGATCTCACAGAACTTGGGCTGGAGAAAAGGAGGAGGCTTGCTGGAAGTGCAGCTTGGAATCAGAGTGGTCACCGGGGCTGTGGGCAGAAGGGGGTTGTGTGTTCACTTGTGTTTCATTGTCCTTTACAATTTGTGCCCGTAGGTTTCTGTGAGAAGGGAACAAACTTGAAGCCATCCTGCAGCTCACTTTTAGCTACCACCTGCAGAGAGAAGAGGTTTCATATCTGGAGAAGTTCTCAGTGGCTCTTTAGGAAGCATCCAAGTAACCGTGAGGTTAGTGCCAGTGGCAAACAGTCCTTAGAGAAGATTTTGCAGAGGCTACAAGTGTGAGTTTAGCAAGGTAGGTCCTGCTGAGGATGTGCTTCCTCTGGTGTGTCGCTGCTGGAGGCAGCACTTGCTCTGTGTGTGTCAGGTCGTAACACCAAGAGGTAAAAAGGAAAGGAAGGAGAATGAGAACACACTGAGAAAATATTGGGGCTCATGACTCAAGTGGGAGATTCCTTCCAGAATCTTTTCTGTGCCTGTCTTGAGAATAACCATTGGGTTTTTAGGTTTATCCCACTGCTTTTACTTGGAGCTAAAAAGTAGGAAGGCAGAGGCACAAATCTTTCACTTAGTGGAAGGGTAACAGCTCAGAGTCAAACCTCCAGGAGTTCTAGATCAGCATTGCTCTTGCTCAGATGTGCACTTGCAGATAAAATGCAGCTGAGAAGTTAAACAAAAGCAGAAGGTGAATCCAGTTGTTGGTTCATGGAATTTCTGAGAAGAAAAGAGAGGGTGACGCCAAGCGCTGCTGCTCAGGCTGTATCTGAGCTGTTATTTTCACCTCGTGTTGTTTACAAAAGGTAAGTTGGGTGTTTTCTCAGCTGAGCCCATTGTTCAGTGGCTGTTAAAGACGCTGCTTCTTAGAGAAGCAAAGTGATCCCTCAGGTACGTGCAGGTTTTGCTCTTGAAGCAGGACTTTTGAAACGAGGATCTGGAGGTCCTGGAGTGTTGCTGTGCTGCTGAGTGTTTGCTCACGTATGTTCTTCTCTGTCGGTAGAGGTGAGACATTTCCTCTGAGCAGACTCCTACTGGGAGTAGGAGTCTGCAATTAAAATCATCCAGTTTTTCCAAAAAGGAAGTGAGTCTGGTTGGGCTGGCAACTGGACCCAAGTCCACACTGGGCCGGTCTGTCAGGAGTCGCCTCTAGCTTGGCCGTCTTTGTTGTTGGAATGTTTCCACAAACAGTGGGGTGACGTTTAGCTGGAAATGAACTATTGTTCTTAGTTTATGACCATTGAAGATGCTAAATGGATGTGTAACCAGGGATTAGCATCGCTATCCCCAAGGATGTCTATCAGAAAGGGAGGGGTTAGTAGATGGAGAGAGGTTCTCCTCCCTCTATACTCTGCCCTGGTGAGACCACATTGAGAATCTTGTGTCCAGTTCTGGGCCCCTCAGTTTCAGAAGGACACAGAACCTCTTGAGAGAGTGATTCTGTGTGTGTGATTCTATAAACAGCAGCCTTGAGTCCATGGCTTTTGAACTTTGCATTTGGGCTAGGAGAAAGCCTCTGCTGGATTCCTCAGCATCAGGACTGCAGTCCAGTTGCCTGTAGAAAGAAAAACTAAAACGTCAAGCCCACAGGTATTTTTTAAAAGGAAAAGGTCCTTTTACAACCCCTTTTCTCTCCGAAAGAAGACAGTGGGTGAAGAATAGCTCATCTGCCAAACCCTAGTAGGATTCTGCAAAGATGATGAAGGGAGGGGAGCATCTCCATGATGAGGAAAGGCTGAGGGAGCTGGTTCTCTAGAGATTGGAGAAAAGAAGACTGAAGGGTGGCCCTATGAATGTTCATCAATATGTGAAGGGTGGGTGTCAGGAGGATGGACCCAGGCTCTGCTCAGGGGCATCCAATGATAGGACAAGGGGCAATGGGTGTGAGCTGGAACAGAGGAGGTTCCACATCAGTGTGAGAAGGACCTTCTTCATGGTGAGGGTGACAGAGCCCTGGAAGGGGCTGCCCAGGAGGGTTGTGGAGTCTCCTTTTCCAGAGATGCTTAAGACCTGCCTGGATGGTGTTCCTGTGCGACTGGATCTGGAGGATTCTGCTGTGTCAGGGGGATTGGACTGGATGATCTTTTGAGATCCCTTCTAGTCCCTAATGTTCTTTGATGCCGGAGAAGCTGAGCATCTCTGGAAACGAAGCAGGTTCTTTCTATAGTTACCAGCTGCAGTTGGAGTATTTGTGCAGCATTAAATGATGACACTTGGGCACTGCAGTCGTGTTTACTGCCTCATGATGGTTTTGGAGCCTTCACAGTGGTTGGTCTTTGCAAGTGTGATAATTCCACAGTGTCGGTTGAGTTATTTGTGTTGAGAATTTAATCCAAGAGTAGGAACTACGGTTGTTCTTATTGTGAAGTTCCTCAGTTCAGGCTTTTTTTGTATGGAAATTGCAACTTAAAAATCTTGGAAGGGACCTTGAAAGATCATCTAGTCCAATCCCCCTGTTTGTGATGTAAATCTTTTATCAATTCAGAAGTGTACCAAAGGCCTTAAATTGATGATGGGATCAGTGTCAGGAACTCTGCAGCTGTTTTCTGCTCTTGAATGCCTTTCATATCCTACCTCAAACCTGTACAGGTCTCAGACCAAGACTCTCTGGAGTTAGCAGAGCCCATCTCGTAAGACAGGAGCTGTGCTGGACCTGAGCCCACGTGCCTCTACGTGCGTCTCAAGCTCCAAAACTACGTAGCCTACACTTGAAGGGCTCTGGGGAACCTTCCTTTAAACCATGAGTAAAGTCCATCAAGCGACTGGCTTTTGCTCTTCCTCCTGGGAGGAAGCGGGAAAGACGCAGCAGGCAAAGTCCCTTCTGAGGCGGTTTTGCACGCTCAGTCCCCTCGGCGTGACGGGAAGCACGCGGATGCTCCAGCGAAGGGGTCGACCGTTGTCATTTCCCCTGAAACCCTACAAACCCAACTCACAAAGTCATTTTCTTCTTCACCCTATTGTTTGCCTGTGCTCTGGAGTCTGGGGCCAGACTGTATCGTCCTGTTCCCTGCGCTCTGTGGCTGGCACAGGAGGTTGTGTCTGTGTCACACGTTTATCCTTTATCTACAGATCGGTACCACTGAGCGTCCTGAGAAAGCCGAGGGCCTGCGGGCAGCGCCGCTCCGGCTGGCCACCAGCCCAGACGAACCCCTACGTGTTAATTGCAGCTTCTGTTGCGCTTTTTCCCTTAGGGTCCAGTAAATTGAAGCAAGAAGTTAGTAAAAGGCAGCCGTCCGTGCCCGCTGATTTATCGTTTCAGGAAAATAAAACCCCGACAGAAGCCTGGAAGCTTGTGCCTTTTGTTTGGGGCAGGTCTCCGACTTCCTTGTTCGCGTGTAAAAGATTTCCTGTTTGTGAGAATGAAGAGCGACGCTTGATGAGGTCTCTTCAGCCAAAGCAGCCGCGGGTTGGGTTAGAACATCGGTCAAGGAGGCTTCTGGAATCCACATTTCCTAAGTTTTTGTAGAACCTACAGTTGCTGCTCTTGCTCGTTGCAGTTGTTCATTTCATGAGGCTTAGGAGCTCTCCAAGGAACTGGAACAGATGGATGACAACCTGGCTGCTTTCTCACACAGACACAGGGCTCAGGATTCTTGTCTTTTGGGGGTTAAATCCTGCTTTTTTTTCCCTTGTTTTCCTCGTTTTTGGAACTTGGTGCTTTTCTCTGGGCAAACAAAACTGGGAGGCTCTGTAGAGGGTTGAATGAACAGGTCATTGGGGTGTCCATAGCACAAGTAGTAGGCTCAGGGTGAAAGGATTCTGGAGGCTCGAGTTTACCCTTATTTAGATTAAATTCAAAATGGCCTCAAGACTGGAGATCACAAGATAGTCACAGAATCACAGAACATTAGGGGTTGGAAGGGACCTCAAAAGGTCATCCACTCTAATCCTCCTGCCGCAGCAGGATCACCTAGACCTAGTTGCACAGGAACATGGCCAGGTGGGTTTTAAACGTCTCCAGAGAAGGAGACTCCACAACCCCTCTGGGCAGCCTCTTCCAGTGCTCTGTCACCCTCACTGGGAAGAAGGTCCTTCTCACACTGATGTGGAACCTCCTCTGCTCCAGCTCACACCCGTCACCCTTTGTCCTATCAGTAGATGCCACTGAGCAAAGCCTAGCTCCATCCTCTTGCATCAGCACAACTTCCATTTCTATTTGGGGGTCATTCCAGACCTGTCTTTAACAGCTAAAGTCTTCCTTCTGGTGGATTTGAAGCTGCCATCCTACAGCCAGTTGCCAGTCTGATGACCATGAGTTGGCTTCCATTGGGTTATTCCTCGCTTTCCCGTTGGCATTTGGAGCCAGAGGAAGGGATCACAAGGTTTCTTCAAACCACCAAATGCATGTTTCCTGGCTGGGAACTCTCTGTGCCAGACCTAACGATGACTCTCAGACAAGAAGTCCAATGTAGAGCAACGAGGATGATGAAGGAGGTGGAGCACCTCCCTTATGAGGAGAGGCTGAGGGAGCTGGGAGAAGAGGAGATGGAGGGGTGACATTATTAATGTCTATAAATATGTGAAGGGTGGGTGTCAGGAGGATGGAGCTAGGTGCTTCTCGGTGTCATCTAGTGATAGGACAAGGGGCAGTGGGTGTGAGCTGGAACAGAGGAGGTTCCCTATAAATATCAGAAGGAACTTCTTTCCAGTGAGGGTGCCCAAGCACTGGAAGGGGGGTTGTGGAATCTCCTTCTCTGGAGATGTTTAAAACCTGCCTGGATATGTTCCTGTGCAACTTGCTCTAGGTGATCCTGCTCTGGCAGACGGATTGGACTAGATGATCTTTTGAGGTCCCTTCCAATCCCTAATGTTCTGTGATTCTCTTGAGGACTTTCTGATGCTGATGCTCTCCGCAGTGTTTAACTCAATCCTGAGCTCAGCGCTGCTTCCAGACTTTTGCATCTCTTGTCAATTTAGACTTGTAAAAATGGAGCTAAAGTGGCCAGACCTCCTGTCCTGACGTGGGACTTAACCTTCTTTGGACGTTCAGGGTTGTATTTGAAAACCAGGAGCGCAGGGCGAGCAGATGTCCCTAGGTGGGGCCCACGCTGCTTTTGTTTCTCAGAGTTCAGGCAGTTCCATCCCCTGCAAAAAAAAAGATAAATAGAGCAGCAGATGCTTCGCAGCCTTTGTTAGAGTGTTTGTCTGATCGGGGACACGGGACTCCCTGTCCCCGCTTCAGCCACCTTATTTATCTTAGTGCCGCGGAACATTTTTGCTCAGCGTTGGGTTTTTATTGGGTGCAAAGTACAGATGGGAGCTGGGAGAGCTGCTGGTGGTGGCTGTGCTCAGGGGCTCAGCCTGAAGAGGAGGAGAAGACTCTGGTAGAAACTTATAGAGACCTTCCAGTCCCTGAGAGGGGCTGGCAGAGGGCTGGGGAAGGCTGTTCCCAAGGGCAGGGAACGACAGGACAAGGGGTCATGGTGTGAAGCTGGAAAAGGGCAGCGTGAGGCTGGACAGGAGGGCAAGGTTGTTGAGTCTGAGAGTGGGGGATCCCTGGAACAGGCTGCCCTGAGAGTGGATGGAAGCCCCATCCCTGTAGCCATTCAAGGCCAGGCTGGCTGGGGCTCTGAGCAACCTGATCTGGTGAGTACTGGCCCTGCTTGTTGTAGAGGGGTTGGACTGGCTGCCCTTTGGAGGTCCCTTCCAACCCTGTGGTTCTATGATTCTGTTCTAGGAACTGTGGACCCAGCCAGTACCCGGGGTTCGGGGTTTCCCAGGAACCTGTTCCTCAGCTCTGTGCAATGAGATGAGCTAACACACTTCTCCAGAGCACCAGGAGCAATTGGGAGCCTTTCCCACATTTCATTTTCTCATCTGAAAGAAACAGAGACGTTTCCCTTTGACGCAAAGTGGAGGCATCAGGGCTGGTTTGCACCACCTGCTTTTCCCACGGATCATAACGCAGAGCTGTTTCATAACTTAGTTCTACTGATTCCTACAATCAAAGAGGTTGAAAGGAACCTTCCTGTTTTCCTTCTGTGGTCAGTCAATGTTCTGTCATCTCATGTAGACCTTCAGATCTCATTTGCAAGCTTATTTCTTCCTTTTGCTGGCTTCTTCTCCAGTGTTTACTTCCTTAGATTATCTTGCAGCTTATAGTGTCTTTACAGCAGCCATGGGATGGCTTTTTTTGATCAAACTGAGGTAGAATAAAAGTACTAAACTAACAAATAGGTGATTCTGCTCCGGCAGGGGGCTTGGACTAGATGATTTTTCAAGGTCCCTTCCAATCCCTAATGTTCTGTGATTCTGTGAAGTACATTGGAAAGGTATGTGTGGAGACAGAGTTGGAGGCAACAGGCATAACATCATGGAGAGCTCTAGTAGGTCATCTAACCCTTTGGTACGGCCGGTGTTCAGCAGCTGAGCCAGTTCATGGATTAAAAATTGTCCCTTAACACAACGTTCTGATGGAGAAAATATTTACGTGTGCGATAAATAAACCTTGGCCTCCTGATGAGCCACCACAGGAAGACCTGAAGAGTTAGTTAAGAAGTGGACAACAACAAAGGAAAGCTGCCGCTTCCGAGCCAGGACCGGGATCCAGCACCACCAGTGGCAAGTGAAGAAAAGCCCTCACAAATGATGTTTGTGTTACGATGTTTGGAGTAAGGAGACAATGCAAGGAACCTTGTGATTACAGAGATCTGGCCCTCACGTTGCTGGACAGATCCCTCTTCCAAAGGTCTGCTGACATTTCCACTGCTGCCCCCGTGAGTGGCTCTTGGTGCTGGTGCCAGGTCCTGTGTGAAGAACTAAGGGCTTGTGTGAGAAGTTAGAGAGGAAGAGCTCAGCAGTGAGGGTTGCTGAAATGAAGGTGAGGACACGAGCTGGTCCACAGGAGGCCACAAAGATGATCAGAGGGCTGGACTCCCTCTGCTCTGGGGCAGGCTGAGAGTGTTGGGGCTGTTCAGCCTGGAGGGGAGGAGGCTTCAGGGGGACCTTGTGGCAATTTCTAGTACCTGAAGGAGGGTCCAGGAAAGCTGGGGAAAGGCTTTCTATGAGATTTTGGGGTGATAGAATGAGATCAAATGGCTTTAAGCTGGACGAAGGCAGATTTAGATTAGAGTTTAGGAGGAAATTTGTCCCTGTGAGGAAGCTGAGGGCCTGGAACAGGCTGCCCAGCGAGCTTGTGGCTGCTCCATCCCTGGCAGCGTCCAAGGCCAGGCTGGATGGGGCTCTGGGCAACCTGGTCTGGTGAGAGGTGTCGCTGCCCCTGGCAGGGGGTTGGAACTGGGTGACCTCTGAGGTCCCTTCCAACCCAGCCCGTTGCCTAATAGGATTCTACGACAAGGCAGTGTGTCCTGCCAGCAAGGAAGGCAAGGAGCACCTGGAGCTTCATTAGCAGGAGCTGAGCCAGGAGATCTAGGGAAGTGATTGTCTCCCCCTGCTCCACACTCTTCAGGACACGTCTGGAGCGCAGCAGGTGCTTCCCAGCCCCAGCTCTGCAGTCCCTTCCAACCCAACCCATTCTGTGGTCAGCGTGTTCCTGCTGGGGACCGGACAGGATTCCACACAGGAAGGCCCTGATCATGCGGGTTGGCCGTTGGCTCGTGTTGACAGCCTCCCTCGCGAGTCGCTTGCCATGTGCTCCTGCCTTTCATCCTCGGCTTTGACTACAGCAGCGTTCCTGTTCAAACGGCCTGCGGAAGGGAACTGGGCTACGGACCCGCAGCCTCCGGGCTGCCCCAGTATTTCACTGGTGTCAAAGAGAACGCGAGTGGAAGCCTTTTGATGAGGACTTGGCGGCGTATCAGAGGGTCAGTGTGGCCGCGGGATGTCACGGCGTGGTTGAAGTCCAGCCCTTTCGGTGCGATGATGTTTCTCTAGGTGACTTCAGCCTCTCTGGGACTTTTAGTCAGTGACTCCGAGTTGCCCAGCTTGCTCGGGATGATGCAGAGGGTTGACTGTGTAATGAGGCAGCAGGTTGACGCAGGAGGAATTCAGAGAATGAGCAGCTTTCAGTGCAGAATCTGTCGGCATAAGGAGCTGGGGCTGTGGGTTGACCTGTTCGATTGAACTGGGACAGAATTGCTGCTCTGTTTTATTTTGAAGTTATCACAGAACGTTAGGGGTTGGAAGGGATGGTTGCGTAGCGAGGTGGATCCTGAACTGGCTGCAGGATAGAAGCCAGAGACTAGTGGTCAGTGGCACAGAGTCTAGTTGGAAGCCTGGATCTAGTGGAGTACCCCAAGGGTCGGTACTGGGACCAGTCCTCCCTTTCCTGTCAGTAAGAGGCAGCCCAAGGCAATGAAAGACAAGGCTGAGTGTGAAGAGCTCAAACAAATAAATAGAAATAGATAAATAAGTTACAAAATTATAGAAATAAATACAAGTAAAGAAGTCAGACTATATAAATAAATATTTGCATAAATAAATGAACATATAGAGATATAAATAAATATGATTGGACTAGATCTTTCGAGGTCCCTTCCAATCCCTAATGATTCTATGACAATTAAATAAAGATATAGATAACTTAAATAGATAAGTAAATTTACATGAATCAATAAAAATATGAACAAGTAAAGTATAAACAAACAGTATAAATAGATAAGTGAAAATATATAAATGCATTAATAGATAAGACAAGTAATAGATAAGCATTAACAGATAAGTGAAAATAAAGCAGCTGTATGAAGTAGATAAGTAAAAGCATATAAATAAATGGGAGTATAAATGTGCTTAATAAATAAAAAGCTGTAAAAGGATCAGTGAAAATAAATAAACACATTAAAAAAATTAAATATGTAGGTGAAAATATAGAAATAAATAAAATCTACAAGTAAATAAAAGAATATTCATAGGCAACTAAATTATCCAAAGAAATAAGTGAAATAAAGATGCATTAATAGGTGAGTAACAATATACAAGGAAATAAATAAAAGTATATTAATGGGTGAGTAAAAATACAGAAACAAATGAAGACTATGTAAATAAAGAAAAATACATAAATGTGTGTTTAAATGTATATAAATAATTAAAAATATATTGACCGATAAATAAAAATAAAGCAATATATGAATAGGTAGGAATCATAGAATGTGCAGGGTTGGCAGGGACCTTAGAGATCATCCAGTTCCAACCCCCCTGCACAGGCAGGGACACCTTCACTAGAGCAGGTCACTCAGGGCCCCAGACAACCTGCCCTTCAACACTGCCAGGGATGGGGCAGCCACAACTGCCTTGGGCAACCTGTTCCAGCATCTCAGCCCCCTCACAGCCAAGAATTTGTTCCTCATGGCCAACCTCAGTCTCCCCTCTTCAAGTCTGGAACCCTTTCCCCTTGGCCTCTCGTGTCCCATGTCAAAAGCCCTCCCCCAGCTTTCTTGTAGCCCCCTTCAGAGGTTGGAAAGCTGCTAGAAGGTCACCTGGGAGCCTCCTCTTGTCCAGGCTGAACAACCCCAACTTGCCCAGCCTGTCCTCACAGGGGAGGTGCTGCAGCCCTCTGATCATTGGAGTTGCTCTGCTCTGGACCCCTTCCATGAGCTCTGTGCCCTTCTGATGTTGGGGACTCCAGAACTGGACACAGGACTCCAGGTGGGGTCTCACCAGTGCAGAGCAGAGGGGGAGAATCCCCTCTCTTGCCCAACTGTCTCTGCTTCTTCTACTGCAGCCCAGGACACGTTGGCCAGCACACCCTGACAGCTCACATGGAAAGGAGTAGTAAATAAAGAAAGAATTGATTGAAGGACAACAAGAGATGGAGCACAGAGGTGAGTATCCCCTCCTCATGCTTTTCACTCTCATCTGGGTTTGCTCTTGCCTCCTTCCCGGGGTGTTTTGGGGTGGGAAGCAGGCACCTGCCTGACGCTGCAGTGTAGGCGGCAGCGTGGAGTGCTGGGGTGGGTGATAAATCTGTAACCCTGCACCTCACCTTTTGTCTCTTGTTAATGACCTCTGGAGAATAAACGCAGCGTGGCTGAAGGAAACAGGACCGGCGATGGAAAAGCTGACACGGCCGCAACCTGAGCTCTGATTTTTCAGATTGCTCCAGTCTGTTGAACAAAACTGCTTATTCTTCGCTCTGCGGTTTGAAAAAGGGAGAAAGAAAGGGGGATGTTTTCTTAGCTGGGTTCTCTCTCTTAGAATTCTGGTGCAAACTGCTTTGCAGGAGTGGGGACAGGCAGTCAGGGGTGACGTAGATTCCTTATTATCATAGAATCATTAGGGATGGGAAGGGACCTCGAAAGATCATCCAGTCCAATCCCCCTGTCAGAGATCATAGAATCATTAGGGATGGGAAGGGACCTCGAAAGATCATCTAGTCCAATCCCCCTGCTAGAGATCATAGAATCATTAGGGATTGGAAGGGACCTCGAAAGATCATCTAGTCTGATCCCCCTGCCAGAGATCATAGAATCATTAGGGATGGGAAGGGACCTCAAAAGATCATCTAGTCCGATCCCCCTGCCAGAGATCATAGAATCATTAGGGATGGGAAGGGACCTTGAAAGATCATCCAGTCCAATCCCCCTTCCAGAGATCACAGAATCATTAGGGATGGGACCTTGAAAGATCATCCAGTCCAATCCCCCTGCCAGAGATCATAGAATCATTAGGGATGGGAAGGGACCTTGGAAGATCATCCAGTCCAATCCCCCTGCCAGAGCAGGATCACCTAGACCAAGTCGCACAGGAACACATCCAGGTGGGTTATTATAAATGAATAAAATCTCTGATTTTAGAGGAGATCTGACTTTAGACAAGATCTGATTTTAGAGAAGAAAGGTCTGAATTGATTTTTTTTTTGCAGAATTCTATGGAAAACAGTTGTTGTAAAGGGAATTTGCAAGAGCCCCTGGAACTGTGGCCGTTCCTTCCTCTTGCATCAAAATGATCCTTTAAGATCCTCACGAGGCTTTTCTTCTGTTTCCCACAGCCCTTAAACTTGAGAGTCTTGATATGGAGAACGTGTGTAATTAGTGTCTGAATGCATGGAAAACCTGCGTGCCCCCTGAGGAGTGTTCTCCAGCTGAAGGAAAGGAAAGCAGGAGCTTCCCAGCGCTTCCAGCCCGGTACAGTCGTTTGTTTTGGTGAGGGTTAGACTGGCTGTTTTGGACTCGTGTGGACAATAGTCCAGCGCTGACATCCCTCTATTTGTGAGTTCTGCTTCAAATAAAAGATTACTCCAAAGGAAGGTATTTGAGGAAGAGCACTTGCAGAGAGAGGCCGGGTTTGTTTTGGCTGGCTATCAGCTAGAGAGCTGTGGAGACCTCCGACCTGCCCGTAGCTGCCTTCAGCTTCATTTCATTTAATGCTGGGTATCTGCTCTGGCTGGGCTGACTTGGGTTGACAATCCCTTCCTAAGTAGAATTTAGTACTTAGATTCACAGAATCACAGAGCATTAGGAATTGGAAGGGACCTTGAAAGATCATCTAGTCCCATCTCACTGCCACAGCAGGATCCCCTAGATCCAGGAACAAGTCCAGGTGGGTTTTGAGTATCTCCAAAGAAGGAGACTCCACAACCACCCTGGGCAGCCCCTTCCAGGGCTCTGGCACTCCCACCGTGAAGAAGGTCCTTCTCAGATTGATGTGGAACCTCCTCTGTTCCAGCTCACACCCACTGCTCCTTGTCCTGTCATTAGATGCCCCTGAGCAGAGCCTGGCTCCATCCTCCTGACACCCACCCTTCACATATTTACAGACATTAATGAGGTCACCCCTCAGTCTCCTTTTCTCCAAGCTCAAGAGACCCAGCTTCCTCAGCCTTTCCTCAGCAGGGAGATGCTCCACTTCATCATCTTCATGGCTCTGTGCTGCACTCTCTCCAGCAGCTCTGTGTCCTTCTGGAACTGAGTGGCTCAGAACTGGACACATATTAGGCCACCCAGAGGGGTTGTGGGGTCTCCTTCTCTGGGGACATTTAAAACCCACCTGGACATGTTCCTGTGTGACTTGGTTTAGGTGGTTCTGCTCTGGCAGGGGGATTGGACTGGATGATCTTTGGAGGTCCCTTCCAATCCCTAATGTTCTGTGATTCCAGATGTGGAATCTCCCCAGGGCAGAGGAGATGGGGAGGAGAACCTCCCTCAGTCTGCTAACCACCTCCCTTTTGATCGACCCCAAGATGCTGTTGGGCTTTTCAGCCACAAGGGCACATTGCTGGCTCCTGGCCATCCTACTGGCCACCAGGACCCCCAGGTCCCTTTCTCATCTCCCCAACTAAATACAACCTCTACCCCGAGAGCGTTAAGAGAGCTGGGATTAGAGTGCTGCCTCTTCTTCAGTCCCCTTCCAGGGCAGCGGGCAGACTCAAACCCAACCTCACACCCCCCTCCGTTTGAGGATCAGACCGCGGCTGGCCACAGAGACCGCAGCTGGCCACGCTCTCCCAGGGTGTTCCGAGCCAGGAGCACGGGACCGTGTTGGACTGAAACCGATCCCTTTACCACGGCGTATCCTGGGCTAACGGACCGCTCCGTAACGAGGGCGCAGGATGTGTTAATCATCCCGCTCCGGCTCTCGTGACGGGGACTTGGCACCGAGGCTGACGCTTTTATTGCCGCTGCCCATGCGACCGGCGGGTTTTATTATCGTGCTGCTCTTCCTGGCTTTTCACGTGGAGCAGTGACTTCCACGGGTATGGGGAGGGTTGCAAAATCGCTTGTATAAGTGAAACCTCTTCTTTCTTGTGCATTGCTTTGGGTTGTTTTTTTGAACCCCTATCTCAGGCTTTATTATGTTTTATTAGGGCTCTATTATTTAATAGTAAATGATTATTTAATATTGATTTAGCATTGTGAAACGTATTGCTTCATGTTATTCTGTTTCTTTAAGCCTCTGTTTAGCCAGAAACTCAAAGGCAGGTCTCTCTTCTGGAGGACTTAAGACTTACTTAGCCATCGATGCCTCAGTCAAAGGAGAGGAATGAGCTGATGGAAGGGTTCGTTCCCTCTTGCTGCGTTTCTTCTTATCTACATGAATTTTTACTGTCACAGGTACTTCTGTTTCACAGCCCTTTTATAAAGCTCCGTGTGTGTTGCCTCCTATTGCCAAAGCAAGCCCTGAGGGTCCACCAAGCTGATGTCTCTTGAGGCTGAAGATCTCACAGAATCACAGAACATTAGGCGTTGGAAGGGACCTCAAAAGATCATCTAGTCCAATCCTCCTGCTGAGGTCTTTTGTTACCTGCTGAGAAATTGTCAGGCAGGGCTTTTCTTTTTAATGAGCTTTGCAAAGAATTTAATACTCTTTTCCCTTTTATTTAGGGCATTTATTGAGTCAGCAATGTGACAGAGAAGGCTGGTGTGATGGCATCCTGAGGTGGATCAGGATGGGGGGTGGTTAGTAGATTGAGAGAGGTTCTCCTCCTCCTGTGCTCTGCCCTGGTGAGACAGCATCTGGAATCTTGTGTCCAGTTCTGGGCCCCTCAGTTCCAGAAGGATGCAGAGCTCAGAGTCCAGCACAGAGCCACAGGGATGATGAAGGGAGGGGAGCATCTCCCTGCTGAGGAAACGCTGAGGGAGCTGGGGCTCTTGAGCTGGGAGGAGACGGAGGGGTGGCCCCATGAATGTTGATCAGTATGGGAAGGGTGGGTGTCAGGAGGATGGAGCCAGGCTCTGCTTAGGGGCATCTAGTGACAGGACAAGGGGCAGTGGGTGTGAGCTGGAGCAGAGGAGGTTCCACATCAATCTGAGAAGGAACTTCTTCCCAGTGAGGGTGACAGAGCCCTGGCAGGGGCTGCCCAGGGGGGTTGTGGAGTCTCCTTCTTTGGAGACATTTATAACCCCACTCAACATGTTCCTGTGTGACTGGATCTAGGGGATGCTGCTGTGTCAGGGGGATTGGACTGGCTGATCTTTTGAGGTCCCTTCCAATCCCTAATGATTCTGTGATTCTATAGTTGGACTGGCTGATCTTTGAGGTCCCTTCCAATCCCCAGTGTTCTGCAATTCCATGATTTACAGCTCACGGGCTGTGGTTGCCTCTTGTGCTCTCAGCTCTTGCCTGTTGTGCTCTCAGCTCTTGCTTGTCACAGTCTCCAGACACTCCCATCCCAGGGCTGCAGCCCTCCTGCAATTGCTTTTCCAGCTAATCTGTGTGTTTGTGTTTTATGAGCTTTAATAGCTGTTTTTAGAAAAGAAGTCATTCTGGTTCCCTAACACGTTCACTCCTATCTGCGGGATCATAAACCCCAACTTCCCGTTTGTGCGCTGGCACTGCCGTGGTAACAGCCAGGACAATAGAGCCCATCTCAGGGTGTTTTGAATCTGAGTGACCCTGGGGCCCTTCTTGCAGTTCTTGACAGGACACTGTGTTCCCTGCCAGTCAAACCATTGTAAAACCACTGGAGTGAATGGGGCTGTGGAAATGTCTCTGCTTAGAACCTGCTGAGGAGAGACCTCACTGAAGGTCTCCCCTGCAACTGCCTGAAGGGAGGTTGTAGTGAGGCAGGGGGTGGCCTCTTCTCCCAAGAGACTGGTGATAGGACCAGAGGAAATGGGGTCAGGTTGTGCCAGGGGAGGGTCAGATCTTAGGAAAAACTTCTTCCCTGAAGGAGTGGGGTGCCCTTGGAACAGGCTGCCCAGGGAGGGGTTGGAGGCACCGTCCCTGGAGGGGTTCAACAACTGGACAGCCAGTGTGCTTGAGGAGATTGGGAGTTGTAAGGCAGATGGTCTTGAAGCTCTTCTGCAGCCTCAACAATTCTATGATTCGTGGTCTTCATCTGAGCTCTCTCTGCTCAAGCACACTCTTTGGACTGGGACAGTCCCAATGTGTTTGAGCTGTATTGATGGCTGGGAGCAAATTTCAGCTGGAGGGGCTGGAGGAAAACTTCAGCTCCTCTATAGATGACTTTGGGGTCTTTATTCTCCTTGGTCAAGCAGCAGCTTCCCTGCACCTGAGGGCAGCGACTCCTTTTCTCCCTGGATTATTCACAGGTTCAGCAGTGACTGTTGAATTCCAGTTTCCCTGCCTCTCGCTTAACGCCGAGGGGTTCCTGTAGAACAAGCTCCAGCTGCTCTGGGTTCTCAAAGATGCAGCAGCCTTGATAGAAAGTCTATGATTTATTTAGGGCTTAATCTCTCCATCAGCAAAACGTACAGCTTCTGCCTTTCTTTCCCTCTCATAAATTCTCCATAACCACACGGAGCTGGAAGTGAATCAATCAGGATCTTTCCTCCTACGTGCTGGGAACGACGAGTAGCCCTCGGTAACGTGGGAAGGGAATGGGTGTTGGCATTGTGAAGGCAATTGCAGCTGGTGGAAATGGATGTGTTTCTGCAAGGTTCCCCTTTGTGTGATGGCAAGGGCACCCTGAGCTTCAGCAAGGAGGAGAGAGATGGCAGAAACAACCACCCCAAGCCAGCGCCGAGTCAAACAGGGTCAGCTGCTGGGATTTTAAACCAAATCACAGTAACGGTTGAGCGCTGGGTACCTGAATCATTTCAGAAGAGGTTAAGAGCTGAAAGATCATAAAATAACCCAAACTGATGGCAATCTGGTTGCTTTTCTACATGCAGAGGGATGGGATGTCCCAGAGGCTTTGCAGTTAATTGCTGTGCTTAATCCCAGCCAGCTTGTGTGACTGATGATCTTCAAGTGTTATGGGGGGGTGTGGGTTCACTCCTGATGCTGAAAGCCCCCAACAGCAGGTTCTTTTTAGGGAGTGTATTTACATCTCATAATGGAACCGGCACGTTCACCTCCTCAGCAGCCGACCTGAGTGAGCGGGGTCTGTTCTGGAGGGCATCAAGAAGACAAACTGCTCCCCAGTTTATCCAGCTTGACTGAGAAGGTCACCATGGCCCTGCTGGAACTGCTCTGGTGCTCAAGATCCCAAACTCTTTAATGGCTTTTGATCCTGTGAGGGATTCCAGAGACCATCGGTGGCCCTCAGATGTTGTCCTGCTCCTCCAGTAGCATCAAGAAATGCTCCAGTGGCATCAGAGAACATTAGGGATTGGAAGGGACCTTGAAAGATCAGCCAGTCCAATCCCCCTGCCACAGCAGGATCCCCTAGATCCAGTCACACAGGAACATGGCCAGGTGGGCTTGAAACATCTCCAGGATCACTTAGACCAAGTGTCACCCTTATTTACTGGAGCTGCTAGTACGACTCTAGGCAGTGGGTTCCCCAACCAGCTCAACTGCTTTGGGGGTGTTTTCTTTAGCTGCAAATAAACTTGCTGATCTTAAAAGTCTTCTCCAACCAAAGGGATCCTGTGATTCTGCCCAAAGGCCCAGGGTCGCGGGACCTGAACCAAGGTGGGGGAAGGCAGCATGGGCCTGGTTGTTCTCCAGGATGGGTCCGTGGTGGATGTGCACAGCAAGGAGGTCACTGGGCTTGTTGGGCACCCCTCAGCCTGGCTGGAAGGGGCCCTCAGAAGCTTGCAGCCAGTGGCAGGTGAGATCTGTGGGTGCCCAACCCCTCACCTGCTCTGGTCTCTTCTCCCTTTTCTCCTGATTTTCTTCCCTGTTTTCCCCTTTCAGGTCACTTTTCCCACAGCAGGACTGCCCTCCCTTGGATCTGAACCCGACTTTGGGGACAGTGGGTGCTGCTGTGCAGCAGTTACCCCCCTCCAAGGTGCCACAGACCAGCCACACTGCTGCTTCCCATAGCCTGTGATCAGCAAGAGGTGAGTAGACTCTTTTCTGCACAGGGGATCCCAGATGGGGACACAGCACTGGGATAAACTGGGTGCAGAAAGCACAGCCTCAGGGTATCGAACACCTCAGAAGGGACATCCTGGTGCCTCCTCAGCCTCATGCTGAAAGAGCTGCTTTCATGAGGCTCCAGAAGAAGAAAGTCAGAGATGCAGCACGTGGATGAGGAGGGTTCTGGACACTTCAAGTGGAAGAATCCCACAGGACTGTGGCCAGCTGTGTTGTCCCCGTGTCTGTGGGAGCAGCCTGGCTGGCTGGAGGCCGTCGGTTTTGGCTTCCTCATGTTTATTTCCTCATCACAGCTCAGCTTGAGGTCTCCTTGCCTTTCAACATCAATTTTCTAGTAAACCTTGTGTGTTTTTACATGGAGCTTGTCTGTTTTGCTCCTATATGAATCACGGCAGAGGGGTTGGAACTAGATGATCTTTAGTGTCTCCTGCAATCTAACCCATTCTGTGATTCCATGACCTTCCACTTCTGGCTGCACAGAGCTACCAGAACATCTGTTTGTCACTGAAATGGCTCCAGATCCCACGTCTCTGTCTCTGTGGAAAAGAGCCCCGTGTCTCCAAGCATCATTGTTTTTCAGGGAATCATTCAGGATGCACCATGTGAGATGTGCCCCAGGAGAACTGCTCTGTTACTTCCCCGAATTCACAACCAGGATCACTGCTGGAGCTGCAAAGAGCTCCACACCCAGTAAGAGCAGCTTCGCAGCAGAGGGCTTGGGAAGAGCCCTGATGAGGAAAGGCTGAGCGAGCTGGGGCTCTTGAGCTTGGAAGAAAGGACACTGAGGGGTGGCCCTGTGAATGTTGATAAATAAGTGAAGGGTGGGTGTCAGGAGGATGAAGCCAGGCTCTGCTCAGTGGCACCCAATGATAGGACAAGGGGTGTGAGCTGAAACAGAGGAGGTTCCACATCAGTGTGAGAAGGACCTTCTTCCCAGTGAGGGTGCCAGAGCCCTGGCAGGGGCTGCCCAGGGGGGTTTTGGTGTCTCCTTCTCTGGAGAAGTTTATAACCCTCCTGGACATGTTCCTGTGTGACTTGGTCCAGGTGATCCTGCTGTGGCAGGGGACTGGACTGGGTGATCTTTCAAGGTCCCTTCCAATCCCTAATGTTCTGTGATTCTGCCAGTCAAGCCCAGTTCACTTAGTGCTGAGGGATGCGATTTAGTGGGCACCTGGCAGTTCTTGGTCAGTGGTTAGACTTGATCACAGAATCATTAGGGATTGGAATGGACCCTGAAAGATCATCCAGTCAAATCTCCCTGCCAGAGCAGGATCAGAGACTGCTAGACCTAGTTGCTTGAAACATCTCCAGAGAAGGAGACTCCAAAATCCCCCTGGGCAGCCCCTTCCAGGGCTCCGTCACCCCCACTGATGATCTTTAAGGTCTCTTCTAACCCAAACAGTTCTGAGATTCTGAAAACCACAGAACCATTCATCTGGAACACACCTCTAAGATCATTGAGTCCAGCCATGGTTTGTGTGGAGGAGGGTTATCCCTTGTGGAAGCGGTGGGCAGAGGGACCCCTTCTGCTCTCTGGATCAGGGGTGGCTGATGTTGACCTCCCGGTGACACGTTTATTCAACTTCAAAACCAGCAGAAAAGTGCATTTTTAGCCCATTCTCATGTTTGTCTGAGGACGAGCTGCCGGCACAATGAAGCTGGCAAGTTTGCTGGAGCCCTTTGTGGACAAGATAAATATACTCCATGTGAGTAACGGCTGGGTTTCCTTGTCTCTCTCTGCTTCCTGAGAAAATATTTGCCTGAAAATGTATTGTATGAGGGGTTTTTTTTAGCATCTGCCCCTCCTGTCGTCCCCGCAGCTCCCCTGCTGATTGTCAGATGGTTGTGATAGGAGTGAAGGTGGCTCTGGGTTCTCATGGCAGAGCTGTTCTCTCACCTCCCACACCCCGAAGGGCTTGTTCTCAGTTTGAGGTCTGATCCAGGACCGCTTTTTGGATGCACTTTACTCCTTAATCACTGCTCAGTGTGTTCTTGGGAAGGGAGGGGATGGAGGCACCATCCCTGGAGGGGTTCAACAAATAGGCAGACAGGGTGTTTCAGGAGATGGGTTGGGGGTTGGGGGTTGTAGGGTGGTTGGTTGGACTCCATGATCATGAAAATCCTTTCCAACTCTGATGAACCTGCCTGGATGTGTTCCTTGATCTAGGGTTCTGCTCTGGCAGGGGGATTGGACTAGATGATCTTCCAAGGTCCCTTCCAATCCCTAATGTTCTGTGATTCTATCTTTCTATGAGAGAGGAACTGCTGAAGCCTGGTGAGTCCCTAGTTGCTCTTCAACCTCCTGCTGAACGCGCTCCACCACAACAGCATTAAGTTCAACCCCAACCCTAAATGCCAAGCTGCTTCCAAGGGTTGGAGCTCTCATAAACAAAGCTGCATCCAACCTCTGCTCATCTCCCCAACGCTTCTGGCCTTTGTGCTCTTGGACATCACCAGTCCTCAGGTCTGGTTTTCTGCAGCCCAAGTGCTGCCCCACCTCTGGCAAAGCCCCACCTTGGCTTTTTGGTTTGAACCCACAGCACAGAGCTCTGGTGAACTGGTGTCCAGCATCGTTTCCTTTTCTATCAGGTTACAATTCAGTAGCCGTCGACTCTGGCTCTGACAGATGTGCAAAGCATTAGCCGAGGTCTGTATGGGGGAAACACTGTTCTGCTGGGTCTTCTGAAACCCCTCTGTTCCTTCCCCAACCTTGTCCTGCAGTATCACAGCCTGGCTGTTGCTTCTTCAGGAGCCAGGGTTGTTTCCCTGTGGCTTTGCAGCGCAGGGGGTTTCGTGCCAGACGTGGCTGGAGCACGTGGAACAGCAAACTGCTGCTCCATGAGTGTCCCCACAACAGCAGATCGTCTGCCCCACTCCAAGCCTCCCTGCCTTTTCCTGGTGTGGCTGGAGAGTTGCTCTGGTTTGCTGCAGAGTGTGGCTGCCTGGTTGCAGAGAGAACCATCCTTTCAGCAGGGATTTTAATTCCTCTTCATTATGTTCTGAGATATTTGCTACCATCCTCCCACGTCGTAGCTAATTGCTGTAATTGCCCTCCTCTATCTACGGGGTAAACTGAGGCACAGCCCGGTTTGCCCTGTGATTCATCACTCATCACTAGGACTCACCAGCAGTTGTCTCTGTTCCTTCTGCTTATCCTCAAGAGAGCTGCCTATGGAGTGAGGATCACTCCATCAATGTAGTAAACAGTTCTAAAAGGAGCTGCTAATCCCTCCCTTCCCCTCCACCCCTCACGTGCAAACCCAACCTTAAACACAGTGTAGAAAATAGGGGTAAGAAAGCAGCCCCATCCCTTTCCTAAAGGAGTGTGGTGTGGGTTCCTTCCTACAGGAAGGCTGCAGAGGGACTTTTCCCAAGGGGATCCAGTGATGGGACAAGGGGAAATGGCTGGAAACTGAAGGACAGGAGGTTCAGACTAGACCCGAGGAAGACGTGCGTCAGGATGCGGAGACTCTGGAATCAATTGCCCGGAGACGCTGTGTCTGCCCCCTCCCTGGAGATGTTCAAGGCCAGGTTGGATGAGGCCTTGAGCAACCAAGTCTGGCTGAGAGGTCCTGCTGCCCATGGCAGGGCTTTGGAGTAGATGATGGAGTAGATGACCCCTGAGCTCCCTTCCCACCCTCCAGCACATCCAAATGAAATAAAAACTCCAGGCAATGGAGCTGTAGGTCTCTGTTCAGCTTTAATCTCTCATTCAGGTTTGCTTCTCAGAAGGTTTTCAGTCAGCTAAAAACACAGTTGAAGTCTCAATCACTCCTTTGCTCTTAGAAAGGGGAATTTGCTTTCCCATGGGGTGGTTTTTTTAAGGATTTTTATTACCAATTACTAAATATGAAAATAATTTCCCCCCCCACGTGATCTCCTTTGGTGACCTGGGGTTTGTCCCACTGCCCTGGTTTTCCTGCTAACGGCCACCCAGCTGCAGCAACAAGTTGCCCTGGTGGGAAAATACCAGTCTGCTGATGTGGAATCCTGTTTCAGAGCAGCCAAAATCTCCAGTTCTAGAAGAAGCTGCCACATCTTCTATGGCCAGCCCCCCCAGCGTGTCTGTCTTTGGAGAGAGAACTGCACTAATTCCCAGCCTGCTCAGCTTTTTCTTTCTGGGGTAAGATCTGAGGAAATCAGTTCAAATCCCAAGCTCCTCAGAAAAAGGATTTAATTTCATGTGGAAGGTGCTGAAAGGGGCTGGTTGTGGAGTCTCCTTCTCCAGAGATGTTTGAAACCTGCCTGGATGTGTTCCTGTGCGACTGGATCTAGGGGATCCTGCTGTGGCAGGGGCGTTGGACTGGGTGGTCTTTGGAGGTCCCCTCCAATGCCCAATGTTCTGTGATTCTGTGTTATTAAAAACAGAAAACAAAGGGGAGGTGGGAACCTGAAATCCAGAAGCCAAGGTTAAAGGAATCTCCTATCCCTGTCTAAAACGTCTCTTTAGCTGCTCTGAACGAAGCTAAAGGGAGAGGGAAGAGGAGGGGCAGCTGTGTTGGTTCAGATGAAACTTGTGGCACATCAGCAGTGGGTGTGAGCTGGAGCAGAGGAGGTTCCACATCAATATGAGAAGGACCTTCTTCCCAGTGAGGGTGACAGAGCCCTGGAAGGAGCTGCCCAGGGAGGTTGTGGAGTCTCCTTCTCTGGAGACATTTAAGACCCACCTGGATGTGTTCCTGTGTGACTTGTTCTAGGTGATCCTGCTGTGGCAGAGGGATTGGACTGGCTGATCTTCTGAGGTCCCTTCCAATCCCTAATGATTCTATGACTTGGTCCAGGTGATCCTGCTCTGGCAGAGGGATTGGACTAGATGATCTTTCAAGGTCCCTTCCAATCTCTAATGTTCTATTATTCTGTGATCCCTGTCTAAAACTTCCCTTTAGCTGCTCTGAAGGAAGAAGAAGGGCAGCTGTGCTGGTTCAGGTGGAACCTGTGGCACTTTGTCCCCTAGGCAGGACGACGCGGACATTGCTGAGTTGGGTGTGTGAGGTTGTTTTTCACTTTGCTCCCTGTTGTACCTGCCCGTAGGACGACGTGGGGAGGATCAGAGTGACTCCACGTGCCACTGTCTGCCTGATTTGCAGTGTTGAATGTAAACACGCTCCAAGCACAACCCTCCGTAGGCTCTTCAGATTCCTCTCCAAGGTCCTCTGTGGCGCTTGCGAAACGCCCCTCCAGCGTCGCGTCGAAGCTACAGCCACCCCATCCTCCTGGTTTACGTCGGTGTGTTTTCCAGCACGTTTGCATCCTCATTACCTTACAGTTCCTTTGAGTCTGGGCACAAGAGCAGGAGCACGAGCCCTTGGTTAGTGTCTGGAGAGGGACAAGGTTAAGTTCTGTGTTCAGATACGACTCGGGAGCTGGTGGTTAAAGAGACAACTTGATACAAAACCCAACCCCAACCACTGGCAGCCAATCGACCAAATTCAAAACCTCCAAAAAGCCCCGAAATTTTAACCAGGTGGGACGAGTTCATTGGAGAAGGGAACTCAGGGCTGACGCAGGCAGCAGGACCAGCATCACAAGCGCAGCCGGCGGCAGGAGGGTGCTGCTGGCGCTGGACCTGTAGACCTTCCGTTCGTAAAGAAACTGGACGGGCCGGAAGTTCTCGGCCATGTGAGTTGAGTTCTTCCCGTCAAAGTGGAGCGTTGAAAATTGAGCGACCTGCAGACATAGAAGGAAGGAGAAACCCAACCCCAGGCTCTTAGATCTTGTTTTCCATGGAAGGCTGGAAGTTTGTGGTGTTAAAAATCCACAGCACCCTAGTCCAGTTTTGGATGCAGGAAACAACATGATGGGGATGTTGTAGTTGCTACTGCTGGAGGCCACCAAGAGATGACTCTGAGCCATCGAAATCACAAGGATTTCCTTGCTGTGTGAGCCGGAGGCTTCGTCCAGCTCGAGGACCTGGTTACTCCAGCGGCCCTGTGATGCACGGAGCCCTCGTCCGTCACATCGCAGCGACTCAGAGTAAAAGCATCACGAGTCCATCGTTCACTTTAGGTTCCTGACTGCTTGCTGTGAGCCAGCAGTCGCCACCTTCGTGAGCTGTGTGGGGCTGGGCGCTGCCCCGTGATGGGGTGCGTGGCAGGTCAGGGACTGAGATACCGACGCTGGCTCGTGGCCAGGCTGGCGCTTTGCCGAGCCCTCTGCAGAGCATCTCAATTACTTAGTGAAGTGCTCGGCTGGCTGAACAACCTGTGTGTTTCGGGGTGGTCGTGATTCAGTCTCCTGTTCCTCTTGACAGGACACAAACGGGTCGCTTCAAGCTGGTGCTGATAGACCCGACGTTCACACCTGGTTCTGGTCCCCCAGTGCTTAGGACAATAGGGGAAAAGCAGTGGAACCAGATGATGGCACCAAGCCTCGATGATGTGTGCCTGGGGGGTTTTGGCCTTCATTTCACATCATCATTTCCCCCTCCTTCCCCTTTCCTGCCATTTTTTGAGAGCTGATTCAGGAGGGTAAGAAACCGGGCGCTAGGGACTGTGTTTCGGCAACGCCGAGCCCGCGTGTGTGGTAGGAACAGGCAGCTCTCAAGCGTCTTGTCAAGCACAGACCTTCCAGGCTGCTCCTTACCTGGGAAAGACTGAGCTCAATGGGCTTCTCAAACACTGTCCAGATGATGCCCTCGTGGCAGTCGGGGGTGGTGAGAGACCCCACGTACCGGTAGTAGTTCCCAAGCTCTTCCGCAGGAGGCAGAAGGGAACTCAGTGGCAGAGGTTCCAGCTGTGCTGTTTGCCCTGGAGAAACCACGTGGGAATGTTCCTTGTGTCTGAAGGTAAAGCCCCATCCCCACACCCTTCCCCTGACTGCCAGTGGGGGACCCCACGGAGCACAGGGCACGCTCCCCGCCGGGGTGGGAGTGCTCTGCCTGTTTTGTGGAGCACTCGTTCTGCTTCGGGTTCCTCACTGCACGCATGGAGATCTTCTCTCACCTGCAGTGCTCTGAGTGCCCGAGAGACTAACCCTGATCCTTTGTCTCTCAGGTCACCATCTCTACCCAAACAGACCTGAGTAGGACCAGCCCATCACATAACCATTAAGGCTGGAAAGGTTCTCTAAGATCATCAAGTCCAACCTCCAACCCAACACACCCATGACCACCAGACCCTGACCCAAAGTGCTGCCTTCACTGCCTTTTGAACCTCTCCAAGGAGGATGGGGACTCCCCCTCCACCCTGGGCAGCCTGTCCCAGTGTTTGACTGCTCTTTCACTACAGGCATTTTTCCCAGTTCCCATCCTGACCTTCCCCTGGGGCAACTGGTGGCCATTTCCTCTGGTCCTATCAGCAGTGATTTGGGAGAAGAGGCCAACCCCAGCCTCCCGACAGCCTCTTTTCAGGAAGCTGTGAAGGGCAATAAGGTCTCCTCTCAGCCTCCTCTTCTTTAGGCTAAACAATCCCAAGTCCCTCAGCCTCTCCTCCTGTTCTCCAGTCCCTTCAGCAGCTTCGTTGTCCTTCTCGATCCTCCCCCCAACACCTCAGTATCTGAATTACCCGGTAGCTGGCAACGAACACAGGGTGTGTTGTGGCCATCACAAGCATCTTCTTACCTTTGTACTTAATGTTCTCCAACTCGTTTATTAGACTCTCATAGTTCAAGTTTTCTTCTTCGACCTGAAATGGAAGGGGTTTGGTTGCCCATCAAGTGTTCCTCAACAACCGGCTGCTCCAAATTCATCGCGAATGAACCAGCAAAAGACCACAAAGGTAACAGCAAGGAGAACAGAGAAGAGGGTGAAGAGACCAGGGGATGGCATGGGGTGCCTGCAGGAAAGAGCGGGGCTCAGGCCATGGTCTGCCTTGACACCATTGATCCCTCAGCCAGCAGCTGCCGGCTGTTGGAGAGGGGGCATTAAAGATGTGACCCTCACCTTGATGAAGAAGGCCAGCACAGCCAGGCCCTCCGGAGTTTTCTTCGCCTCTGTCACGTCCAGAACATCCTCTCGTATGTGGACAATATGGAGCTGGAACACAACAGGCAGGGACAGCTATGGGTTCCTTTTCCTCTGCGGTTCGGTGTCGCCTGGCTGCTCCTCTGCCTCTGCGCTGCAGCACGGCCACAGCTGTTCGTAACCCGCAGGACGGGGATGCACAGGTAGGCAGACAGCTGGAGGCTCTTTTTGGGGGGTTTTTGGGTTGCACTCCTGATCCCAGCCCCAGAAATTGATCTATAACCCGAATAAGCAGCGTGAGAACGTAGTTGGACCACGCAGACTTGGAAAGGCTTCTCCTCCCCAAAGGCTACGTGATCCCCAAGCGCTGTCTGTCCTGTGCCTTTGCTGGGCAAAACCAGTGGGCTCTGCTCTCGGGGTTTCACAGGACAACTCGAAGTAGCTGGGTCAGAGCCACGACCCACAGGCAGCGTCACCTACCTCCATGGCTTGTTTTTCTCCGTCTACGCTGTGCTCCGACCCGGGGTAGTAGTGCTTCGTGCCTTGGGCTCCCCAGTGCAGATGAAACTCCACCGCCTTGTATTTTCTGTTTAGACCCCCGTCTCCGATTTTAGGGGATGTGCCCAGTGTGACTTTGACTGGGAAAACAAGCAAATGGATTTAAAATCAATCAATCGATCAGCTCATGGACCGACAGTAGACGAGAGTGTTTAAATTTATCCCCGAGTTGCTGGCTTGGATTTTCCTGCCAAAGCCTGCAGAAGTTCAGCTCTGCAGAAGCAGAGCTCTTGCAGGATGCCAGCTGGGACCAGCTGGAGATGAGAGGGGAAAAGATTGTAGCCCAGTTGCCAGGAGTAGGCAGCAGCGCTTGAGCATCTTTCGAGGTCCCTTCCAATCCCCAGTGCTCTGTGATTCTGTGTGGCACAGCCCTTGGAGCTTCTGTTCCCACTTCTACCCAGGATCAGCTCTGGGAACATGAAGAGCTGCTGACAGGACCAGAGGAAATGGCCACTGGTTGCCTCAGAGGAAGGTCAGACTGGAAACAGGGGAAAACATTGTAGTGAAAGAGCAGTTAAACCCTGGACCAGGCTGCCCAGGGCACTGGTGGAGTCCCCATCCCTGGAGAGGGGTTCAAAAGGCAGTGGAGGAGGTGGCCCTTTGGGACAGGGTCTGGTGGTCATGGAGATGTTGGGTAGGAGGTTGGACTTGATGATCCTAGAGTTCCTTTCCACCATAGAGGACCTTTCCACACTTGCTGGAAGGCTGAGCTACCCACCGCTTGAGCTGGACTGATGGCAACAAACTAAATGGGATGATCCTTGTTTCCCTCTGCAAAATGGAAGGCAAGGACCACGAAGGGCTTCAGGTTGCTCTCAGAAGAGGGTTTTGTAGACTCTAATGACATCTCCTGCTAAATCCTGTGGTGCCTTTTGCATTTTGAAGAGAACAGGGTAACAGACTCTCTCCTCGACCGCCCCGAGGGGATTTGTTGGGATTTGTTCATAATCCCAGGAGTCAGAGCTCCTGACAGCTTCCAGACAACCCTACAGCCCTTCATCCTTCCTCTAGGAGATCTGCCCCTATCAAAGTCTTCTGACAAGTCCTCTTGCTCAGTCTCTTTGATTTTGGATCATCACTTTTACCTCCCGTTGCCTGCGCTGTGGCTTTGGGCAGGCTCTAGGGACATTAATTTTGCAGTTTAAGCTCCTGGTTAATTCCATCCCTTTCACATGATGCCTGATCCACGTTGACAGCAAAGCTTCATGTGCCTAGGTGATGTTTTGCAGCTACAAACCACCACCACTCGCTGCACTCGAGCCACTTGGGGTGTATTTTTAACACTTCACTTCTCAAGAGCTTTGCATTTACGCAGCGCGTTTCCTTCCTTAGGTTTGGAGCCGGATTGAAGCCCCAGCGATGACTTTTCTCTCCTGAATCCCAAATGAACGGGAAGCTCGGGTGAGTCATTGACCTACTGGGCTTGTTGGGTTTTATTTTACCTGGAAATGGGTGAGTAACATCTTTGTTGACTCTGTTTGGATTGTTTGACCTTGGAGACGGTGGCCTTTGCTATCTGCCCGTCGCCGAACGCACTGGTTGTCTAATCTCGCGGAGAGCAGCTGCAGTTTAAGCAATAAAACTTGCAGCGCTGTCCTCATGGCAGCACGGGGATGGGACCCCTCCCTCAGAAGGCAGGTGTTTGAGAAGCCCAGATTGAAAACCCAATCCTCGTGTGCGGCTGGGAAAGGCGAGCGTCCCGGCTGATCCTTATGAATATTCTGATCGTTGTGTAAGGGATCTTGCTTGAGCACAGCGGCAGGACGGAGATGCTAGAGGGTCGTCCTGTAGTGGGAGTCTCCTTCTCTGGAGACCTTTCAAACCCACCTGGACGTGTTCCTGTGCTACTTGGTCTAGGTGATCCTGCTGTGGCAGGGGGATTGGACTGGACTAGATCTTTTGAGGTCCCTTCCAATCCCTTATGATTCTATGATTGGACTGGATGATCTTTTGGGGTCCCTTCCAATCCCTAATGATTCTATGATTGGACTGGATGATCTTTTGGGGTCCCTTCCAATCCCTAATGATTCTATGATTGGACTGGATGATCTTTCGAGGTCTCCAAAGGTCATCTCTTGAAAGGTCATCCAGTCCAATCCCCCTGCTGTTCTGGAGTCTGCAAAGTCACCAATGAAAAGGCAAAACTTGGCTTTTTCATAGAATCACAGAACATTAGGGATTGGAAGAGAGCTCGAAAGGTCATCCAGTCCAATCCCCCCACCACAGCGGGATCAGCTGTCATACAGGAACACGGCCAGGTGGGTTTTAAACATCTCCAGTGAAGGAGACTCCACAACCCCACTGGGCAGCTCCTTCCAGTGCTCTGTCACCCTCACTAAACCAGGTAATTCCCACACAGTGCCCCAGGAGCCTGGGTTCAGAAGGGTTCTGAAGGTTTCACTGCTGAAATGGGTTTTGAAGTAGTGGCAGTGACACCTAGCACCTTGCCCAGGACACAGAAGAAGTGCCTGGATGGTTCCAGGTGGAGGCACAAGTAAACCCCAGAGTAACAGCAAGAATCTGGCAGCACTTGCCTGTGTGGCCGTTGTTTTCCATGGCCCATTTGGAAGTCCCCTTCACATCGTAGCCTTCAAAACTCAGAGGCTTAAGGCTCTTGTCATAAACGACGTTTCTGGTGACAATATTGATCGGTGACTGTTTCTTGCCTTCGCAGGAGGCATCTACGAGGTACCACTGCCGAGGATCTGTTGAAGAATGAAGGACATCGTTGTTCTCTGTGGACCGCAAACCTCTGGTAAAGCCAAAGCAGCCGACAGTCACAGAATCACTGACTCACTCAGGTCGGAAAAGACCCCCTTGGGATCATCGAGTCCAACCATCAACCCTACTCTACAAGGTCACCCCCAAACACCACATCTAAGTGACTTTTAAACCCATCCAGGGATGAGGAGTCAACCACCACCCTGGGCAGCCCATTCCAGCACCTCCAGGAATAATCTCCTCCTGCTGTCTGGTCAATGCATTCCAGTTGGGAAAGTGGAGACGCCTTGGAAGGAAAGGGCTGGAGATGCCTTGGAAGGAAAGGGCTGGAGATGCTGGGATTTAACAGAGGAACTTTCTTAGCATCTGATTTTTAGAATTAGAATAATATGACTATAAATACAGCAACAGAACTGCTGAGTTGTGGGAAGTTTCTCATCACTCCCATCAAGAGACCTCTTTGGTTTTAGGCTGGACTTGGCGACCGTAGAGGTCTCGTCCGGCCTCGATAATGTTCTCTGCCCGACAGAAGCCCTAACGCGACGGAGGAAAGGATGGGTCAGCAGTACCTTCACAGTGGGGCTGCTCATACTTCTGTGACTGGTAGCACCAGTGGCCTCCAACTGAAAAACAAAACCAAGGAGATCAGATCTTGAGAATGAGCTGCTTGGAAAGGTGGACAAGTCATCCCTTGAGAGAAGAGCTAGGAAATAGAACCGCAGCCTGTGGTCCTCAGGGAGCGACGACCCACTATGTGCTTGTGACCACTGAGCTTTAATCTAACTTTATTAGACTTAGATTAAGTTCTAATCTAACTTTATTTCTTCAACAGGTCGACACCGGTGGCTGGTAAGAGGTGAGAAAGCAAATCACAGAACATTAAGGATTGGAAGGGACCTTGAAAGATCATCCAGCCCAATCCCCCTGCCAGAGCAGGATCCCCTGGATCCAGTCGCACAGGAACATCTCCAGGTGGGTCTTAAGCGTCTCCAGAGAAGGAGACTCCACAACCCCCCTGGGCAGCCCCTTCTGGTTCCTTCTCCAGTCTTTAACTGCTGAATGAAGTCGTTTCACAGCAGGGTGGAGGTGCTGATACCAAGTCATTTAGAAGAGAACATCAAAATCCCGCAGCAGGCAGCTCTGTCTGTCTCCACATCTCCTGGTCTCCAGTCTGTCAATGTTCTCTCCAAAATCTGTGCTAGCAGGAAACATTCAGCTGCAGTTCTAGCTAATTTGGGTCTGAACGTCTCGAGGCAAAAGCTCAGCTCCTGGGTGTCTGTAGTGCTCAAGTCAGTCTCCTTTTCTCAGCTCTGCTCTTGCCATCCTTCCACACTGCTGAGAAGCCACTCGTGCAGAGCCCTGCTCTCACTCCCTTCCAGGAGCTATTTTGAAGGCTGCTTGGTGCAACAAGGAAGTTAGAGAAACCAGGGCTCTCATTCCCCGAGAGAGAGGAAGAAGCTCTGCTCTGCCTCAGCTGCGATTCCGCGCAGATGGTTGCAAAATGTTTCCGCAGAGTGTCTTCATCCTGCTTTTCCTCTCGGCAGAAGGAGCAGGAACAGGGTGGAAAAGAGGTCACTGAACTCAGGAAGGTCTCGTGGGGAAGGTCAGGGCTGTTCTGTTGCAGCAGGTTGTGCTAGGAGGACAATCATGGGAGTTTGAATGGGCTTTCCCAGGGGCCAAGAGGGCTTCACCTTTGGCCGCTTAACCTGGAGTGATCCCAACCCTCCCCTAATAATCCAGATTAATACTACAGGTTCTCTAATCAGTCCAATCCAGATTAATACTACATGTTCTCTAATCAATCTAATCCAGATTAATACTACATGTTCTCTAATCAATCGAATCCAGATTAATACTACAGGTTCTCTGATCAATCTAATCCAGATTAATACTACAGGTTCTCTAATCAATCGAACCCAGATTAATACTACATGTTCTCCAATCTAATCCAGATTAGTACTATAGGTTCTCTACTCAATTTAACCAAGATTAGTACTATGGATTCTCTAATCGATTTACTAAATGATTAGTAAATTATAGATGTTGTAGTAACAACTAATCACAGAATCATAGAATCATTAGGGATGGGAAGGGACCTCGAAAGGTCATCCAGCCCAATGATTTCAGCTGTGTCTAATCAATCTTCAGGGGTTGTTACGGAGGAGAACCTATCGTTAGGTTGCTAATTAGCATCGTTTGTGGGCTTTTATAACACATCTGCTGGGTGGCTGGTAACTGCTTCTGCTACCTCCATCTTCACATCAACAGCAGAGCGGTGCCAGCCAGCCAGCCAGCATTTACAAGTGGTAAAGAGAACCTTGAAGCCACAACAGCAGAAGGATGAGCTTGTGGCTGTTAATGTGATCTCCAAGACATGATGCTGCTTGAGTTCATCTCCAAGACATGATGCTGCTTGAGTTCATCTCCAAGACATGATGCTGCTTGAGTTTATCTCCAAGACATGATGCTGCTTGAGTTCATCTCCAAAGATACGATGCTGCTTGAGTTTATCTCTCACAGAAATAAGGTTATAGATAACGTTGGCTCGCTTAGTCAGTGCTTAGGAATATTGAGGAGTAAACAACGTCGTCAAGGACACGGAACTGCTGGAGAGAGCCCAGCGCAGAGCCACAGATGATGAAGGGAGGGGAGCATCTCCCTGCTGAGGAAAGGCTGAGGGAGCTGGGGCTCTGGAGCTGGGAGAAGGAGACTGAGGGGTGACCCCATGGATGTTGATCATTGTGTGAGGGGTGGGTGTCAGGAGGATGGAGCCAGGTTCTGCTCAGGGGCACCCAGTGACAGGACAAGGGGCAACAGGTGTTCCTGTGTGACTGGATGTAGTTGATCCTGCTGTGGTAGAGGGATTGGAGTGGATGATCTATCAAGGTCCCTTCCAGTCCCTCACGTTCTGCGGTTCTGAGTTATATTTGTGCCCTGAGAACCAGAGGGATTCCTGCGCTGCTGGTCCGTTCAGCTTTGCTAATTATCAAACAGCCTTGGTTTGAAGGAGGCTTCCTGCTTTTGACTCGCTGCCAAGCACACACAGACCTCAGACCAGGAGCTGCCACCTCTGCAATCGATCGCCGGGGATCCGTACACGCACCAGCAGCGCCGAGCTGAGCTCACGACTCCACTGGGGACCCTCCGAGCCAGCAGTTCCAAGCACTGACTGTCACCAGGTGCCTCTGTGGATGTTCTAATCAGTAACTGCCTAAAGGATGAATGTCTGCAGGTGTTTTTTGGAAGCCACGCTAGCCCTGTTCGCCCTGGGATCACAGAATCGCAGAACACTGGGGAGTGGAAGGGACCTCCAAAGATCATCCAGTCCAATCCCCCTGCCACAGCAGGATCCTCTAGATCCAGTCACACAGGAACATGGCCAGGGGGGTTTTAAATGTCTCCAGAGAAGGAGACTCCACAGCCCACCCTGGGCAGCCCCTGCCAGGGCTCTGTCACCCTCACTGGGAAGAAGGTCCTTCTCACATTGATGTGGAACCTCCTCTGTCCCAGCTCACACCCACTGCCCCTTGTCCTATCATCAGATGCCACCGAGCAGAGCCTGGCTCCATACTCCTGACACCCATCCTTCACATCTTGATCGACATTGTGATGGGGACTGCAGTTCCTTGGCAGCTTAGATGTGCACAAACCTTCAGGATCATGATCACTGCCCTGCAGGAATGACCTGGATGTGGGTGTTGGGAGCTGGTAGCACCTCTGCAGTGTTGGGGTGCAGCTGCTGAGCTTTGCTCTCGAACTCCTGAGCTGAGGCAGAGAGGAAGGCTGCCCGGTGAGAGAGATCAAGGGTGGTGGAGGTGTTCTGCTCTGTTTACAGTCAATCCCTGGGACAAGGTCTACTGTGCTGGGCTTGTGAGGTGCCCTGCACAATGGGAGTGGGTGGTGACTAAGACATCAAAGCCTTACGGTAACACCAGGCAAATTTTACGGGCAATATGATTCACAACTAGGAGTGAGCGCGGCAGGCTCATTGTTCATTCCGTGCAAGGCTGCAGAGCTCTTCAACCATGACTGCAGAGACATGAACGCGAAAGAGAACCCCAGGAGACACCGAGGGAAGGTCAATAGCACCAAATCACATTGTCAGTGGCCTTGTGTCACAGGAGTGCACTGGAAGTGGCTTGTGGAACCTTTCCCTGCTGAGGCTGAGCACAACCCTTCTCAAGGCAACCACCACCACTTTAAAGGTGCTCTGCAGGTTCTCTTGCAGGTTGACTTGGTCTAGGTGGTCCTGCTGTGGCAGGGGGATTGGGTTAGATGATCTTTCGAGATCCCTTCCAGTCCCTAATGACTGGATCTAGGGGATCCTGCTGTGGCAGGGGGATGGGACTGGATGGTCTTTGGAGGTCCCTTCCAATCCCTAATGTTCTGTGATTCTGTGATGCTCTCAAATAATCCTGAGGGCATCAATCACATCTTGGTCCATGAGCACACCTCACAGCCTGCACGTCAAGGGGATGGGGAGAAAGAATGAAATAGAAAATCCAGCCCTCGGGTGGTCACTGCTGGCCAACACCCAGCACTCAGGGGTGTTCTTCCCTTCTTCTGTGGGTACAGCACACCTCAAGGAGTTACCTTCCCTTCTTCTGCAGATACAACGCACATCAAGTAGTCACAAAGATGGTGAAGGGAGGGGAGCATCTCCCTGATGAGGAAAGGCTGAGGAAGCTGGGTCTCTTGAGCTTGGAGAAGAGGAGACTGAGGGATGACCCCATCAATCTTGATCAATGTGTGAAGGTGGGTGTCAGGAGGATGGAGCCAGGCTCTGCTCAGGGGCATCTGATGATAGGACAAGGGGCAGTTGGTGTGAGCTGGGACAGAGGAGGTTCCACCTCAATCTGAGAATCTGAGGGTGATGGAGAACTGGAAGGAGCTGCCCAGGTGGGTTGTGGAGTCTCCTTCTCTGGAGATGTTTAAAACCCACCTGGACGTGTTCATGTGTGTCTGGATCTAGAGGATCCTGCTGTGTTGGGGGGACTGGACTGGATGATCTTTTGAGGTCCCCTCCAACCCCTAATGTTCTGTGGCTCTGTGATTGTGCAAGTGTTCCGCAGAACTCCCTACGCCTACAAACCAACAAAGACTGAGTGTTTGCCTGTCGAGTCCTTATCGCATCTGCAGTTTATGAAGGTGGCTGATACCAGTGAACCAGAGCAGGATATAGATTCAGCAATTAATGAGAAACAGGGCTTTGGAGCTGTTAAACAACGGGCTAATTAAACATTGCAGAAGGCCTGGGCAAACAAGGAATTAATGGTTCTGCTGGGTGGAGGGTGGTGGCCTTTTGTTTGGCCGGAGTGTAGCTCTGGAGATGAGTGACCGCTAGCGAACAGGATCCTTTGTGCTGACCCTGCTCGGGAGCAACCAAGGTGCTCGACCCTCCCTCACGCACGAGGAGTGAGGTGTGATTCCTCCTGAGCTCCTGATGGTCCTTCTTGCCCCCTGGGCTCCATGGCTTTGTTTCTGAGGCAAGAAGGAAAGACGCTTGCCGCATCCAGTTGGCTGTCTGTGGTCCCAGGCACGATTATGCCCTGAGGTACGTCGTGGACTCGAGTTTTTATTGTCCCAGCAGCTCCTGCCACTTCCCTGAGGAGACTTTTCCACAGTCCATTAGCCCTCACTGTCAGGAAGTGTTTCCTGTTTAATAGCTGACGTTTTCCACTCGCTTATCTGCGCCCCATCTCTCCGAGGAACATCACTGAACCACCCTAAACAATCCTTTTCCCTCCCTGGTGTTTACATTCAAATAGTCGCCTCATCAGCTGTGATTCCTGTTCTTGCTTCACCCAGCCTCTGTCCCATCTCTGGACAACCTGCCCTTCACCTCCCCACCGTTTCCAAGCCACAGTCCCTCTTTCTAAGCCCGTTTCCTACGGGGATCAGCGTGTATCAGGTCCCATCCTGCAGACCTGGCTGCTCTTCCAACCAAACCTCAGCTCCTCCACCCCCTCTCCTGTTTATTTTATTGCCCAGAAGAACGTGGGGTGTCTTGTGTCGCGTGCGTTTGGGGTTTGCCGTTCGAGCTGCAGAGACCCTTGCTGTGGGACCAGCTGCCCTGGAGGGTTTTGTGGCCAGCTCCCGTAGCTGGCTACTAGTCCTGAGTGAAGCCGTGAGCGTCCGCGCTGGGTTTGGGACAGTCTGAGACACTACCCAGCATTTCCAAGAGCTCCTTGTCTGACTGACCTCACCTGGAGGCTGTGTCCAGCTCTGGAGCCCCCGGCTCAAGAAGGACCAGAACCTATTGGACTGGGTGGTCTTTTGAGGTCCCTTCCAATCTGTGATTCTGTTGGAGTGAGGCCAGAGGAGGCCACGAAAGTGCTCCAAGGGCTGGAGCCCCTCTGCTTAGGGGACAGGCTGAGACAATTGGCGTTGTTCAGCCTGAAGAGGAGGAGGCTCTTGAGGGACCTTGTAGAGACTTTCCAGTCCCTGAGAGGGGCTGTCAGGAGGCTGGAGAAGGCTGTTCCCAAGGGCAGGGAACAACAGGATGAGGGGTCCTGGTTTGAAGCTGGAAAAGGGCAGCGTGAGGCTGGACAGGAGCACAAAGGTCTTGAATCTGAGGGTGGGGGATCCCTGGAACAGGCTGGAAGCCCCATCCCTGGAGCCATTCAAGGGCAGGCTGGCTGGGGCTCTGGGCAACCTGATCTAGTGAGAGTGCTGGCCCTGCTTGTTGCAGGGGGCTTGGACTGGCTGCCCTGTGGAGGTCCCTTCCAACCCGGTGATTCCATGATTCTACGACGTTACTGGGTTTTATTTCAGAGCAGAGCTGAGCTGGGCTGGAGGCCCCCTCTTCCTTCAGAGCTGAGCTGGGCTGGAGGCCCCCTCTTCCTTCACAAAGCTCAGGACAGTTAAATTCAGGGAGCCTCTCCTGGCAAGGGGCCACCCTACTTATCTCTGTCTCTCCCTCGTCAAACTGACAGCTGCTCTCCTGGCCAGAGCTGCTCCTTGGCACCAGCAGGGCTGCAGAACAATGCCCCTGCCTATCGTTATCATCTGATGGCAACCGTTTGCCATTGTTTTTGCCATCAAGCCTCACTTGGAAACCTGAGGCAAGAGCATTCCTGCCGCTGAGAAGTGCCGGCTCAAGCGATGGGATGGAGGGCTGCACCGCTGGCCGGTGGCCAGGCTGTGAGCCCCCTGCCTCCTGGCTAGGAAGAGACCCTTCGGCTCCTTGGACGCTGCTCAGGTTGCCTGGGTTCCGTGCAAGTCCTGCTTGTTCCCTGCTGGCCGCCCTACTTGGACCCACTGAGCTGCTGCCGGGCGGCCGGCGTCTCCGCGGTGCCACGGGACAGGTGCCGTTCGGGCTGGCTGGCAAATGCCATCGTGTCGCTTGCCCATCGGCACCAAAGTGACTCAAACAGGGTTTGTCCCGCGGCTGGAGAGCGATTCATCCCCTGCGTTGTCAGTCCACTTGTTTTATTGACTCCATTTGGTCTCCTGAAGTGGGGTGACCTCTCAGCCTCGAGTACCGGGGCGGTAAGAATATCCTCTGCTGCTCTGGAGTTGAAAACCCTCCTCTCCCTTTCGCTGACTGACTCCTTTGTTTGTCCCCTGGATCCCGTGTCACCCTCCCTCAGCCGCGGCCTCACTCACAGCTCACTGCTGCCCCGACAGCCCAGGCTGCCCCCGGGGTGCCAGAGCCCCCGTCGCCGCTCCACTGCACGTCAAGCCTGTCCCTACATCTGTTGGAACCACCAGCTTCCCAGCAGGGCAAGGAGTGGCCTTTCTGTAGTGGCCACAGTTATGTAGTTTAGCTCTCGGTCCATCCTATTTTTAGCTTTCATTGTGGAACTTCATTGAATCATCAGGGAGTGGAAGGGACCTTGAAAGATCATCCAGTCCAATCCCCCTGCCACAGCAGGATCACCTAGATCCAGTCACACAGGAACACATCCAGGTGGGTTTTAAACATCTCCAGAGAAGGAGACTCCACAACCCCCCTGAGCAGCCCCTTCCAGTGCTCTGTCACCCTCACTGGGAAGAAGGTCCTTCTCACATTGATGTGGACCCTCCTCTGTTCCAGCTCACACCCACTGCCCCTTGTCCTGTCACTGGGTGCCCCTGAGCAGAGCCTGGCTCCATCCTCCTGACACCCACCCTTCACATACTGATCAACATCCATAGGGCCACCCTTCAGTCTCCCTTTCTCCAAGCTCAAGAGACCCAGCTCCAAATGTTTCCTTCCAGACCTGTGTGGATCCAACCATATGGAAATAAATGGTAGTGATCACTCTCCTTCCTTCTGCTCCCTTTGACCTGAAAGTCCTTCCTGTTCCCCAGATGCCTCTCGGTCCAGGGGATGCAGTCCAGTGGGATCAGAGAATCATGGAACCATCAAGGTTGGAAAGGACCTCTAAGAGCATCAAGTCCAATCTCCAACCCAACACCCCCATGACCACCAGACCCTGTCCCAAAGTGCCACCTCCACCTCCTTTTGAAGCCCTCTCCAGGGATGGAGACTCCACCAGTGCCCTGGGCAGCCTGTCCCAGTGTTTAACTGCTCCTTCCCTGCAGGAATTTGTCCCACTTTCCAGTCTGACCTTCCCCTGGGTCAACCGGTGGCCACTTCCTCTGGTCCTGCCAGCAGCTCTTCATGTTCCCAGAGCTGATCATGGGTAGAAGTGGGAACAGAAGCTCCAAGGGCTGTGCCACACAGAGATGCTGCTGCCTGCTCCTGGGAACTGGGCTACAGTATCTTCTCTGCTCTTTCCTTAGAGCCATTTCCCCCAGTTTCTAACCTGGGTTTCCCCTGGGGCAACTGGTAGCCATTTCCTCTGGTCCTGCCAGCAGTGATTTGGGAGCAGAGGCCAACCCCAACCTCCCTACAGCCTCCTTTCGGGGCAGTGAGGTCTTCCCATGGCACGTCTGTAACGCACAGAAACTAAAGGGAAACCCCAAAGCCACTGGGGGTTCTAAATAGCCCCCACGAGCCCCTCACGAGCCGCCCCCTCTGCATCAGAGAGCAAGGAAGCGGCTTGCAGCTGCGACCCGTGGCCCTCTGTCGCCTCTGCCACAGATCCCTGCGCGCGGACGTGCTGCATCGGAGGAGGAAGCTGCCCTTTGACAGCAAAGGAGTGTCCAGGGCGTCTCCTGCGCCGGGTTCAGGGTGGTTGTGGTGGCTGGGAATGAGTTGGGGCTGGTTAGTCTGAGGAAGAGGAGGCTGAGGGGAGACCTCTTCACTCTCTGCAGCCACCTGAAAGGACACTGGAGAGATGCTGCTGCTGGGCTCTTCTCACAGGTCGTTACGACAGGACCAGAGGGAAGGGCTTCAAGCTCCAACAGGGGAGGGTCAGACTGGCCATCAGGAAGAAGTTCTTTCTGGAGAGACTGGTCAGGGACTGGGATGGGCTGCCCAGGGTGCTGGTTGGGTCACCCCATCCCTGGATGAGTTTAAAAGTTGCTTAGATGTTGGGGGATGTGGTTTGGGGGTGACCTTGTAGGGTAGGGTTGATGGTTGGACTCAATGATCCTGGGGGTCTTTTCCAACCCGAATGATTCTGTGATGGAGACTCCCTTTTCACATAGAGAAGAGAAGGGCTGATGGATGTCAGAGGTTCTGGTTGGGCTCCAGAGGAAAATCTTTCACTGTGGGAGTCACTGGGCACTGGAACAGTCTTCCCAGGGAAGTGGTGGGTTCTACAGGCAGTTTTAAGGCTCAGCTTGGCAGAGTGCTGGGCCAGCTCACTCACACTGGGTTTCTTTGATCTAACAGGTTGGACTCGATGATCCTTGGAGACCCTTCCATCCTGGGCTGCTGGGATGCTCTGACTGCGAGAAGAAGCTGTGCCTCCAGCTATCTGAAGCATCACAGTGCACAAGGTGCAGAGCTGAAGGGATGCTGCAGGACTCACAGAGTCACAGGGTTGGAAGGGACCTCCAGAGGGCAGCCAGCCCAACCCCCTACAACAAGCAGGGCCAGCACTCAGCAGAACACGTTGCCCAGAGTCCCAGCCAGCCTGACCTTGAGTGGCAGCCTGTTCCAGGGATGCCCAGATGCAGCAGCCCGTCTTGAGCTGCAGTGCTGTGCGTGGCTCCTACGTGCTGCTTCTCCCACACCCTTCCCCTGCGCTGAGGCGAAGCGCAGCCGCAGGGCAGCTCCCTGGCTTGGCTGCTGGACAAGGACGAGGTGATGCAGCACTCTGCAGTCCTGCCCGAGCTCGGCTGGAGCGGGAGGGAGCACAGAGTGACGACGATGGAGAGTGCTCTCCCTGGCCAGGCTGAGCCCTAGATGGCCATCAATAATGCTCCTGGGTCTGCTGCAGCTGGGGAGGGCTGCCCGGTCACCGGCGGCGAGCTGGCGAGCAGGGGCTTGGTAACGTCAGGCCCTGTCGCCCTTGGCTGCGTCACAGAGCCATCAAGGTTGGAAGGGATCTTCAGGATCATCCAGTCCCCAACCACCACCCCATCTCCTCAAACACCCTGGCTGCCTGGTTGTGGAACCCCTCCAGGGATGCTGCCTCCATCCCCTCCCTGGGCAGCCTGTTCCAAGCCCTCCCCACTCTTGCTGGGAAGAAGTTTTTCCTCTGGTCCAGTCTGACCTTCCCCTGGCACAACCTGACCCCCTAGCACAGGTCAGACAGAGCAGGAACCCCCTCACCTGTGACACCCTACGCACACCCCTCAGAGGTTCAGGAGTCGTGGGTGAGGGCAAGGGGCTCTTATGGGGTGGCGGCAACTTAAACCTGTAGTTCTCTGAGCTCCACCTCTACAGAAAGGTAAGAAATGAAAAACATCTCAAAGTTTATCCCCTGAATTACTCCAGTATCATCCTGTAGCTGCCTTTTGGGAGCCATCCCGTGGCACACAGCATTGCCTGCTGGCCCTGGTTCTCTGCCCACCCCGATGGACCAGGCTGGTGATGCTCAGGAGAATCCGTTTCAGAGCCAGTTCCAAAGGTGTTGAGAACTAAGTGCTGCTACTGCTTCAGCACTGAAGGTAAAGCCTGAAAATCCTTGTGTTTCTTCTAGCACAGGGGTGATGGCAGACAGACCCACAGAAGCCTTTAAATCTATTTGGGCAGCTGAGTTGATCACAAGGGAGAAAGAGAAGGAAGCTCTTGGCAAAGTATCCCACAGAAGTAAAGGTTTGGAATGTTCCTGTTGGATGATCACAGATACTTGCCCTCTCTTCTGGCTGTCTACAGGCAGTGCTGGGGGTCTCTGATCTCTCTGGGAATGGAACAAACCCTTTGAGTGCATCAGAGCAGCTGCTATGGGGATGTCCTGTGTGAGATCACAGGACATTAGGGATTGGAAGGGATCTCCCAAGATCATCCAGTCCAATCCCCCTGCCACAGCAGGACCACCTGGACCAAGTCACACAGAAACATCTCCAGGTGGGTTTGAAACATCTCCAGAGAAGGAGACTCCACAGCCCCCCTGGTCAGCCCCTTCCAGGGCTCTGTCACCCTCACTGTGTAGAAGTTCCTTCTCAGACTGATGTGGAACCAGAACTCAGTGGAGGTGCCGGACAGAGGCTCAATATAGAAGAAATCTCTTCCCTGACAGAGTGGTCAGGGGTTGGAACAGGCTGCCCAGGGAGTGGGGGAGCCACCATCCCTAGAGGGGTTCAGCCAACAAGAAGATGTGGACCTGGGGGTTTTAGTGGGCAGCGCAGGGTTGGAGTGATGGTTGGACTGGATGGTCTTGGAGGTCTCTTCCAACTGGAATGATTCTGTGAGTCTCTGATTCAAGGGAGATGGTTTCTCCTGGTGTCACTGGCTGAGCTCCCTCTTGTACAAAGAGGAAGGTGACGCTCGCTTCCCTGTGAGGACTGCTAGCTTTCAAGTAGTGATGCTGTGATATGAAGACAGGTCAAGGCTGAAAGCCATGAGGAAAACGAGCAGTCAACGACACTAATTAATTCTAGGGAGTGATGAGGCTGCCCAGGTTAGAGAAACCACCCTGGTGGAGGCGGCTGTTAAATGAGCTGAGGAGCAGGTATCACTGGAGCTACTTCTGAAAAGTGCTGAGATCGAAGTGAAAGGCTTTTAAATAAGATAAGAGTAAGATTGTTCTAAATAAGATAAGAAAATCACCAGCATTTTAGGCTGATTCTTGAAAGCTGAGGTTTCTTGAACTGTTTAGCTGCTGCCTCGGGAAAAGGCTTGGAAAAGAGGGTGGGGGGAGAGAGTGATAATGTCTGGGGAGTTTGTGCTTGGGGGAGACAATTGAAGGGATAATTATTGGGGGGAAAACAACAGCCTCTGCCCCTGTCTGCATCCCCTGTTCGAATCCCCTATCCACACCCGCTGTTTGCATCCCCTATCAGCTCCCCCGCCCGCACCCCCTGTCCGCACCCCCTTATCCAGCTTCCACCTGCCGAAGCCCTAATTGTTGACCCTCGCCCCTGAGGGTTTCCTAAAGACCCCTCCCAGGAGCTGTGACAAACCCCTCTCCGGGGCGATAACTCAACGAGCCCGTGATCAATCACCCCCTAACCGCCGGCTCTGGAAGAGCAGAGGTTCCCTGCTCACGCGTGGGAAGCCCCTGGAGAAGGGGGGACCCTCCAAAACGCAGCCTGAGGACGAGGGAAGGTATCTGAGCCCTCGGGCGGTCTGGACGAGGTAGCTCCTGAGTCTCGGGCATGGAGAATTAATTAAGAGCAGAGAAAGAAAAGGTAGGAACACACGCAGCCCACAGCCCCCGTTTCCTCAGCGCCCGGGCTGTGCTCCTCCACGCACTTCGGGAGCATCTCCGTGACCTCCAGCCCGGCAGCTGGATCCCGCTCGGCGCCGGCGCCGTGTCCCTTGAACGGGCTCCCGGGGCAGCGCTGCCTCTGCCGAGCCCGCACCTCTGCTTCCCCCCTCCCTTAGCGCCGTCCAGCCTGTTTGGGAGCCAGCAACAGCCCCGAGCGGGACCTGCAGTGTTTGTCTTCATTGTCGGGGCTGGGTGCTGCTGTTCGCCCGGGGAAGGCGACTTCCCGGGCGCTGCGGGCTCGCTGGGCTACCAGAAGCACGCGGAGCCCCGCTGCGTTCTTCAGCGCTAATTATAGCTCGGGATTTAGGGTCCAGGTGACCCTGCTGTGTCGGGGGGATCGGACTAGATGGTCTTTCGAGGTCCCTTCCGATCCCTGGTGGTTCTGGGATTTGATCTAGTCCGGGCGAGCGCAGCGAAAGGAGGTGGACCTGCCGGGCTGATGCAGCACAGCCGCATCGGGGCACTGCTTCTTGCCCTGTGGGCAACCAGAGGAAGGTCATCCTAGAGCACGAGCAGGACACGAAACCAGGCTGCTGGAGGTAAAGAATTGATGGTCGGGGGGGTCTTCTAAGATGTCTAGGTACGATGAGCTACAGAGAGCAACCACAAGTCATCGATTTCCCCTGGAGGAGGAAGGCAGCTGGACTCTCTGAAGGTAGAAGAGGAGCCCTGCAAAGCCCAGGAGGAACGGCTGTGCCTGGGACTTCAGCAGCGCTAACAGAAGGCAGGGAAAGAACTAAAACGTTCCCCGCTCGTCGCAGAGAAGGACGAGAGGCTGTGCTGCAGGCATCACAACCAGGAGTAACCTTGGTGCGTGGGGCCGGCAAGAGAAGAGCAGGCAAGGACTTACCTACTGCCTCTGTCTGGAGAAGGTGCAGGGACAGCAGAGCCAGGAGCAGCGATTCCATTATCCCTCTCGACCGGGCTCGCAGTCAAAACCAGGATTGATTAGTCGCCTTAGGATGTGATCACATTTCTGCTCTGGGTTTTATACCGGAGTAAGTAGTCCTGGACAGACCTGACAGCCATCGCCAGGAGGGCGAACTCCTCCCCTTTGTAAATCCTCCAGATTCACCCGGCTCCCCGTTCGCCTCCGTTGATTCATCTCTCCCAAGCGGGTGGCGAAAGGAGGGCGGTTTCTGAGCAGCTCAGCGAGCAGCCCGGCGTAAGCACCCTCACCCTGGTGAGACTGGCAGCGAGGAGCTGGCCCTGCGGGAGCAGGGGACGCTTGCGAGGTGGCAGCCGGGCACCTTACAGCTGCTTCTGCACTTCAGGACTTCACAGGCAGCTGGGGGGGGTGGGGGGTGTTTTTTCCTTTTTGTTTGTTTTTTGATATGAACTTTCTTCACTTTCCTGCTCTGGGAGTCCACCACGGGCTGGTTTCTTTTGTTCCCCTTTTTCCTGTCCCAGAGCTCTAACTGCAGGTGTCTGCAAACAAAGGTGTGTGTTGGGGGAAGTGGCCATCAGGACCCCTTGCCCACCGGGAGAGACCCTGCGGTCTGTGCCAGAGCCGGTTCCTCTCTCCCCTTTCACCTCTCTCCAGCTCTCGTTTCCTCTTTGCCTTTGGACAGAATCACAGGGATTGGAAGGGACCTCAAAAGATCATCCAGTCCAATCCCCCTGCCACAGCGGGACCCCCCAGACCAAGAGGCAGTGTAACTGCTTCCCCAGGCACCTCTCAGCCCAGGGGGGTGCAATCCATGAGCAGGAAGATGTGCAGGATGAGTCACAGGATCATCGAGGTGGGAAGAGAGAAGGACCTTCTCCCCAGTGAGGGTGACAGAGCCCTGGAAGGGGCTGCCCAGGGGGGTTGTGGAGTCATCTCCTCTGGAGATGTTTAAAACCCACCTGGAGATGTTCCTGTGTGACTGGATCTAGGTGATCCTGCTGTGGTGGGGGGATTGGGCTGGATGATCTTTTGAGGTCCCTTCCCATCCCCAATGTTCTGTGATTCTGTGATCTCCAACATCATCCAGTCCAACCACCGACTCAACCCTGACCCCCAGGGCCACATCTACCGTTGTTTGAGCCCCTCCAGGGACAGCGACTCCCCCCCATCCCCGGGCAGCCTGTTCCAACCCCTGACTGCTCTGTCAGGGAAGAGACTTTCCCTGATGTCCAAGCTAACCCTCCCCTGGCACAACTTGAGGCTGTTCCCTCTCGTCCGATCACTGGTGACTTGGTGACCCCCACCTCTCTCTGTCCTCTGCCCTCCTGTCAGGCAGCTGTAGAGAGCACAAAGCTCTCCCTCAGCCTTCTTCACTCCAGAAGAAACACCCCCCATTGCCTCAGCTGCTTCCCCATCAGCCCTTCAGAGGCCCCGTTGCCCTTCACTGGACCCGCTGCAGCACCCCAGGATGCTGACCCCATGCTCCCCCGTGATGGGGTGACCAGAGCCAAGAGGCTTCCTGCTGCCTCTGCTGAGCAAACGCAGTCCTCCAGCTGGGTCTGGGCTGAAGAGAAGGAGAAGGTGCTTCTTGTCTGTTCCAACAGCTGTGGGCAGCCAGGTGAGGCATTTGGCTCACAGCAGGATGGTCACCCCACTCAGGGCCTGCACTAGCCACAGGCAACCCTGCAGCTGACGGAGGAGCAGATCTCTTCGTCATAGACAGGGCGGCTGTAGATACCGTCCCGGCGACGAAGATCTGCTGGGCAGTGGTTTTCCATCCTGCGTGAGTGAGGTGGACCGGAGCTGCTGAGGGAAGGAGCCTGCTGAGCACAGAGAGAGGAACCCCGGCACCAGCATCCTGGTGCTGGCCCTCCAGGGTGGCTACAAGACATCTAACTCATGTGCTTTTGGCTTTCAATTGCTCAGAGATGGCACCAAAGATCCCTGAAGATTTGGGGTGATTCCCATCCTTTATGAACCTGGACAAGCAGGGCAGACGTCGTGTGGTCGGTCACCTCTTGCTGCCTGGAGAACCTGACCTGGCGGGTGCCCAGTTATCAGTCCGCGGTGGCCAGTTGGCTCCCGAGGATATTCTTGACAGGAATTTCTCGGCGGGGTGGGTTTTACGCAGAGCCCTTTGGACGTTGGACCCACCTGCACACAAGGATCCTGCTTGGGGAAGATAAGAGACCGGGCTGTGCCAGCAGTCCATGGCAGACCGCTGAAGCCAAGGCTGGTTTCTTCCGGCACGAGGACTGCGGTCGTGTCGGCAGCTCTAGGACGGGCCGGAACAGGAGGGACCGTCAACGCCAGTGACCTCTGCAATTAGCTGTGGCCTCGAGAGCCCCCGCAGCAGAGACTGTGGAGATGCTCCCCCCATCCTGAAACGTGTGAGATCTGACATCAACCTGCTGCTGCCAAAAGGGCTTCACGGGAAGTTCGGAGGGGCTGACGTGATGGTTAATGATTCCTGCAGGCGTCCAGACCAAACGGTCCTTCCGTGTGCTGCTGGAGACGGTCCAGAGCTGGTCCCCACCACGTCTCGGCCGCAGAGGCAAGAGGGGGAGCAGCAGGCTGGGCACCAACGTTTGAGTCCCCTTCAAAGGTCCTGGCACAGCTCGTTGTGCTGCTCTTAGGAGGGAGATCTGAGGCTCGTGATGATGAGGTTGACTTGGATCCAAGTTCACAGACAGCCTGCCTTGGGACGAGTGGTCCCCACAGTGGGAGAGGGAAGTGCTTCCAGGAGACTTCAACTGCAAATGAACTCCACAAGTCCTGATTGAGACGCTTCCCCTCAAGGGTGAGAGAACTCATGAGCCAAATGGCCAGGCAGGAACTCTGGACCTCCCCAACCGTGGGTGAATCACGGCCATCGAGTCCCCATGGTCCATGTGGCACCGTGCGCTGGTCCCCGGCTCTGCTCTCCTGGCAACCTTGCTCTAACACAAGGTCACTTCCCTGGAAGCGCTTGCGGTGCCTCTGCGTTTGGCCCTCGGCTCGATGTGGTGACTAGTCACCTTCTATTTTCAGCTGTCCCTGAGGGTTCGACCCCCATATTAGGCGACGTCCTGGCTCGCTAAGCCGAACCGCTCTCCTGTTCCCAGTACCCGTGCGAAGAAGCCCTGCTCGTTGCTCGGGTGGCCAGTCCTCATTTGGTGACCTTCCCCAGACCCACGGTGAATCCTGAGGGAAGGGTGTCTCCGGGGTATTGAGCTCTGTGCGTCTCCAGTCTGCCCAGTTGCTCCTTCTGGCTCTGAAGCACATTTCTGGCTGGTGCTTTCTTGGGCCAGGAGCCCTCTCTGTGCTTCTGTGGCTTCCTTCAGCAGGCAGATGCCCTTTGAACGGGCCATTTCATGTCTGAGGGGATGGTCACAGAACACGAGGGATGGGAAGGGACCTCCAAAGATCATCCGGTCCAACCCCCCTGCCAGAGCAGGATCCCCTAGATCCAGTCATTAGGGATGGGAAGGAACCTCCAAAGATCATCCAGTCCAATCCCCCCACCACAGCAGGATCACCTAGATCCAGTCATTAGGGACGGGAAGGGACCTCCAAAGATCATCCAGTCCAACGCCCCTGCCACAGCAGGACCACCTAGACCAAGTCGCACAGGATAAGACACATCCAGCTCCTTCACAGAGACATGATCAGTTGACCATCTGCCCTTGGGTTTGGCTATTGATTGATGTCCATCTCCCTTCAGACACGGCAACCCGAGTTCCTCACAGGTGAGAAGAACAGATCTGGTGTTGCAGAGAGAGGTTCAGGCTCTGCAGAGAGGACTGTGCTGGCGGGGTTTTCTTCTTTAACATGACACTTTGTGGTTCGTAGCCAACTTAACGTTAAACAGGGGTTGGAGATGTTCAAGCCCAACGATTGTCCTTGCTCTGTGTCCCTGGTGAGAGCCGTGAGAGCGGAGCTGGGACGTCGGGTAACTCCAACCCTGTGAGGCAAAATCTCCTCAAAGAGGGAGGGTGGAGGAGGAGCTGAGAGCTCTGTGTTTGGAAAACGTCTCCAAAAGACTCTTGGAAGGAGATCATAGATCCCATTTGTGTCTTCCTCTCCAAAGAGGAAGACTTTCATCTGCATCAGTTAAAGCATCGATTGGATAAATAGGCTCCTTATTTGTTTCACTCCCTTTCCTGCATGTTCCTTAGCTGGGGGCCCTGTGGTGTCCAAGAAGGACTGAGGGGATGGACGTCTGGGCTCAAGGCTTTGCTGAGCGTCACGGGAAGCAGGAGTCGGCGCCCCGCACGGCTCAGCCCTGCTGCAATCCTGCAGCTCCCTGAGGGTCTTGTAGGAGAGAACTGCATGGAAGTTCAGGGAGAGCAGGACAGGGAAGAAAGCAGAGCAGTAAAATCATGGACTCGTTCAAGCTAGAAGACCCTTGAGATCATCCAGTCCAACCAATAACCCAACTCTAGCAAGTTCAGGCCAGATCTGTTGGCACCACATCAAAACGGTCTTTAAACACCTCTGGGGATGGCGACTCAACTCCCTTCCTGGGCAGCCTGTGCCAACCCCTGATGACTCTTTCAATGACAAAACTCTTCCTAATGTCCAGCCTAACCATCTCCTGGAGCAGCCTGAAGCTGGTCATAGAATCATCAGGGACTGAAAGGGACCTCGAAAGATCATCCAGTCCAATCACAGAGTCATTAGGGATTGGAAGGGACCTCAAAAGATCTAGTCCAGTCCCCTGCCAGAGCAGGATCCCCTAGACCAAGTCACACAGGAACTCACTAATGACCTGTGAGAAAGACCAGCACCCACCTCTCTACAGTCCCTTCTCCTTCCAGTCACTGTTTTCCTCCCGTGTGTGGTGCAGGGACACGACTTAGACAGGAACACTGGATCATCCCCTCCCCAGTTGTGCTCTGGAGTTCTTGTTTTCCTTACCTGGATGACACTTCTCCTGCTGTTCCAGGCAGAGCTTGGGTTCCTCGGTGCCCGAAGGACCCAGGGAACCGCTGCCTCACGCAAAGGTGACAGCGTGTCTTGCCCAAGGGTTACTGCTCAGAACTCAGCCTCTCCACTGCTGAACCCAATTCCCTGCCTTGAGCCCACCTTTGGCATCTCACAGCTGGGGCTGTCGTGCTGAGAGCTGCTGAGCACCTCAGATCCTGCTGAAAGCCCGGGACCCGCGGGTTCTGGGCTTTGCTGGCCCAGTTGGCTCAGCTGTGTGAAATCTGGTTTTCCACAGGAGCCACTTGAAATGAATCGGTGTGAGAAATGCAGCCTGGAGCTTTTTGTTCCTCTTCCTCAGGTTCTTCTGCACGTTCAGGGTTTCTTGTCTTCTCCATGGACGCAGCCATCGATAACCAGACAGCTGGGGCTGTCCAGCCTGAAGAGGCGGAGGCTCCCGAGGGACCTTATAGAGACCTTCCAGTCCCTGAGAGGGCACTGGGGAAGCTGTTCCCAAGGGCAGGGAACGATAAGATGAGGGGTCATGGAGTGAAGCCCCCATGACCACCAGACCCTGTCCCAAAGTGCCACCTCCACCTCCTTTTGAAGCCCTCTCCAGGGATGGGGACTCCACCAGTGCTCTGGGCAGCCTGTCCCAGTGTTTCACTGCAGGAATTTTTCCCAGTTTCCAGTCTGACCTTCCCCTGGGGCAACTGGTGCCCATTTCCTCTGGTCCTGTCAGCAGTGATTTGGGAGAAGCTGACCCCATCCTCCCCAGAGTCTCCTTTCAGGGAGCTGTAAAGGTCAGTGAGGTTAGCCTGAGGAACAGGGGGTTAGATCCCATCCCCTCTGGGTCTGAGGTCTCAGTCACAGCGGAGGGATGAGATGCCCAGTCCTGGGAGATCCTCTGCATCCAAGCCCACGGAACCATCGGCCTCCACAGCAGTGTTTCCTTTCATCTAGCAGCACACTGCTAATTGCACCTCAGTTGTATGGAGGAAACGAGATGACAGAGCTCTTGTGAAGAGCTGCTGATCCTCCTTTGCCATCACTTTTGATCACTTGCAGATCTCATCCCATTTTGCTTTTAGTTTCTGAGCCCTGAATTTTCCAGTAGAGGAAGTTTCAAGCAGGAATCACAGAACCTTGGGGATTGGAAGGGACCTCAAAAGATCATCTGGTCCAATCCCCCTGCCACAGCAGGATCACCCGGACCAACTCACACAGGAACATCTCCAAGGGGGGCTTAAACATCTCCAGAGAAAGAGACTCCACAACCCCCCTGGGCAGCCCCTTCCAGGGCTCTGCCACCCTCACTGGGAAGAAGTTCCTTCTGATCAGGGTGAGGTGTCACTGCCTCACTGGATGACCCTGTGGTCCCTTCTAACCCTGACTGATTCTGTGACTTGGTCCAGGTGGTCCTGCTGTGGCAGGGGGACTGGACTAGAAGATCTTTTGAGGTCTCTTCCAGTCCCTAATGATTCTATGGAATTTATATGATATTTATATGGAACCTCCTCTGCTCCAGCTCACACCCACTGCCCCTCGTCCTATCACCAGATGACACTGAGCAGAGCCTGGCTCCATCCTCCTGACTCCCACCCCTCACATATTTATAGACATTCATGAGGTCACCCCTCAGTCTCCACTTCTCCAAGCTAAATCAACCCAGATATTTTTCAAGATGTTTTACTCTGAGGACAACCTGCTGTCACTGGGTCCACAGAGCCACGGAAAACACACTTGGAGGTGACCAGTGGCTTGGTCTGGTGTCCTCTGCTGCTCCTGCCTGGCTGGGCTCTGCGTTACCTGCTGCCGTACCCGCTGTGAGTGAAGGACTCGCTGACTCCTGCTGCTGGCACGGACGGGGCGACAGAAATAGCAGAGCCCTTGTTCAGCAGCACCCTCACACCCCCCAGAGGTGTGGCTGGCAAGTGGGTTATAGAGGCACAAAGGACGGTTCATCCACGGTGCTTCGAGAAGAGGCTTTTGTGGGGTGTCCACGCACCTGCAGAATCGATTCATCAGCTCCACCATTTCTAGCTCATCGCTCTCTGCTCTGCTCTGTGGCCACCTGCAGCACTTAGTGGCTGTTTGCAGCAAGGACCGCGTGAAGTAGCCCCAGAATCACAGAGCGTTAGGGGTTGGAGGTCCTAGGGATTGGAAGGGACCTCGAACGATCATCCAGCCCGGTCCCCACCCCGCCGCAGCCCTGCGTGAAGCGGGCGGCACCCGCCCGCTACTGCCTGCAGCTGCTCTCCCACGCTTCAGCCCGAGTAGAAAAGCAAAGCAGCTGCAGGATTCTCCTCTCCGAGCTCCACAGTCCACGGCTGTGAATCCTGCCGGAGCTGCCGCGCAGCCCGCGGGTCTGGACCTGCCGCCGCGACGCCCCGACGTGGGCACCGAGCGTGGAACAGCCCGTGCGCGCCGCCGAGCTGCTTGGCGGAGCCGCGGTGTCAGGCTGCTCCGAACGCAGACAGGGCTCCCGTCAGGGTAACACGGAATGAAAAGGCTTTAAACCAGCGTCACCGGGTAAGTAACCGGGTACCGGGATGATCTTGCTGAGGGAGAGCTGCTGGGTTGCAGGCGGCTGCCAAGAAGCAGCCGGAGCGCAGCGGGGATCTCTAGAGGTTTGGGATATAACTAGTGGGGTTACGTCAAGAAGCGGCAGCTTCAGCCACTTCTGCAGAGGAGAGCTACCCCCGGGTGCTGTCGTTCGTCTTTTGAGTGTCACCGATGCTCTGCCCGGCTGTCGGCACCCTCCGGGCGGCGCGTTGCTTGCGCCAGCAGTGCCCTCTGCTGCCCGTCGGACCAGGAGCCTCCTCCCCGGGGCTCAAACATCCCCGGTCTCTGCAAAAAGACAGAGGCAGCAAAGGTGTCGTGATGTGCGACTGGATCTAGGGGATCCTGCTGTGGTGGGGACATTGGGCTGGATGATCTTTGGAGGTCCCTTCCAATCCCCGATGATTCTATGATTCTATGATCTGGGTTATCCTCCCACTATGTTCTCACCCAAGAACTAAGGTGAGAGAGCTCTTCAGGCATCTACACATCTCCAACATCATTATTCTACTGAAGTCATTCTCCTGCCTTTCACTGATTGAAAATTCAGTTAACCCAACGACGCTTCCCTTTCGGCTCTCTGGTGTGCACAGAGGCCAGGCCACNCCACCCTTCACATATTTATCAACATTCATGGGGCCACCCCTCAGTCTCCTTTCTCCCAACTCAAGAGACCCAGCTCCCTCAGCCTCTCCTCAGGAGGGAGGTGTTCTACTCCCTTCACCATCTCTGTGGCTCTGTGCTTTGACTCTCCAGTAGCAGTGTGTCCCTCAGGAACTGAGCAGCCCAGAACTGGACGCAAGATTCCAGATGTGGTCTCACCAGGGCAGAATAGAGAGGGAGGAGACTCTCTCTTGTGGATGCCAACAACTTCTGAGCCCTCCAGTATGGAGAGATTTCAGTGCACAAGAGCATCTGTGGAGATCAGGACTCTCATCTTTAGGGATCCTCTCTGAGGTGCTGCTGCTCATCGTTTCTGCTGTGGCAGGGGATTGGACTAGATCATCTTCCGAGGTCCCTTCCAATCCCTCACGTTCTGTGATTCTGTATCATTTTCTTATATGTTTGGGTCTGTAGATACCTCATGATGGGGTTGGGTTGATGGTTGGGCTTGATGGTCTTGGAGATCGTCTCTTCCAACGTTAATGATTCTGTGATTCTCTGATTCTCTGACTGTGCTTAGGACAACAGCCACTGTTGCACTGTAGGCAGGAGGCAGTGAACAACCTGGCTCTGCTGTCTCTTGCTCGGTCTTGACCACTTGTGTCATCACTGGAGTGACCTCATGCTGGTGTCTTCTGCCAAATCTGATGATAAGATGAGGGGAAGTGGCCTCAGGTTGCATCAGGGGAAGGTTAGATTGGATCTTAAGAAGAAGCTCGTTGCTGAGAGAGTGGTTGGGCACTGGAACAGGCTGCCCAGGGAGGAGGTGGCGTCTCCATCCTTGGAGGTGTTTAAAAACTGAGTAGCTAGAGCACTTGAGGCCATGGTCTAAGGGTCAGAGAGATGTTGGGATGAGGGCTGGACTTGGTCCTGGAGGTCCTTTCCAGGCATGATGATTCTATGATTCCTGGAGGTCTTTTCCAGCCATGATGACTCTATGATTCTCTCTGAAATTTGGACTGACATCCCCACTGAACTGGGGTCTGGGTTAGTGATTCACCGGGGACACTCTCCAGAGGTTCCTTCCAACCCCTAACACTCTATGATTCTTCTTTGAGTTCCCTCAGACACATAGTCCCCCCAAAATTTGCTCTCCATTTGCTGACTCTCTAACCCTTTACCCAGTCAGTTCTGTTTCAGAACCTCCTTCAGGAGTTTCAGACCACTGGTGGGATCACCGCTCTTCACGAGTCTTGGCCAGATGTTGCTGTTGATAAAGGCCGCTCCAGACAGAGCATCTGCAGAGTAGTAAACACGTTGTCCCCTTTTGGCCACCCTAGCAACCCCAAGGTAATTGGCTGCACCCTGCGTCGCCAACCCAAACGCCGGTGGTTAAAGTTTAATCCCCGGCCCTGATGATGTGGCAGCCGGAGCGGAGTGCCACGACCCGTTCTGCACCTGGCCACCACGGGGGTAGCCACGACTCGTTCTGCACCTGGCCAGCACGGGGGGAGCAGCGGCACCCACAGTGGTCTCCTGCGACAGAACATGGGATGAGAAAAGCGGGGCTCCCTGAGCAGGATCTTCCATCATGAACAGATACCCCAACTGCTCTGCCAACCACACGAAGATCTGGAGCCACTACCTGGTCCTCGCGCTGGGCATCCCCCAGCTGACCATTAACGTCGCATCGGTCGTCTTCAACTGCACCGTCATCTTCGCTCGGCTGGCGACCAAGGACCTGCACAAACCCATCTCGATACTGTTCTGCAACCTGGCTTTGTCTGACCTCTTCACCAGCTTCTCCGGCTTCTGGATTTCGATGCTGTTCATCACCAACCCTGACATCACCATCTTCGGCTCCGAGGAGATGCTGGCACCTTACGCCCTCTACACGACGTCCATCCTATCCACCATCTATAACCTGGTGAGCATTGGGATCGAGCGGTACCTGGCTGTTGCAGAGAGCATGAGGACGAGATTCAGGGTCACCAGGAACCACTCCATAGCTGTGGTCCTAATTAACTGGATCCTAGCTTTCTTTTTGGGCTGCTTGCCCTTGATGGGGTGGAACTGCCTGCGCAGGGAAAACAACCTCTCCGTCCTCTACAGCCCCTTCTGCGTCAACTACCTCGTCTTCATCGCCATCCCCAACGTGGTGGTGGCTTTCACTGTGCCTCTGTTCACCTACCTTCGCATCATCATCATCCTGAGGAAAAGAAAGCTGAGGATGAAGGCGTGTGGGCAAGCCACCGGCACCTACAAATCGGCCGAAATCCAGGTCGCCAGAACCAGCACGTTCATCTGGCTCCTGGCGCTGATCTCCTACGCCCCGTTCTTCGCCGGGGTCATCTTCGACGCCACCAACCAGCAGTGCCACAGCGATCTCTACCCGGGCGTCTACGTCTTTCGGAACTGCACGGCGATGCTGATCACCATGAACTGCTTGGGGAACCCCATCATTTACACCCTGAAAGCCAAGACCCTGGGGGCTAAACTCAAGGCTCTGACCTGCCTCTCCACCAGCCGTGCCCGAGCCTGCACCATCGAGAACATCTAGCGGGGACCACCGTCGGTCCAGAGCTGTGTGCCCGACCCAGGTGATGCAGACGGAGAGAGCAGAGTCGGGGCCGGAGCTCTGCGCCCCCTCTCAGCAGCTCTCCCGGTCCCCGTCAGCAGGGACCCGGGCGCAGCTTCCCCTGGCGGAGCGGTGCCGGGGCTTGTTTGTGCCCGGACTGAGTGGCCCCCGAGCGGAACGGGGGAGCCGCTCAGCTCGGAGATAAAAATAACCCCATTAGCTGTGTTGATTTTGCGGCAGTCGGCACCCCTGTGGCACTGGCCGGGGGGGCTGGGAGCCGCGTTCAAGGCTGGAAACTGCCCCTGTCCTGTCGCGTCTGCAGCCGGGCTCGTCGGGTCTGGGCGAGCGGGGGGCGCCCGGCACCGCTTCGCTGTCGCGGTTCTCCCCGCAGCTGCGTTACACGGGCTGGGCTGTCGCGAGCTGTTGGCGACCACACTCCTCTTGTGTCTGCTTGTTTCTGCCCGGGGAGGTGCCGGAGTCCCCACCGCTGGCGGTGCCTGAGGACACTCAGTGCCCTGGTGGAGGCTGTGGTGATGTTTGGTCCTGGGCTGGGCTGGATGAGCGCAGAGGGCTTCTCCAGCCTCGATCATTCTGTGTGGTTCTGTGTGCGTGACTCTGTAAACAGCAGCCTCGAGTCCATGGCTTGTGAGATTTGCACTTGGGCTAGGAGAAAGCCTCCCCTGAATTCCTCAGCACCAGGACTGCAGTCCAGTCGCCTGTAGAAAGCAAAATTAAAACGTCAAGTACAAGTATTTTTTAAAAGGAAAAAGTCCTTTGACAACCCCCTTTGTCTTCAGAAAAAGAAGGTGGGTGACGAGCAGCTCGTCTGCCAAACCCTAGTAGGATTCCACAGAGATGAGGAAGGGAGGGGAGCATCTCCCTGCTGAGGAAAGGCTGGGGGAGCTGGGGCTCTTGAACTTGGAGAAGAGGACACTGAGGGGTGACCCCACTAATGCTGGTCAATATGTGAAGGGTGGGTGTCAGGAGGATGGAGCCAGGCTCTGCTCAGGGGCATCTAACAATAAGACAAGAGGCAGCAGGTGTGAGCTGGAACAGAGGAGGTTCCACACCAATCTGAGAAGGACCTTCTTCCCAGTGAGGGTGCCAGAGCTGCCCAGGGGGGTTGTGGTATCTCCTTCTCCGGAGACATTTCAAACCCACCTGGGTATGTTCCTGTGGAACCAGATCATAGAATCATGGAATCACAGAATCATTAGGGACTGGAAGGGACCTCCAAAGATCATCCAGTCCAATCCCCCTGCCACAGCAGGATCACCTAGATCCAGTCGCACAGGAACACATCCAGGCAGCTTTCAAACGTCTCCAGAGAAGGAGACTCCAACAACCCCCCTGGGCAGCCTCTTCCAGGGCTCCGTCACCCTCACTGGGGAAGAAGTTCCTTCTCACATTGATGTGGAACCTCCTCTGTTCCAGCTCACATCCACTGCCCCTCGTCCTATCACTAGATGACACTGAGAAGAGCCTGGCTCCTTCCTCCTGACACCCACCCTTCACATATTTAGAGACATTAATGAGGTCACCTCTCAATCTCCTCTAGGTGATCTAGGAGATCCTGCTCTGGCAGGGGGATTGGACCCTATGATCTTTTGAGGTCCCTTCCAATCCCTAATGTTCTGTGATTCTAGTAGGATCTCAGGGTAGGTGGTAAAGATCAGCCTGGGGTGGGTTGGTGTCTGCTGTTTATTAGTCAGTAGGATTTGAGCTGGTCTCCACGTCGCCCTGGGATGATGAAGCGTCAGCACCTGAAGTTTGAAGGCATCGCAGGGGTTGTCACGGCAGGAGTGAGGTGACAGCTGGGACTCGACCAGAGCCCCCCTCAAGGGAACATAAATGGAAAGACAGATAACATAACCACAACTGCTACTACGTCCCCCAGGCAACTAGTGACAGGGCCTGAAGCTGCCAGGGAAGCTTAGGGTGGGTGTTAGGAAGCCCTTCCTCACGGAAAGGGTCCTCGGAGCCATTCCTGGCCAGTGGTGGAGTCCTCATCCCTGGCAGTGTTGAAGGCCAGGTAGTCTAGGGCCCTGAGTGACCTGGTCTAGTGCAGGTGTCCCTGCCTGTGCAGGCGGTTGGGACTGGACGATCTCTAAAGACCCTTCCAACCCCGGGCATTTAAAAAATTTAAAAATATTAAAAAACCCTCCAAACACGCAAATGTCTCTAAATCAATGCAGAAACAGAACTTCATGAACTCTGTAACTCTATGCAGTGTCAATAGAAGCATACATGTTATAAATATATGCATAAAGGAAATATAAATAGATATTGGATATATCTTATATATAAATATTTGGAAAATAAATGTATAAATACGTTAATATCGATTAGCTCTGGAGCCTGGGTGGAGGCGCTCGGCCCTGGATTAACGGCCCTGGGTGGAGGCGCTCGGCCCTGGATTGACGGCCCTGGGTGGAGGCGCTCGGCACTCAGCCGACCGGAAGTGACGCGCAGCGGGCGCCATGCGGGTCCCGGTGCCGTGCCGGGTGTGCGGGGCGGCTGAGGCGGCCAAGTANCCGCCCGGTGAGGCGGTGGCGGGTCGAAGGATGCGGAGCCGCCTCCCGCTCACTGTGATTGTCTCCCGCAGCTGCTCGGTGCCCTGCTGCAAGAGCCACCAGGGTGAGTGAGCGCCGGGGAAGGGGAGGTCGGGGAACAGGGTGGGGTAGGGTCGGGAGGGGAGCCCAGGGAAGGAAGGGGGCGCCGGGAAGGGGCCGGGTAAGGAGAGGGGAGGAGGGTCTAACCGCTGCTAACGGCAGCTCATCCCCCAGAGCGCTGCGCACCGGAGCCGCGGCAGGAGCAGGTAGCGGTGGGCCAGGCCGGTCCCGGCGGGAACAGCCGCAGCGGGCAGAGCGCAGGTAGGTGGGGCGGAGGCTGGGGGGTGCCCGGGGTGTCCCAGCCCTGTTGCAGCTCGTGTGTCCTTCCAGCAGGCAGATCTTGGTCGGTAGAGGACATCCTGACCGGAGAGGATGAACAGGACCGGGTTGCACTGCAGAGACTGAAGTTGTTAGGTACCGTTGGGCAGGGTGTGTGGGTGGCTCTGGGGCTCGGAAGAGCCTCTGGATATGCTCAGTTCCCCTGAGTTCTCCTGCCATTTATTATCCCAGTTGTGCAGCTCATTGCAAGGCCTTAAAGATTTAAACATCAGACACTCTGTCCTTCATTTAATCCCTTTGTAAGTTTTATTTACAAACAAAGAGTCTCAACACATTTGTAGCTGTTTAAGATTAATAAGGTTCTTGGGGTTTTATTCTCTTTAAAGGGGAATCGGAAGAGCTGAGAGACTTGCTTCTGAATCCACATCTCCGGCAGCTACTGCTGACCCTGGACCAAGCAGAAGATAAAAGCTCCCTCCTGAAGAAGTACATGCAGGAGCCACTGTTTGTGGAGTTTGCAGACTGCTGTTTGGGAATCGTGGAGCCTCCGGAGAAGGAGAATGTTCTTCCTGAGTGAGCTGCTTTGGGAATGTTTTTCTTCCCTTGAGATGTTTTCCCCCTGATAGAAGAGACCCAGCAGTACCTCTTGCAACACCTTCCCTGCTGTTTCTTCTCCTCATGGATGTCTGTGTGCTCATCATCGGTTCAGACTTGTTCAACAGCAAGAGATTCCTGATTTCAGGAATGAAACTCGAGGTGCTGTGGCCTTGCTTTGTGTGGGTGCAGACGTAGTGTCAGCAGTGGGAAATGAAATTAAATATATTTGCATTTATTGTCATCCACAGGCTGCTCTGCAGTGGTAACTAACCCGTGAGGGTGGGCTGACACCTTCACAAGGTGTTGAACCATTTATTTAACACCCACACACACAGAGGAGCCGAACAAGCAAAAGAGATGCACAAAGCACTTCTGAGGAGAACCTTGGCAGAGGTGCTGCTGTTGTCTAGGGAGTGCTACAAGTGCACAGTGGTTCTGAGAGTAACTGTGGTTTGGTCCTGCAGATACAAAGCAAGAGTCCAGCCTCACTTTTCCCTGAGACACCTGCCTTTAGTGTTACAGTGGGCTGCTTCGCGCTCCTCGGTCACAGTCTGAAGGGTTAGGATGTTCCTGAAAGCTCATGGTCAGAAGAGCTGTAGTGATGCCTCCCAGCGAGAATCCAGAAGGGTTTGTTACTTGTGCTCTCAGTCCCAGACTCCTGCTTCTGCCATGCAGTGCCAGAGGGGTTCAAGTATCTTAGATAAAGCACTTGGTCTACGTTAATTACGTTGAGTGTTCTCTTAGTGCTGGTATTTCTGCCCGTGTGTGTGTGGAGGGACGGTCCCCGTGCGCTCTGCAGTAGATCATGCGATACAACATCATAAATGCGTCGGCAGAGAAAGCCCTGAGGTAGCAGCAGATTAGGACGTTGAGTAATTTGAAAGCAGCAGCTTGCAGACAGCCCTTCCCTGAAGGACCGAGGGTGGGATATGCAGGCAGCCAGAACCTACGTCGGCAGGTTTTTTCTGTCCAGTAAAATCTGGTTCAATCCAGTAACGGACCAGGTGTCCATGTGGGGGCTGACGTCGGCGTAGTGCAGGGGAGATTTCTTACAGTGGAACCTGACAGAGCCCTACGAGAAAAAGAGGCAGAGAGGTCACCTGGTGTATTTTTTTGCCAGTTTTGGAGCTGATTTTGCTATTAAAAGTAGTGTATAAGTAATTAGTCAGTATGAATAAAGGTACAGGAAGACCTGCAAAGGAATCCTAGTACAAATGGACTGGAGAGAAATGACAACTGCAGACTGCCAGTGCAGTAGTTTGATCTGAAACTAGCGTAAGCTCTGAAGACTGGAGTATTTAGTCAGTCCTAAACCTTCTGCTGCTTCTTTCTGTGTGTGGCAACTGTGAGCAGGCAAAGGCTACGTTCTTGCCCAGGTGAATGTATTCAGCCTCACACATTGATGCTCAGAAAAACCCATCACCTGGGGATTTGTTAAGCTGAGTGGGGTTTCTGGGAGAAGCCAGTGTGGCCTGTGGCTAGTTTGTGGGAAACAGTGTCTGCGGCTGCTGTGCCTGAGCTCCCAGGGGCTTGGCTGTGCCGCTGAGAAGCCGTGCGGCTCGTTACCTGTGGGAGGGCTCTGATGGATGCGATGCCGCAGCGCTCCACCCTGTAGCAGTTGTTCTCCTGCAGCACTCTGAGGCCGGCCAGCACGGACAGGTCTCTCCGAAGGCCCATAATGGTGACAGGGGCCGCAGCCAGGACAAGGCTGAGGGGCCAGAACTGAATGATTGTGTGCAGAGGCCAGGTTGTATCCAGAGAGGAGGGTGGTTTGGCAGACATCGCCGTAGCACCAGGAACTGAGATGAACTTGTCTTCGCCCTCATCCAGTTCTGCTGCTGCTAGTGCAGCCATTTTTGTCTGGTGAAGAGATGGAGAACAGCAATCTTGAACAAGGTTCTCTAACATCTTGAACAGAAGTCAAAGCTGCAAAACTGTCTAAAAAAGAGGGTCTCTTAAAGGACAGGACTCCCTTTGGGACAGTCTCCCACTTCACTGAGGTAAGGAACAGGCTTATTCCACAGTCTCTATGCTGCTGCTCTGTAGAAGCAGCTGTGTAAGACTGACTTTTATCTCCTGCTCCTCACCTTGGAAAGAGTTTTCTGGAGAGTCAGTTGGTTTTGTAGCTACCTGACAGAGTTAGCTGCTTTCTGAAAAGCATCAGTCACTTGATGGTTTCCAGTACCAACACACTTACTTTCCATTTCCTCCAGCCACGTTTAATGACGTTGGCAGCCCTGCGCGTCCTTCGGAAGCGATTCTTGGCCAGCCAGGAGCGGACAGCTGAAGATTTAATTAAAAGAAATCTGAGCACAAAGAATCTCAGGAGCTCTTGCACAGTGTGACAGAGATGAACCTATTCACCTAACCTCTCCTGCCACATTCAGTTTCACTGGAAAGGGTGCTTGTTTACAGGGTGTTATAGAAGCCACACTGTTCTCGGACTACCTGCTTGGATGACAGTTGCAGACCGTCTCTCCTTTAATAGTTTCTTCTGTTTGAATCTTCTCCAGCAACACTGAATACAAGAGGCCTTCTCGTTCAGCACTGCTGCTCTTCTGGCTTCTAGTTGTTCCAGCTGCATCAGGGACACGAGGCTGCGTTTAGTACCGAGGGATGGACTTGTGTTCACTACCCTCCCCTGGATTAGTTCTTGGAAGCAAGAGCACTAAGCTTGTGCTTGCTGGATAGAATGCAAAATGAAAACGTAAGTGTCTGAGGGGGAAGAGGGTTGTGTCTGGGACAGTTCCAAAGCTGCAGTCACAGCTGGCTTAAAATGGCTCAGTTGGAGGGGGTTTGATGACAAAAAAGGTGCAAAAGTGCCCTCACCCCCTTCATCTGTCACAAAGAACCTGCTTTAGCTTCAGAGTAGCCCAGAGTGTAGCTGAAGCTGTAGTCTTTACTGGGACTGCGGGGGACAGACACGAGACACCAGTGCAATTCCTTGTCCATTAGCAGCAAGGAGGCTGTTAAAGAGCTTCTGATCAGTGGATTCTGAGGGCTGTTGGATTTCGTGTAATGATTTGGATGGAAACACCCAGTTCTGGTGACAGTGGCAGGAGTACTGCCTGACCCACAGTGACAACCTCGGCCAGAATCCCCAGTCACGCGAGCCGAGGCGGTAGCACTCTTACCACAGAGGTAGCCATAAATACTTTGGTCCTGCCACAGTACACCAGAGGGGTTTCTGCTCCGTTCCCCGTGTGCTCAGGGGTAGTTGGTCCTGTAACAACAGTCTGAAGGATCTCACCAACAACAGACCGTGGTGCTTTGTCATCGTCTACCGCTGGAGCCTCGCCTGCAAAGGAAGCATTGAAGAGAAGGTTTCAACACCTGGACACCAGGACCAAGCAGTTGGCTTTACAGTGGGGCTTCCTGGCCATCTAGGGGTCACCAGAGGCAGCTAGAGGGATGTGTGCTATGCAGTACATTGTCACAGTAATGGGTTACTAAAACCATTTATGGGACACAGGACACAGTTCTTCATGTTACCAGACAAGCAGGTTGGCCTCATTGATCTAGTTGGAAACAGAGGTAGAGCTAAGCCAGACCTGTCCTCGAAAGGGTTTGTGTTGTTCAAGCTGCATGGGCTTCTGCAGGCCCAGTGCCGGAACTTGATGGTCTTTGTGTCTTTCCATCCTGGATACTGTTTGCCTTTCTGCTATAAATATTTCTAAGGAGATGAGAGCATTTTAAGGTCCTGGAAACAAACACAAGCAACTCTTGCTCACACAGGAAGACATCTGGTGGCTATGACGGTGCTCATGGGGCTGGGCTGATAAGGGAATACAAAGCTTATCCCTGTGTTTAGGAAATTGTTTTGCAGCTTATTACCTGCTAAAGATAAACAGGGACAAGTGTCCTATCACAGAGGGGCATTTGAGATAATGGGTTTAGAATTGAGGAAGAAAGACACAGCGTAGGTAATTTTCCAGCCTGTACTTCACTGCTTCCTTTCATTCCCCCAAGATGAACAGATTTCCAGCCACTTTACTTATCTGGCATCAGCTGGTACTTACTGGTCCAAAGATTTACCTTGTTGGTTGGATTGTCCATCCTCACTCTTGCTGGGAAGAAAGAAGTGTGTACAGAAGTTTGCAAAAGGTAGAGGAAGCAGCAGAATCCAGGGGAGCTGGAAGGTCAGTGTGGGCAGCGAGAAAACAAGGTCGGGAAAGGAGAAAAAGAAAGGAAGGAGAAGGAATGTAAGCAAAAGGTAAGTGTGGCCTCCACGTCTGCCCAAGAACCAACTCTGAATCAGGTGATCTTGGGGGAGGAACCCCAGACACCAGCACCACTCTGTTTCACCCAAGGGGAACACACAAAGGCAGCAGTGAGCTGAAAGATTTGCACTTTGCAAAGAGCATTAAGGGAAATGAGAAGCTTGAGTGGGTGAGAGATTAGAGGAGTATCTTGAGAATAGAGGTGTCCTTAGTGCTGATGTCTGACCTGTGCCATACCAGATGGGTGCAGTGGTCATTTCACTTGAGAGCAGAGGGATTCTTTGAAGAAAGGTACCTTTTCTCTCCTTGCCAGTGTGGCAGGTGCTTCTATCCCGTGCTCTGGGTTTTTTGGGCCCACATGATTTCCTCAGGATTTCATAGCGCTCAGTGAAGCTCTGGAAAGGGATCCTGAGAGACAAATGTACAGTTAGTTCTGGGCAAGTATCGTTTATTATACGGTCGAGTGAGGAAGAAAACTGCAGAACAGCTTCAAAGATCTGGATGTGTTCCTGTGTGACTAGGTCTGGGGGGTCCTGCTGTGGCAGGGGGATTGGACTGGACGATCTTCAGAGTTCCCTTCCAATCCCTAATGGCTCTATAAATCCAGTGTGCAGAATTCAAATGCTATTTCCTATGTAGTTACCACATTCAGGAGGCTGCTTCTCACCCAGTAACAGTGAGTTTTGCTGGTAACACAGACTGGGCAGGATTTATGCTTGTTTTGTGCTCCTGTACGCGGCACTGGTGAGGCCACATCTTGAGTACTGGGTCCAGTTTGGGGCACCTCAGGACAAGGGAGACATCGAGGGGCTGGAGCGAGGGCAGAGGAGGGCAGTGAAGCTGGGGAAGGGCCTGGAGAATAAATCTGATGAGGAGAGATGGAGAGAGATGGGGCTGGTTAGTCTGAGGAAGAGGAGGCTGAGGGGAGACCTCATTGCTCTCTACAACTACCTGAAGGGACACTGTAGAGATGCTGGTGCTGGTCTCTTCTGACCAGTAATTAGTGACAGAACCAGAGGGAAGGGCTTCAAGCTTCAACAGGGGAGGGTTAGGTTAGACATCAGGAAGAAACTCTTCCTGGAGCGAGTGGTCAGGGGCTGGACTGGGCTGCCTGCGGTGGTGGAGTCCCCATCCCTGGATGAATTTAAAAGTCACTTAGATGTGGTGTTGGGGGATGTGGTTTAGGGGTGACCTTGTAGAGTAGGGTTGATGGTTGGACTCAATGATCCCAGGGGTCTTTTCCAACCTGAATGATTCTGTGGTAATGCTGAGCTTCACCCCATCGATGCTGAGCTACCAAAACCATGCCTGGCTCAGGCCCTGTTCCCTCCATCCTCTTAAGGTAGTCAAGAACACCCAGCAAGGTGTCTGCCTGTGGTCCTGAGATGGCTACGCTTTGATGAAAGCCACTTCTAACTGAATTTTGATTGCTGAAAGTGCTACTGTGAGGCAATGTTCAAGTAGGAAGTTGTAGTACGTGATAGTCCACACCAGAGCATCTGGACTTCAGTGCCAGATCTTCTGAGGTCCTTTCCAACCCCTAACGTTCTGTGATTCTGTGTGTGTGATCACTTTAAGATCCCTTTGTTGCGCTGTGGACTCGCTGAAGGAGCAGTTTTGTTAGCCAAAGCACAGAACAGCAGTCCAGATTTGTGACAGGTACTTTTGTCTCCAAAACATGGAAGAGAGGTGCTCAAATAAGTTCTAAAGCAAGCAGTGAGCATTCAAAAGAATCAGTAGTTCTGTGGTCTGAAACAGACTGCAGGTTTTCCTGCTCATGAGCTTTTCTGAATGACCAGGAAAGGGATGATGGAAGATGCTGCTCAAGAAGTTTGCACTTACCTAATAGGGAAACCTGCTGCACTGATGCTGATGGCTTCGACTATTCCACACGCCTGGAGCTGGCTGAGAACCTGAGGCATAAATTGAGATGGTTTAGGTAACCAGCATCTGTGGAAGCTGCTGCTAAGGGCTGCACAGGGTGTGATTGACCTGACTCACATGCAGCTCAGCTCACAACCAGCACAGAGCAGCTGGGGAATGGATGAGAGGGCAGAGAAGATGATCATGGAGCCATCAAGCTACCACTCAGAGTAACATCCAGAGTAAGGCCAAGGCAGCACAAACAGAGAAGGACAGTCCTTGTTTCAAATTAATGCAGCACTACTCCAGCTGCTTGCTTTTACATCAGATGAAGCTCTCTAGTGATAGCTTTAGCATTTTGAAAGGATGTTTCTCTTGGAAGCTCCAAAGGAGAGACGGCTATTTCAAGATGTGCTGTGAAAAGAGCTTTGCATGCGACTCAGGATTGTTAGACTCCCAGTGCAAAGCCCTGCAGAGTGTCTCTAGGAGTGTCTTGGTGAGGAAGAGCTTTGGCAAAGTTACCTCTTCTCTTTTAAAAGTCATGGCTTTGCAGCTGGCGTTGGGCTTGATGCAGCGGATGTAGTGTGGCGTGGTGCTGTTCAGGATCTGTACGAGGTGTTCGAGGGAACCCTGTCGAAAGCAGACACAGGTTTAGGTAGGGACAGCTCCTCCAAGGGGGAGTGCAGCTCGTGGGAGCTCTTCCATAAAAACAATCAAGTGGGTTTTTGCAAAGAGGGCTTTGCAGACTCAGTAATTAGCAGAGCTCTTCTGTAAGCTCAGCTTGACCGAAGAGAATGGCTGTTTTAAAATTGTTGATGGTAAACTCAGAAAGTTTCCAGTGTTCTAGCAAGGCCATCAGCTGGAGCTTAACCCACAAGAGGCAGGGGTAGGAAGAAGCCTCACAAAGCCAGATGCCCAAGTGTTAAAGGTAAAACAGGAGGGACTTAAAACCCAGACAATCTCTGATCTTGGTCTCATCTGGTCATGAAGGGAGCAGAAGAAAGCAGAAACCTGACTAGGATGTACCTTGAACTTTGACACCACTGTAACAACAGCTGCTCTGTTCTGGGTTTTGATGCTGTTTCCATTCCTTTCTGTCACAGGAAATAATTTCTGAAGCAAAGAGTCCTTAGAATTCTGCAAAACATGGACCAGCTCTGGTGGAATGGGGTCCTGCGAACACAAACATGGCTTATGAGTGTCTGGATGCAGGCAGAAAGCTGCCACCTTTGGAAAGGACTGAAAATCCCACGTATGTGAGCAGAATAGCATTTCTGATGCCAACTCTGATTGCACTGCAGCTGCAGTTTCAAATCTGACTGCATACACTCCCTCAACATCAAATTCAGGAACAGGAAACTGTTTGGCTGGCCAGGACAAACTTAGTCAAACGTATGATGGCTCCTAACGTTGCTCTCATTACACAAGTGAAGTGAGCTGCAAGTCACAGGACTAGTTTAATCCCCACAGGACAGTGTGCAGCACATTTCATAAAGTTCTCCTTGTTTAATCAAGAGATGGTCTTTTATCACCTAATGCCACTTGCTGGTGGTGTCAGAACTGACAGGGGACCCTCAGACCTGCAGCTATTCTGCTTATTTCCTGATGGCACAATGAGGCCAAAACTGGAGCTTCCTGGTACTTTCAGAACTTGAAGTAGTTGAGTCTGGGCTCTTGTTCGTCACAGACCTACCTGAATTTTTGGGGGACATGAAATGCTCTATTTCTGGTTATATAAACACCCTGATGTCATTAATGCATCTGTATTGTCCCAGGAATGGAAGCTCTGATTTGGTGACACACAGTCCCTCTAATCCCGAATGGAAAAGTCTGCTGACAAAGGATCTGCTTGTGCTGGGCACTGAAAACCAGACTGAGAACATCAGCCAGCTTCACATGGCCTGAAGGGCAAGGTAGGTATAACCAGTTAACACTGCTCAGTGGTTAGCAGATGGAGAGAGGTTCTTCTCCCTCTCTACTCTGCCCTGGTGAGACCACATCTGGAGTGTTATGGCCCCTCAGTTCCAGAAAGACACAGAGCTGCTGCAGAGTCTCCAGCACAGAGCCATGAAGATGATGAAGGGAACAGAACACCTCCCTGCTGAGGGAGCTGGTTCCCTTGAGCTTGGAGAAACAGAGCCTGAGGGGTGATCTCATTAATGTTGATAAATTTGTGAAGGGTTGGTGTTGGGAGGATGGAGCCAGGCTCTGCTTAGTGACATCTAATGACAGGACAAGGGACAGTGGGTGTGAGCTGGAACAGAGGAGGTTCCACATCAATCTAAGAAGGAACTTGGTCCCCAGTGAGGGTTTGAGAGCCCTGGAAGGGGCTGCCCAGGGGAGTCGTAGAGTCTCCTTCTCTGGAGACGTTTAAAACCCGCCTGGATACGTTGCTGTGCAACTGGATCTAGGTGATGGATTGGACTGGATGATCTCTTGAGGTCCCTTCCAATCCCTGCTGTTCTGTGATGCTGTGAGTGTAAAGCTTTGTGGTGATTCGATTCACGTCGCTTTGGGGCTGTAAGATTTTGTTGGTTTGTGAAACAGCTCTTTCTGCAGACACCTACCTTATTTTTCTCCACCATTGCTGCCAGCTGATAGCAGACCTTGCCAGCGTAGTGTGAAATGATGAAGTTAGGCTTCTTGCTGAACTTGTTTCGACCTAAGCACTGATTGTTAGCCAGGGCTTTCTCAATCCGCGTTTGAAAGAGGTCAGCGTTGGAGGATCTGTTCAGGCGGCACTCCTGCAGGACGAGGGACAAAACTGTTGGTCACAAAGAGTGACAGGTCTTTAAAGGCTCAAACACTCAGAATTAAATCAGTCATTTGACTTTTAGAATTGCTTAGAGCGTGCAAGCCCTGAAATACTGAGAGTGGGGAAAAACTGATGTAGGCATCACCTGGAGTACTGAGTCCAGTTCTGGAGTCCCCAGTATCAGAAGGACACAGAGCTCCTGGAAGGGCTCCAGAGGAGAGCAACTCCAATGCTCAGAGGGCTGCAGCACCTCTCCTATGAGGACAGGCTGAGCAAGTTGGGGTTGTTCAGCCTGGACAAGAGGAGGCTCCCAGGGTGTGACCTTCTAGCAGCTTTCCAATAGTTGAAGGGGGCTACAGGAAAGCTGGAGTAGGGCTTTTGACATGAGTAGTAGCGAAAGGACATGGAAAAGGGTCCCAGATTTGAAGAGGGGAGACTGAGGTTGGCCATGAGGAACAAATTCTTTGCTGTGAGGGTGCTGAGATGCTGGAACAGGTTGCCCAAGGCAGTTGTGGCTGCCCCATCCCTGGAAGTGTTCAAGACCAGGGTGGCTGGGGCCCTGAGTAACCTGCTGTAGTGAAAGTGTCCCTGCTTCTGCAGGGGGCTTGGAACTGGATGATCTTTAAGATCCCTTCCAACCCTGCCCATTCTATGATAATCAAGGCTTTGTATTTGAATGACAACACCCTGGAGTGGGAGAAAACAAGACTCCTCAGAGTAGGAAGAAGCAGCATCATGATGTTATGAAAAATGAGCTCTGCAGAAATTTATAGCTGACAAGTTTCCTATTCATTAGTGTTTTCTCTGGTGGCACTGGATGGGTGGCAGGCAACCAAGCCCAAAAGCATTAGGGGTTTAGATGCACACTTACCTCATTCAACAGTGAAAAAATGCTGAGGGGACTTCCCTCTATCAGATCAAGGCAGGTCTGGTTGTCCTGGTAGTTTATGAAAGACCACTGCAGGCCTTCAGCAGCATATTCTTCCTGGAGGGAGAGAAAAGAGATTGTGCTGCAGCAGAGGGCACTAGTGCTCAAATAACTCTGACAGTTTGATGCAATTATTGTTTAACAAGTTAATCCCAGGCTCAGCTTGCTCATCCAAAGCTCAGCTCGTGTTCAGTGGCAATCTTGAGGGGAAAAAAAAAACCAAAGCAGGATATTTTACCCCAGGTAGCTTTAGAGTCTGTAGCAACAGATCCTGCTGAAACAATTTGAGATTTACCAGAGAGAGCTGCAAGGCTGTTTTACAGAGGAAACACATGCAGGGTGCATGTGTCAGTCTGAGTCTCTCCTAGCTCTACTGGGTTTTGCCCTGTGGGGCAATGAATGTGCAAAACCCCATCCTTAGGTTGGGACACAGCCCTAAACCAGCCATCCTCTGCCAGACTTTGCTAACGGGGCTCCTTTTAAAACAAAGCCTGATCCAGAAGGAAGTGGAGAAAAACACTGGTTGAAATAGTTTGTGCAGTGTTTACCCTGAACTACAGAACAAACTGGCAGGAGTGTTCAACAGATGTAAGCTCTGGCTGGTTATTTTAAAAGTCTCCTGCCAAAAGCCTTGCTCAGCACAGCCACTAATGGCATTTAAGTGGTTTGGGGCACAGCCAGATCCAGAGAGGTAAGAGGGCAGGCAGTAACTGGGAGGGGAACTATAAACAGAGGTCATGAATCAGATTCAGGGAAAGTAATTGTGTGCTTGAATTTGGTTTCTGTCTTCACTGACTGTTAACCCCTGGCATACTGATGAGGGCAGGCTGGGAAAAAGCTGCTGGGCACATGAAAGCACCAAGTGTGGTCCAAGAGACACTCATCTCCTTAGCAAACTGGTGCAGATATGCCAGGAGGCAGAAGGTGGTGTCATGTTGGTGCCATCAAGAACATAATTTCCTGGGTTCCACTTCATGTCAGGAGCTTTGTGGTATCGTAGCTGTGATGTGGAGGAACTCAACATGGACTGAGGCACATGTGTTAAAGCAGCAGCCTAGGCAGGTTGTAGCTTTCAGAGCACTTGGATGAGAAGTGGAATTAACAGGGAAGTGACTGTGTTTAGCATGGTGCAAGTATCTCCTCTACTATGAGACAGCACAGCTCGTGTAGATCCTCATTCAGAAGAAAAGGTGATGTGCAGTGTGTCTTTAAGGGCACCAGCCTTACAACTGGGTTTCTGAGGCAGCAGAAGGCCTCCACCAGGCACCACGTGCTGTTGATATTTGGGTTCCAAGGTGCTGGTGGGCTCTTGGCCTTCACACTAAGTTCAGGTCTAAAAGCTCCCCACCCATGTGGGTATTTTACACTTGATGAAGAGAATTAACACGGTTATATTGCAGCAGCTTCCAAGAGATTCTCAACTGAGGCTACATTTACCTCAATTTAGTTTTCAGTGCTCAGCTCTTTGAGGGAAAGCAAAGAGGCCAAAGAGCCAACAGGGCTGTATAATAGGGAACAGATTTCTCTCATTCCACCCATGGCCTCACTCTCTTTAAAAAAGCAGTTGTTACTCACATCCTACTGACTTCTGTGGCATTACTCACTCAGCTGGAGGCTGTGATTTAACTAGAGGTACAGAAGTACAATCCAAGGGACAAAAGATGCTGTTTAAAATTAGACACTTGGCATTTGGTGCTAAAGGGTTTTACCTGTTGTGCCTTCAGATAGTGTGCTACAAAGTGCTGCTGCAGTTTCTCGTTGGCATAGTTAATACAAAGCTGTTCCAAGTTGTTTTCAGGGAAGGCTTCAAACCCATAAACATCCAGCAAACCTAGGAGGAACAAAGACAGACATCTGGGTCTAGGAGGAGCTGGAAGGACAAGGGGTTACTCAGTTAAAGTGGGGGTGAAGGACCATACCTATGAAGTTGGTCCACGCTGATGGATCTGCGTAGATGCTTTCATTTATGACTGAAACAAGCCATTCAAACAATCTGCAGACAGTGACAACAGGGTTAGTTAGAATGTGCTTGCTCACAGCACTAAGCAGGGTTTTCTTTTACTGCTGTTTATACCCCTATCACATGGAAGAAACAAAAAATTAGGACAGGTTGCCTGCTGACATGAGACAGCAGTTCTCCAAAGATCTCACAGAATCACATTAGGGACTGGAAGAGACCTCGAAAGATCATCCAGTCCAATCCCCCTGCCACAGCAGAACCACTCAGATCAAGTTGCACAGGAACATATCCCGGTGGCTTTTAAAGATCTCCAGAGAAGGAGACTCCATAACCCCTCTGGGCAGCCCCTTCCAGGGCTCTGTCACCCTCACCATGAAAAAGTTCCTTCTCACATTGATGTGGAACCTCCTCTGTTCCAACTGACACCCACTGCTCCTTGTCCTATCATTAGATGTCACTGAGCAGAGGCTGGCTCCATCCTCCTGACACCCACCCTGCACATATTTATCAACATTAATGAGGTCTCCCCTTAGTCTCCTTTTTTCCAAGCTCAAGAGACTCAGCTCCCTCAGCCTTTCCTCAGCAGGGAGGTGTTCTACTCCCTTCATCATCTCTGTGGCTCTGCACTGGACTCCCTCCAGCAGCTCTGTGTCCATCTGGAACTGAGAGGCCTGGCACTGGACACAACATTTCAGATGTGGTCTCACCAGGGCAGAGTAGGGGGGCAGGAGAACCTCTCTCCATCTGCTAGCCATCCCTCTTCTGATTCACCCCAGGATGCCACTGGCCTTCTTGGCCACAAGGGCCCATTGTTGGGTTAAGGGCCACCCTGCTGTCCACCAGCACCTCCAGGTCTCTTTCTCCTAAACTGCTCTTCAACAGGTCAGTCCCCCACCTATACTGGTACCTGGGGTTGTTCTTGCCCCAGAACAAGATACAAGACTCTACATTTGCCCTTGTTATAGTTCAGGTACTGCAGCCACACTGCTATCTACAATAGCATCACCAGTGTGGTGGGCAGAGAAATGAGGATTATACTGTCAGGGAGTGCAAACAGAGAGCCTGGCAAAGGAAATCCATCTGGCATCCCCATTCCTTCACAAATATTCCATGGATTAGCCTGGTTTATGTGTCCTTACTTAGCATAGATCACTTTGGCAAGGCAGTCCCTCCTGGTCTCACATTCAGCTCTGGAGCATGGCTTCTTGAAGACTTGTTGTTGTTTCCCAGCAGTTATTGTTCGAATTCTTAATGATTCCAGTAATTCCTCAATAGGTATCTTCAGCAAATCTGCACTGTTCTTCACAAAATCTTGTTCAGGGGGAAAAAAATTCACATTTCAAGGTTACTCGGAGTGTCATAGAATCATTTCACAGAATCACAGAACATCAGGAATTGGAAGGGACCTCAAATGATCATCCAGTCCAATCCCCCTGCCACAGCAGGATCCCTTAGATCCAGTCACCCAGGAACATGTCCAGGTGGGTTTTAAATGTCTCCAGAGAAGGAGACTCCACAAGCCCCCTGGGCAGCCCCTGCCAGGGCTCTGTCCCTCTCACTGGGAAGAACTTCCTTCTCACATTGATGTGGAACCTCCTCTGTTCCAGCTCACACCCACTGCCCCTTGTCCTATCATTAGATGACACTGAGCAGAGCCTGGCTGCATCCTCCTGGCACTCACCCTTCACGTATTTATCAACATTAATGAGGTCACCCATCAGTTTCCTTTTCTCCAAGTTCAAGAGACCCAGCTCCCTCAGCCTCTCCCCTTAAGGGTGATGCTCCACTCCTTTCATCATCTTTGTGGCTCTGCACTGGAGTCTCTCAAGCAGTTCTGTGTCCTTCTTAAAAGTGAGCAGCCCACAACTGGACACAATATTCCAGATGTGGTCTCACCAGACCAGGTCAGAGTAGAGGAGGAGAAGAACCCCTCTGCATCTACTAACCACCCCACTCTGATCCACCCCTGAATGTCACTGGCCTTCTTGGCCACAAGAGCACATTGCTGGCTCATGGTCATCCTACTGTTTTCAGACAAATGCAGCCCCTTTAAAGCAGTGGAAGCTCTAGAGACAGTCCAGAGCAGCGACACTTCCATTGACTCCACCAATCTAAAAATGTGGATTTTGGATCTTTTTAGCCAAACTCAAGAGAAAGTTTTGCAAGACCAGCATCTTAATAAGGATATGCAGTACCCTAGCACTGCAGCTGCACTAGTGAAAATGAGAGGACACTATCCAAAGAGTCTGAAGCTTGCCTCTAAAACTGAAGCAAGCGTTTTGGAAAGTGTGTCCTGGTTATGTTGTGTTACTTTTTCAGCTTGTTTGAGCAGAGACCTCTAAATCCAGATAGACAACTCAGTCATGGCCAGAGAAAAACAACAGGGACATGGGGGGATAGTAAGAAAATGTAGAATAATGACTACTGGCTGCCAAAGTCTTTTAAGATCTTGCTAATGTGAGCCACATGCAAAAGTATTTGAATACTGAGTACATGAAATAAGAGCAGGAAACATCACTATTGAGGCCCTTGTTGTAGTTCTGAAGGTAAACTAGATCTACAAGCCTCCGAAGGACATGCAGAAGGACCTGTGTTCTGTGCTGCATTTTAACAGCTCTGCTGTTTTGCTTTCAGTCTTTATCATGCAAACTTCAAAGCTTTCCATTTAAAAGCCCTGCTCTCCACTCCAGGTCAGATTTCCGTGGTGTCAGTGTAAGATTACCATCAAGAGTAACAGTTCTGCTAATAATCCTTGTGAAATGACTGTCTTATGCTGCAGCTGCCCTGACCTGTAACAGAAGGATGTTATTTCTTAGAGCAGGGGAGCATTAGGTTTTTGTTTGTTCAGTGCTTTGAACCATGAAGTACCAAACAAAAACATGCCTGAGTTTTGGTCTGTCCACGACCTCGATAGTCTCCTATCAAGCAGAAGAGGTCAGTAAATCTTCCCACTAGGCACCTGCACTAAGATAACAAGACTTTCTGGTGCACAACATGTTTGTCACCTCACCTTTTGTTTTGTCTTCTAGCTCACAAGGCTGAGATTCATCCATTGGATTAGAGAACTGAATGTTCCCAAGATGGAGAAGGCCTGACAATACCTGAAATATAAACAAGCACTGAGTTTTCTAGAACAGAGCTCCTCTCCAGGCCAGTGTCTCTTAGCCTTCCTTTAGCCAAATGAACAGGACAAGTCAAAGTATTCCTGCACAAAAAAAGCCCAGCCAAGAAGATTCCAAGCTTCTGTGTCAACTCCTAATGCTCCATTTACTGAAGGAAAACTCAGGTTCAAAGGTGCAGGCTTGCAGTTAAGAACAAGTATTTGGTTATGCAATCTAATGTGTAGCTGCAGGCCCTCCCACCCGTGTACCTGCACTCAGGACACTGATACAGATTTACTTCTGCAGAAATCCCACGCGAGAAGGACACTCCAAACATCATTAGCAGCCTCGTGGTGACCACACGTGGTACCTGACCTTGAAAATATTGTTCTGCGTGGAACGGTCAATGCCCAGGTGAAACATTGCATCTCTGGTCACCTCGAAGCAGTCCTCTGCAAAGCCAAACAGGGGCTATTTAAAAGGCAGCCGTGCACACAAAGACGGGCTAGCAGACCTCTACAGCGTGTCCAGGGGCAGCTGGCGTGCAAGGAGATCTTCAGGGAAACCCGAGTACGAGCTGGAGAACCAAGTCACAGACTAAGTGCTGACTCTGGGGTTCTCAAGTGAGGCTGAGGCACATCCACAGACAAGGCAGTTTCTACATGTAGCCCACAGGGAGGTGCAGATCTGCTAGGCCAAAAATTGCTGGTTTAAAGCCGGGTGAGAACTCTTTTAACAGAGCAAACAAACTCAGAAAGAATCACATGCAGGTGGCTTTGCAAAACTCTGCTGGCTGACCAGCCTGGGTCAGGGATTTAATGGGACAGATATAATTGTGCCTTCCTTAAAGCTACAGCCACTGCTAGCAAACAGGCTGTGAGATTCAGCTTTACCATCTAAGTTTCTTCCGGAATTTGGCAGCCAGCGGTAGTCAGCCCCTTCTGGAAGGTTCCACTCCAGTCTCTCCTCTGCAGTAGCACCTTTGGTGATCTGGAGAAAGAAAACAAGTATAAGTTTGGGTGAGGTGTTGAGGGATATGCTTTAGGGGTGAACTTGTAAGGTAGAGTGGATGGTTGCACTCGATGATCCTAGGGGTCTTTTCCAAGCACAGTGATTCTGTGACCGGATTCTGTCTTTGGTGTTTACAGCTCAGACAATGAGTAACACACCAGGAGCATGATTTAAGTGGACACGTGGCAGGCAGGAGAACTGTTAAATATGAAAAGTGCTACATCTGGTGATTTAAATCTGACCACTGCCTGTCAGAATTACCTAGCAAAATTACCTAGCAGGATGACCATGAGCCAGCAATGTGCTCTTGTGGCCAAGAGGGCCAACAGCATCCTGGGGTGGATCAGAAGGGGGGCGGATAGCAGATCAAGAGAGGTTCTTCTCCCCCTCTACTCTGCCCTGGTGCGACCACATCTGGAGTCTTGTGTCCAGTTCTGGGCCCCTCAGTTCAAGAGGGATGTGGAGCTGCTGGAGAGAGTCCAGCGCAGGGCAACGAGGATGATGGAGGAGGTGGAGCACCTCCCTTATGAGGAGAGACTGAGGGAGCTGGGGCTCTTTAGCTTGGAGGAGAGGAGACTGAGGTGGGACCTCATTAATGTCAATAAATATGTGAGAGGTGGGTGTCAGGAGGATGGGGCCAGGCTCTTCTCAATGTCATCTAGAGGCAGGACGAGGGACAATGGGTGTGAGCTGGAACAGAGGAGGTTCCACATCAATGTGAGAAGGAACTTCTTCCCAGGGAGGGGGACAGAGCACTGGAACAGGCGGCCCGGGGGGCGGGGGAGGCGCCTTCT